>OU343224.1:140448337-140527603 GCA_910596185.1 Chrysanthemum makinoi
ATTGCATGCAGATTTAGGTGGAGGAACATCATCAAGAAAGTTAATTTACAATGTATTCCAATAAGCATTGTATACATTTACACTTCTAATAAAGCTATGATCTTGTGTGCGATCCTATGTTGATTATGTTCGAATTAAGATCGTACTATGATCCTGCTCTTTTTTTATAAGTGGGATCATATAATCGTATGATCCTAAGATCATGATCGGATCTAGACAACCTTGCCCCGAGTCCTTGCTGTATGTAGAGTCATAGAGACCAAAAGTGTATATATTCTTTTCTAATTCGCAAGGTTTAATTAGCATATTAGATTTTGCTTGGTGATTTTTACTTTACTTTATTCTAAAGAAAAAGAGTTTATTTGCTAACTTGCTACGTAAAAGAATTTGTCGGAGAATATTATAGGTCTTTAATAAAGAATGTAAAATCACCAAATATGCAAAACTTTGCAAATAAGAAAAGAACATATACTCTTTTGGGTCTCTGTATAAAACAAGGATAATCCTTGTCTATAATGCAACATTACATCCAAAAGAGAAATAAACAAACATACAATTATAATGGAGAAGGTGAAGATCCTTGAACACGAGCATCCACTCAATCTCATTGATTTGCAACCAAACTATCCACTACACGAAGAAAAATATGATGACGATGATGACGACGATGACAATGGCGATGGTGAGCTAATTACACGTCAAAACTTTCGACGTCGTCGATGTGATCGGTGCCGTGAAGAAATCAATTGGTTTCACAGATATTACTATGAGTGTGCCCATCCATGTGATTTCTCACTCCATAAATTCTGCGGCGAGCTTCCCATTACGTTAAAACACACATCTCACCCTGCTCATGCTCTTACTTTGTTTCACGTAACTGACAAACCGACATGGCTTAGTTGTGTTTTATGTGCAAGATATGATGCTGTTGGGCTCTGTTACTACTGTTCAGAGTGTAAATTTCTAATTCATGGTAATTGCCATATAGCCTCCGTAGAAGACCGGTTGATTTACCACCCTAGCCATCCGCACCCATTAGCGGCTACCCTCAAACCACTTTTATCCAAATGTAACGCTGTGATGAAGAACATCAAGGTACTTTTATATATGTACAACGTGTTTTGGCCTCTTCATCCACAGTGACTGTGCTTTCCGACCAGAAAATCTCATGATACAAAATGCTACAAATGATATTTCTCCTCATCCTCATTCCGCCATCCTTTCTTATTCCTTCCCAAGAAAAGATCAGAATGATCAATATTTTCCTAAGTGCAGGGTATGTAAAGGTGGTTTTTATAACAGTCCAAACACCTGGCTTTATAAATGTGAAAAATGCAGATACTATGCACATATTCCTTGTGCGACACCAAAAGGTAAGTTAGTTTGATGTGCAAATATAGTTTATACTTTTTGATAGTCCGACAATTTAGCTTCTCATTTTAACCACAATTTTTGTTTACTAGGTAGCCAGATTGGCCAAAAAAAATTATGAAGATTCTGATTATCCGGATCTCCTCCATCTCCCATTCCCTGATGAAAGTTATAGCATACCAAAACACATGTTTGCTAAACTAGTTGAACATGGAACATTCGGAGCAGATGAGGGGAACGAAGTAAAACACAAACTTCATCCACACCCCCATTTGGTTCAGACTGAATGCAGTGATACTCCAAGCACGTCAACTTCTTCAAAAACAAATGTTTTATCTTGTCATAACCCAATAAAGAAGGTTCAACTATTGTGCAATGCGTGTGTGAGACCAGTCACAAGTGTTCCATTTTACAAGTGTGTCAATGACGAAAACTTTGTTCTGCATGAGTGGTGCACCCAGCTTCCTACTCAAGTAGAAAAATACCCAGGTCACCCTTATCATACACTCATTCTCCATTCAAATGCCCCTAATAAGTTTTTATCCGTGTTTCGCTGCAAGTTTGTGGGTTAGAGTGTAACGGGTTTGTCTACAGTTGTGTTGAATGTGATTATCATATTGATGTTACTTGTAGTTCATACCTCAAAACATCACAACAACGGCTCATTCAGGCTACCTTTCCATATCTTCAAAAATTACTCCATATCACAGTCGTCTTTATATGTAAAGGTTACATTTATGAATGTTCATTCAATTTGTGACACTTGTGAAGATGTTATGTACATGTCAGGGTGTGCTTTGTTATTGCCTGCGGAAATTAGGTATTGCATGATTGCTAACCCTATGAGATTGTTATCTCCTCTGGGTTGAAAATCATAAAGGACATACTTTTTGTAAATTTGTGAGGGCGCATTAAATCCAGAGCACTACCACTGTTATGAGTGTGCCTGGTCAATCCATAGTTATTGTGCACCACACATACTTCAATCTGAAACATCTGTAGGTTTTAGTAAATACTACTATCGGGAAGGACCTTATAGCTTTGTGAATATAAAGTTTGGGGGTATTCACAAGTTTGAACGTCGTCACCGCATCCTCTCGTTTGTTCAAGGGATTGAGAGCGATGGTCCATGCACCCAGCAGTGTAGATATCCAGTGAAATACGAACTGATTTTAAAATGTCAGCAATAAGTTTGTAGTTCATCTTGAGTGTAAATGGCAAATGATGATCTGATTCCATCCGTTGGTTTGGTTTGAAATAAAAGGAGGCACGCGTGTCAGCAAAAGATTATATATATGGTTTATTATTGTCATTTACTCAGTTAAATTATATATAGAAAGTGTAAAAAAAAAAAAAAAAGTTATTGTCGGCCTTTTCTCAGTTATCTAGTATTATTTCTATTTCTATGTTTGTGTTTTCTTTTTTACAAACTCCATGTCAATCTACCAAAAAGGTAACGTTTTACTTAGTTTAACTCTGTGTGCCACTAGTTATACGTAGTAGGCTAGTAGCAATACTTTGAGCTCTCGGTACCCAGCGCCAAGGCTGACGTTTTCTGGCAAAACGCAACCGGACGGCACGAGCTCCACACCGTGGCTCGCATTTTTGAGTCATGAGCCGTCATGACCAGCCGAAATGGTCTCAAAAAATGCTACCAGACGGCGCCACATGCACACCATGGCTCGCGTTTTCCCGTCAAATGGTCCCGTTTTTTTTTTTTTTTTTTTTTCTTTTGTGAGTAAAAGGGTGCTTAGAGAAGGGAGATTGGAATAGTGTTGGAGATCAAAAGTGGGTTGTGGTTGTAGCCATTGTTGTAAAGTTTGTTGAAGTGGTTTGAAGTGCGCTGTCACTTGCAGATTAATTGGGCACAATGAAATCATATTACAGGCTAGTTTTTTTTCGGCAACATAGTCTTGCATACATAAATAATAATTCAACTTCAATATTCGCCATAACTGTTTGGCCTTATTACAATAAATGCAGAAAATAAAATGAACAAAGTTCAGAGCATGTTAATATTTTGAGCAAACTTAAAGCACAGCAAAAATGAAGAGGAGACAATGTATCAGCGCTTGTGTGCGCTTATAACAACCTATGTCATGTTTTGCGAACTAAATTACATGAGCATGAATGATCTTTAGACAGCTGTTGATGAAAAAAGTGTCAAGAACTCAAACTACTGCAAAAAAGTCTATAACCACACATCAGGTACCAAACTGAAAATTTGAACTGTGCAGAGAAGTGAACTCTTGCTACCCAGGCATCTTACAAATATAATTGAGCCCGAAAATGTATGCAAAAATTGGAATAAGGCACAATCTATTCTTTCAATTAACAAGACTTTGAAGTCTACCCTTCCAGTGTACAAAAACAAACCAAAATATCAGAAGGCAATGGGACCTCTGGCCGAACAGTGTAGTAAAAGAAAATAAGCATAATACACATAACACAACCACAAATGTATGCAAAAATTGGAATAAGGCACAATCTATTCTTTCAATTAAGCAGTACGTACCTGATATCTCTCAACATCTCAAACAGCTCGAGCGAATAGACATTATCATCATCAGCAAAATAAACAATCCGGTCAAGCTTATGATGCTCAATATGTTCAAGCGCTGTATTCCTCGGATGCACACCCCTATCCTTAATATCCGTCAAATTCTTACCACAAACCAAATGGCGATACATAATCCCCATATCTCTAAAAATATTGGCTGTCTCGGTAGACGCCACATTCATCTCGACAACAATCCATAGAATTGGTGGAGGGACAAGCCTAAGGACGTGTCCAAGCCTATTCAAATAAAACGCTTGAAGCTCCCGGTTGTAAGTGGGGGTGACAACTAGGAGTTGTTTCCTAGCAACGTAATCAAACCTATCCTTGTTCACATTGTTGTCCTTTCTCTCAACCGAACTGAAGTGACTCGGTTTGGTACGGTTTGTGAAGCTCCGTTCGGTTCGATACTGTTTGTATGGTTTATGTGTATGCGTTTTCGGTTTTGGTTCGAACCGACGATCGAACTGAAACTGAAAATCATAAAATATAGAACCAAAAACCGATTGAATATGGTCGGTTGGTTTTGGTCGATCGATTCAACTCTGGGTTTTTTTTTCAGTTCGGGTTTCAATCTGTTTTGCTCGGCCCTATTCAAATGCACACATTATAGAATTGTATTATCACATAAAAGAAATTATATTATGAAAATAACAAGGTAAAAAAATATGTAGAATTTAAAAGTTTTGAAATATGAAAGGCTCGTATATATGTTCGAAACAAAAAGTTAACATATATACCTTATATTCACTCACCTCGTAAATATATAATCATGACTTTAAGATAGATTTGAGTTTGATTTATAAATCCAAACTACTTGTTCGATCGGGATTTATTTAAGACACGGCCGTACGTACGTGGTTTGAGGTAAGATGACTTCAAACGATATACTATTATATATAATGCAGTTGTGAGTTACATATTAGTTTGTTCTAACATATGGTATGTGTCTATTCTCTACAAATTGTTATAGTTGTGTTAACTGTAGCAGAGATTTAAAGAAGATGATCATGCATGATTAGTATTTAAACACATACTAATAGAAATAATGCAATACATTCGTTAAGTTCAAGTTTTAATTATTGGATTAATGTGGCTGTGCCGAAAGTAGGCCAAAATAGGCTTGAGTCAGGTAAAAAAAACAATAAGAATATGGGATTGTATTAGGATCGGAAAATTTTCGATCCTCCGTGCGATCCTACACTGATTGATCGTACTATGATCCTACTCGTTTTTTATATGTGGGAACGTAGAGTTATACGATTCTAGGATCAGGATCGGGATCTAGACAACCATGCCCCATAATCCTTGCTGTATCTAGAGTCGTAGAGACCAAAAGAGTGTATATTCTTTTCTCATTGGCAAGGTTTAGCATATTAGATTTTGCTTGGTGATTTTTGACTTATTCTAAAGAAAAAGAGTTTGTTTGCTAACTTGGTAGAAGAATTTGTCTGTGAACATTATAGGTCTTTAATAAAGAATGTAAAATCACCAAATATGCAAAACTTTGCAAATAAGAAAAGAATATATACTCTTCAAGTCTTTCCATAAAACAAGGATAATCCTTGTCTATAATGCAGCACTACATTTAAAAGAGTAATAAACAAACATACAATTGTTCTTGCAGCTGATTATTAGATTATTACACTTATACATTTACGTTTAATTTTTAACCTGGTTCTGAACATATTTTATGCACACCAAGGGATATATGACTCGTGTTCATGAGATGGGTTTATTGTGCTCTGCATTGCATCACTAAAACAATGCTACGCATTTTTTGGAGCCTGTCTGCACTCTTACCTAACCTTGTACCTCCTAAAAATTTGAACGTCAGGCATTAGTGCATTCATAGTGATCTGTTATTCCCTGATAGAATATTTACTTGCATTTTTTTGTATACGCATGCGCGCTCATTACAGCAATTCTACACTTTAGATGTTCATGAGGTTATGTCCAATTGCAAGAACCAATCTATTGATGTTGTGATACCAAGGGCTAGTATGATCATTATTGTATAACACTAGTTAATTGTTGGCTTACAAATTTACTTTTCTGTATGTGTTTAAAGGGAGTTTTATGCATAAATATTTTATTAGATATAATTTAGGTCATGTGGTTTTGTGTGTTGTGTCGGCACTCTAGTAGTTTTGTGTGTTGAGTTAGGTAAAAAAGAAAATAAGAGCATATAGGTTGTATTAGGATGGATCATTCTGATCCTAGACTTGTCTCTACTTTCGAACCAAGATAGTACATATGATCCTACTCGTTTTTATATGTGGGAGGCAGTAAATTTGCCGCGAATACTAAGGTCATGATAGGGATCTGTAACCTTGACCCTAGTCCTTTAATAGCTGTATGTAGAGGTCACTTAGAGACCAAAATAGTATTGTATATATTCTTTTTCTCATTTCACAAGGTTTGCATATTAGATTTTGCTTGGTGACTTTTACTTTACTTTATTCTAAAGAAAGAGATTGCTTGTTAACTTGGTATAAGAATTTGTTGAAATTGTTGGCGACCATTATATGTCTTTAGAATAAAGAATGTAAAATCACAAGTAAAATATGCAAATAAAAAAGAAAGAACATATAATTGAAACTGAAGTATATCTGGTTTTTTTTGGTGATTTTGTTCAACTATTAATGCATTCATGAGCAAAGGAAGATGTATTTAATGTATGGTAAATTTGTTTATCTTTAAGTGGTTTCTCATGGTGCTTTTTAAACTATAAGTTTTAGATTTCCAACACGAAACAACTCATTTTGACCTGCTATCATTTATATTTTGTAATGGCAAAAAAGCATGATCAACATAGCACTAAAAAGTAGACAAATAAACCATATAATCTGATTGAGGTAAACAAGCATAGCACTCAAATGTTGTGTTCACTGTGTTGTCCTAGTCCGAGTATATTTAGAATGCTGGATTTCACCCCAATATTTACCGGATTCATTACTTTCATCGACCCAAGAAGTTATGCTTGAGAAGCAAGCCTTGATCTCAACTGCTTTGGTTCAGTGCAAAAATCATATGTAGTACTCAAGGCCCAACTAGTAGAATGTTGATATTGTATTATAATTAGTTCTGTAGTTTTTAGGCATGTTGTAGTTTTCGTTGATACTTTCTAAATTCTATATTGCATGCAGATTTAGCTAGATGAACATAATCAAGAAAGTTTATTTACAATGTATTCCAATAAGCATTGTATACGTTTATACTTCTAATAAAGCTATGATCCTGCGTTCGATCCTATGCTGATTCTGTTCGAATTAAGATCGTACTATGATCCTGCTCTTTTTTTTATAAGTGGGATCATATAATCGTATGATCCTAAGATCAAGATCTGGATCTAGACAACCTTGCCCCGAGTCCTTGCTGTGTGTAGAGTCAAAGAAAACAAAAGTGTATATATTCTTTTCTCATTGGCAAGGTTTTGCATATAAGATTTTGCTTGGTGATTTTTACTTTTCTTTATTCTAAAGAAAAAGAAATTGTTTGCTAATTTGGTAAATAATTTGTCGGGGAATATTATAGGTCTTTAATAAAGAATGTAAGATCACCAAATATGCAAAACTTTGCAAATAAGAAAAGAACATATACTCTTTTGGTCTCTGTATAAAACAAGGATAATCCTTGTCTATAATGCAACATTACATCTAAAAGAGCAATAAATAAACATACAATTATAATGGTGAAGATCTTTGAACACGAGCATCCACTCAATCTCATTGATTTGCAACCAAACTATCCGCTATCGAAGAAAATATGCGACGATGATGGACGATGACAATGGCGGTGAGCTAATTACACGTGAAAACTTTAGACGTCGTCAATGTGATCGGTGTCGTGAAGAAATCAATTGGTTTCACAGATATTACTATGAGTGTGCCCATTCATGTGACTACTCACTCCATAAATTCTGCGCCGAGCTTCCCATTACGTTAAAACACACATCTCACCCTGCTCATACTCTTACTTTATTTCACGTAGCTGACAAACAAGATTTGTGTTTTTGTGTTTTATGTGGAAGAAGTGATGCTGTTGGGCTCTGTTACTTCTGTGATAAGTGTGACAGACTCACAAGTGATCCATTTCTAATTCATGGTAATTGCGCTGTAGCCTCCGTAGAACCCGGCTGATTTATCACCCTAGCCATCGGCACCCATTAGCGGCTACCCCCAAACCACATTTGTCTGAATGTAACGCGTGTGGCGAAGAACATAAAGGCACTTTTTATATATGTACAACGTGTTTTCGCCTCTTCATCCACAGTGACTGCGCTTTCCTACCAGAAAATCTCATGATACAAAATGCTACAAATGATATTTTCTCTCATCCTCACCCGCTCATCCTTTCTTATTCCTTCCCAAGAAAAGATCAGAGAGATCGATATTATCCTAAGTGCAGGGTATGTAAAGGTGATTTTTATAACAGTCCAAACACCTGGCTTTATAAATGTGAAAAATGCAGATACTATGCACATATTCCTTGTGCAACATCAAGAGGTAAGTCAGATACTAGATACTATGAGTGTTTATCCTTTTTGATAGTCCGACAATTTGGCTTCTCATTTTAACCACAATTTTTGTTTACTAGGTACCGAAAACAGATTGGTCATAAAAAATTATGAAGATTCTGAATATCCGGATCTCCTCCATCTCCCATTCCCTGATGAAAGTTATAGCATACCAAAACACATGTTTGCTAAACTAGTTGAACATGGAACATTTGGAGCAGATGAGGGGAACTACGTAAAACACAACTTTCATCCACACCCCCTAATTCTGGTCCGTACTGAATGCAATGATACTACAAGCACACCAAGTTCCTCAAAAACAAATGTTTTATCATGTCATAACCCATTGAAGAAGGTTCAACTATTGTGCAATGCGTGTGTGAGACCAGTCACAAGTGTTCCATTTTACAAGTGTGTCAATGACGAGTGTAACTTTGTTCTGCATGAGTGGTGCACCCAGCTTCCTACTCAAGTAGAAAAATACCCAGGTCACCCTGATCATACACTCATTCTCCATTCAAATGCCCCTAATAAGTTTTTATCCGTGTTTCGTTGCGAAGTTTGTGGGTTAGGGTGTAACGGGTTTGTCTACAGTTGTGTTGAATGTGATTATCATATTGATGTTACTTGTAGTTTCATACCTCAAAACATCACACACGAAGCTCATTCAGGTCACCTCCTTTCCATATCTTTCAAAAAAAATTACTCCATATCACAGTCGTGTCTTATATGTAAAGGTTACATTTATAAATGTTCATTCACTTGTGACACTTGTGAAGATGTTGGTGTACATGTCAGGTGTGCTTTGTTATTGCCTCGTGAAATTAGGCATAAGTATGACAAGCACCCTATGAGATTAAGTTACCTCCCGGTTGAAAATCATAAAAGTGAATACTTTTGTAAAATTTGTGAGGACGCATTAAATCCAGAGGTGTGTTTCTACCACTGTCATCAGTGTGCCTGGTCAATCCACACTTATTGTGCACCACACATACTTCAATCTGAAACATCTGTATCAGGTTTTGGTAAATACTATGGGGAAGGACCTTATGAGTTTGTGAATATAAAGTTTGGGGGTATTCACAAGTTTGAACGTCATCACCCGCATCCTCTCTCGTTTGTTCAAGGGATTAAGAGCGATAGTCCATGCACCGAGTGTGGACATGCAGTGAAATACCAACTGATTTTAAAATGTCAGCAATGCGAGTTTGTAATTGAAGTTTATTGTTGTCGGCGCTGCAATTGGAGCAATGATGAAATTGTTGAGATCTTGATTGCGTAAATAAAAGAGGAGGCCACCTGTCAGCAAAACATTATGGTTTATAATTGTCATTTATTTATCTTCTTTTAAATAAAAGTGTGTGCAATTTTAGAAAGTGATTGTCGTCCCTTTTCTCAATTATTTCTATTTCTATGTTTGTTTGTGTTTTGTTTTCTTTATAGAAACTCTAATAAACTCGGTGTGCCACTCGATATATGAAGTAGCAATACTTAGAGCTCTTGGTACCCAGCGCCAAGGCTGACATTTTCCGCAAAAAAGTGACGGACGGCGCGAGAAAGGTGGAAAGGTGTATGGTTTTTAGCTAACGCTGTGTTATGGGGTTTTGAATTGATGGGAGATTATTGGTCTAGAAACAAGGAGATACGTGGCACGTGTATGGTTTTTAGCTATTGGCAATAGATAGACAAAGTTGTTAAATGTTGATGTGGTATATGATCTGTCTACATTTTACCCGGCGTGATTTGGTATTGTTGTTGTTGATGTTCTTGTAGCTGATTATTAGATTATTACACTAATACACTTACGTTTAATTTTTAACCTTGTTCTATTAAACATAATTTTATGCTTACACCAAGGGATATATGACTCGTGTTCATGAGATGGGTTTATTGTGCTCTGCATTGCACAAGTACAACAACGCTACACACGTCTTCTTACCTAACAGTATATCACGAAAATAAGAAGTTAATACTTTTAAATAAAATTATTCGGGAAGTTGTTAGCTTTTGAAAACATGCCAGGCAACTTTGAAACCGTTTCATTTATAGCTAAAAAATAACCGTTTTGACCTTTTATCAATAAAACCAACCCGAATCGACTCCTGTTCCATGAAAAAAATATCCGCCTTTTATGTATACTAAATAATATTATTAACATGTGATCGACATTTTGAACCATTGTACTTGGGTTTTTAGCCCTGATTGCCTTATGCAATGGTCAAAATACAAGGATCAAACATCAAAAATAAAGACGTCTTAAACATTTCTTTCATGACATAGTGACCCATTGCACTAGCTGTATAGTTCAACATCAAACTTTAGCAGAGAAATATATTTCTGATTTGAGAAGATGTACACTTGCTCAAATTATAGAAACACAAATGCAGAAAAAGTAAAATGGTTTGCAGATTAATTGGGCACAATGAAATTAATAATTCTACTTTAATTTTCGCCATAACTGTTTTGGCCACATTACATTTTATGCAGAAAATAAATTGAACAAAGTTCAGAGCATGTTAATACTTTGAGCAACTTAAAGCACAGCAAGAGACATCGCAAACGAGGTTTAGCATTATGCACGTCGCTATAATGCGTTAGCTGTGTTTCACAAGTAAAATCTTCCTTTCTCATCTTCTTTCCTTAAATTACTATTGTTATCATAGGATCTTGTTGCTTCTAATACTTTTACTTCATGTTCTCACTTTAAGTCAATACTTGAAGCAAAGCGAAGCAGGAGACAATGCACCAGCGTTTGTGTGCGCTTACAAATATAATCGAACCCAAAAGTGTATGCAAAAATTGGAATAAGGCACAATCTATTCTTTCAATTAACAAGACTTTGAAGTCTACCCTTCCGGTGTACAAAAACAAGGCAACTCTATCACATTCACATGTTTAAAAAAGAATTTTACCAAAATATCAGAAGGCAATGGCACCTCGTGAACCGAACTGTGTAGTAAAAGAATATAAGCATAATAATAATACACATAACACAACTAAAAGGCAATATCATCTTTTGACTTCTTCTTTCACCTCCTTTCCCACTGCTTCTAAAAAAAGGCAGAGCTGCTTTTGGTCATAATAGCTTTTGTGGAAAACTGATGGAGTGTCAAAAACCAATGTGCGCTGAATATTGACATCTTATCACTGCACAAAAAGCAACACAACTTATGAGCATGTTATGTCTTTAATGTTCTCATTTCTTCAAAAAGAAAACGGATGAGGTTTTCCTGTTGTAAACTCGCGGAGGGTGAGTTTTTTTTTACTCATATGTACACGGCTAAGGGTATCCTGTGACCATTTCCGACCCTTCCCCGCCACCCCAAATGTGTAGGCTTCATTTGAGTAAGTCAAGTGCCTTATCACTAGGCCTTCTCCACCCTTTGATGAGCGAGTGAAGTAACCATATCCAACTTGGGCAGGTTTAAGATTTTTAGTTGCATTTCTAGGCAAGCCCCTCACTCTAAAATAGCAATTACTTTATAAATATGTTAACATGCACCATAAAAGTCTTGGTGCATTTAGGTGTGAGAAAGTAAATTTATCACATCCCATGCAACTATAAGTATTGGTATTTTAGATGTTTTGGAAGGTTTATACCACATAAGAGAGTATAACTTGCATGAAAGAATAAGACAATCCTAGCAATTAAAAACTTGGAAATAAAAAAGGCTTGGTGCATTTAGGTGTGAGAAATTTTATCTAAATCTCTAGAAAATGGAGGACGGTTTAGTTTTTAGAAATGTGTTTAACATTTAGAGATAGTGTTGTGTTATGTATTTAGTCTCTATATTAGCTTACGAGTGTCTAAGGGATTAAGCGTTAAGTTTCCTATTAGTCAACTAGTCTTAGGATATCAATAAGGGTCATTGGGTCGGTTTGTGTCTCAAGCCCAACCCGTTTCTTTTCAGCATGTTAACCAACCGAACTTGTGTCCTTGTACAAGTCGGTTTCCTCCTTCATCTCTATAAAAGGAGGTGAGGGGGAGTTTTGTACGTTATTCTTTCAATACTAATCATTCGATTAGGGTACTTACTTGTGCATATTATTTTTACACAATCACGTCTTCAAGATCGAGTTATCCGTTGCTAGTAACCAGGTTGTTAGTCGATCATAATCTAACAAGTGGTATCAGAGACAGGTTCGAAAGTTTTTCTGGTTATCTAGGATCGATCGAGAAGGTTCTTGGGTCTTCGTCTTCGTTGGTTTTGGGTGTAGGTGACAAGATCGGAATTTTTTTCGGTGGTTCGTTTCAGACGAAGAAGAAGGTGAACAGGACCACTGGTTGTTGGTTTCCTTGTTGTGTTAAACGAAGAAAGAAATCCAAGAAGAAAGAGATAAAGACATTAAACAAAGGAGCAGGTGACTTTAATAAAGAAAAAAGAGAATGAATGACACCACGTGAAGGTGTCTAGGTGATTGTTTCTTTTTATTTATTTTAAAGTCAAAAGTATTTTTATTATATTAATACTTTGGTAATATAATAAAGGGTATTGCACAAGGGACTTTGTTAGTTTGTGATTGTGAGGTTTTTCACAAGGTTTAGCAAATTAATTAAGGGTTAAAAGAATGACGGGAGCAAGTTTGAGATCGAGAAATTCGATGGAACGGTGATTTCGGTTATGGAGAGTTAAGATCGTGCTTTATTAATCCAACATGGATGTGAAGCACTCGGAGGTTTTACATGACTATGGATGCTACACAAAAGCTGAGCTAAAAAAAGCTCACATGCCATGATTTTGTGTTTAGGTAACAAGGTTCTGAGAGAGGTTACCGGGGAGACGACTGCAGCGGGGGTTTGGACCAAGCTCGAAACTTTGTACATGACAAAGTCCTTGGCCAACAAGTTGTACCTGAAGAAGAAGTTGTACACATTCTACATGTGCTGGACGACGATTTAGAGCATATAGATGAGTTCAACAAAATCGTTGTTGATTTAGCAAATATTGAGGTAAAATTCGATGATGAAGATCTTGCTTTATTTACTCACTTTTACCAGCATCATACGAACACTTTGTGGATACCTTGCTTTATGGACGGGAAGCTTTGACTTTGGAGGATGTGATGGTCACACTGAATTCAAAGGAAATCAAAGAAAGATCTAAGGCGAGGGGATGATGGTGAAGGGTTATACGTGAGGTGAAGATCGATCGCAGGTGCATCAGTCAGGGGAAAATCAAGATCGAAGTCTCGAGGTGGAAGACTCAAGGGCTATATTTGCCAATCTGAGGAGCACTTGAAGAGAAACTGTCCGAAGAATAATCGCAAGAAGTCAAATGGTTTCGTTAAGAAAGATGATCAACCAAGCTCTAGTGGTTCGATTTATGACGGTTCTGAGGTGATGATGGTTATGAGTGCAGAGGCTCTGCTAGATTGGATCATGGATTCAGGAGGTTCATACCATATGACACTAAGGTTAGATTTATTTTTTGATTTTTGGAATGCGATGGGGGGGAATCTGTTGGGTGACAACAGGGAGTGCAAGATCAGAGGTATTGGCAAGGTAAGGGTCAACTGAAAGATGGGTCAAGTTTTGTATTACACAATGTCTGGTATATTCCTGAATTGAAAAGAAACTTGATATCGCTGGGAACTCTTGAAAAAGAGGGATATACCGTAAAATTGCAGTCAGGCAAAATCAAGGTGATTAATGGTTCCAGGGTTGTTTTATCTGGAACCCGAAGGGAAAATTGCGTATACTCTTTGGATGGCCATGCAGTGGCAGGTGAGCTTAATGCTAGTGTTGATGAAAAGGCAGTCTTGCCCGGTTTGGCACAAAAGCTGGGACATATCAGTGATGCGGGACTACGGTCTTTGGAAGCGGGGAGTTGTTTGGCAAGAAGAGTCTAGGTAAGCTCGATTTTGTGAGAATTGTGTTGGGAAAGTCACAAGTCAGGTTTCGGTGTAGGAAGGCACACTACTGGGGAGTGATAGACTATGTTCATTCAGACTTATGGGGTCCGTCTCAGGTGGAATCATTGGAGGTAAGAAGTATTTCTTATCTATTGTTGATGATTATTCCAGGAGGGTATGGGTTTATATTCTCAGGTTCAAACACGAAGCATTTGGAAAGTTCAAAGAGTGGAAGCAGTTAGTAGAGAATCAGACTGGGAGGACGGTTAAGAAGCTTAGGACGGATAATGGTCTTGAGTTCTGTAACCAGGAGTTTGAACAGCGTGCCTGAGAGTGGGATTGCTAGACATTTGACAGATTCTTGGGGCGCCGCAGAGAATGGATTAGCAGAACGGATGAATAGAACTCTCATGGATAAGGTACGCTGTTTATTAATTCAGTCTGGATTGCCTAAGACCTTCTGGGCGGAAGCGACATGTACGGCCGCATATCTTATAAATAGGTCACCATCGACAGCGATTGAGAAAAAGACTCCTATGGAGATGTGGTCGGGACATCAAAGTGATTATGGGATGTTGAGGATTTTCGGCTGTGTCGCATATTCACACGTTAAACAAGGTAGATCGAGCCAAAGCGGTAAAATGCGTTCTTTTGGGGTATCGAAGGTGTGAAGGGTACAGCTATACAGGCTTGATAATGAATCACCTAAGATAGTCACTAGCAGGGCGTGGTCTTCATGAAAGTGTCATGTACAAAGACAGCGTTGGATTCGGTGCAGTGCTGATAAGTCTGTTGAGGAATTACAGGTTGAGGTGGACTACGAGAGGTTAAATAATCGTTCGCTTGAGGAAGATCAGACAGATGATCAGGAAGCTGGCGATGATGAAGATGCAGGGGATCAGGATCATGATCAAACACCGGATCTCACAGATTATCGGTTGGTTGGGATAGAGAGCCAAGGACAAGAAGAAACCTTTGAGGTTTGGGATGAAAATAATATGGCTGCTACGCGTTTTTGCAGCAGAGAGAAGAAGATACTCATGAACCATTAACATACCAGGAGGCAGTTGCTTGTGAAGACAGTTCTAAGTGGAAAGCTGCTATGGATGAAGAGATGGATTCTTTGAGGAAGAATAAGACATATAAGTTAGTAGATCATCCAGTGGGCAAAAGGCTGGTGACATAAATGGTGTTCATGATAAAGGAAGGGATTGAAGGTGTTCAAAAGCCTAGGTACAAGGCGAGGTTGGTGGCTCGTGGATTCACACAGAGGGCAGGTATTGACTATAATGAAGTATTTTCGCCGGTAGTTCGACACACATCTATTCGGGTTATACTTGCATTGACTGCATGTAGAGATTATGAGTAGGGCGACTTGATGTAAAGACGAATTTTTACATGGTAATCTTGAAGAAGTGATCTACATGAGACAACCACAGGGTTATGAACAAGGTAACAAGGTATGTTTGTTAAAGAAATCCCTTTATGGATTGAAGCAGTCACCTAGGCAATGGTATAGGAGGTTTGATGAGTATATGCTAAGCAACGGGTTTAAGCGTGCAGTTACAGATTGCGTGTATTACAGGAGTTATGCACGAGGTGAGTATATCTATCTATTGTTATATGTAGATGATATGTTGATTGCTTGTAAAAGCAAGGTTGAGATTGGGTCTATCAAGTCTTTGCTTAAAAGGGAGTTCGACATGAAAGAGCTCGGGGGAAAGAAGATTCTTGGTATGGAGATCATCGAGGATCGGTCACAAGATTCGAGGGTGTCTCATCGGGTATGTTTCTAAGATTTTAAATAATTTTAGAATAGACAATGGGAAATCGGTTAAGATGCCATTGGGTGGGCACTTCAAGCTGTCGTTGAAGGATTGCCCGGTTAGGGATTGTGATGTTGAAAGGATGAGTAAGGTGCCGTATGCAAATGCGGTTGGGAGCTTAATGTACTTAATGGTGTGCACGAGGCCGGACATAGCGTATCGCGGTAAGTGTAGTTAGCAGATATTTGGCGAATCCGGGTAAAAAGCATTGGGAAGCAGTGAAGTGGATTTTGAAATATTTGCGGCACTGCAAAGCGGGGTTTGGTGTATGGGGCAGAGATCGTGGCAACCATGTGGGCGTAACAGGTTGTTGATTCAGGTTCACGCTAAGGATCCGGATAAAGGTAGGTCATCCTGGTTACGCGTTTTAGTCAGGGATGTGTTGTAAGCTGGAAGGCAACGCTACAACACGTGGTGGCTCTTTCAACTATAGAGGCGAGTATATGGCCTTCGGAGGCTGTGAAGGAAGCTATTTGGCTAAGGGGACTCTTGGAAGAGTTGGGCGTGGAGCTTAACGATGTGGCAGTTAATTGTGATAATCGGTAGCGATTCACTTATCGCGGAATCATGTTTTTCATGAAAGGACTAAGCACATCAATGTGCGTTATCACTTTATCAGAGAGGTCTTGGAAGCAAAGACGGTTGAAATTCTGAAAGTGGGTACTGAACACAATGCTGCAGATGCCTTGACGAAGGTGGTACTGGTGAAAGCTTCAGCACTGTTTGGAGTTGCTGAGTGTCGGAGTAGGCTAATATAAAGCCTAAGGTGGAAATTGTTATGTATTTAGTCTCTATATTAGCTTACGAGTGTCTAGGGGATTAAGCGTTAAGTTTCCTATTAGTCAACTAGTCTTAGGATATCAATAAGGGTCATTGGGTCGGTTTGTGTCTCAAGCCCAACCCGTTTCTTTTCAGCATGTTAACCAACCGAACTTGTGTCCTTGTACAAGTCGGTTTCCTCCCCCTCATCTCTATAAAAGGAGGTGAGGGGGGAGGGGTTTAACGTTATTCTTTCAATACTAATCATTCGATTAGGGTACTTACTTGTGCATATTATTTTTCTGTCAATCACGTCTTCAAGATCGAGTTATCCGTTGCTAGTAACCAGGTTGTTAGTCGATCATAATCTAACATGTTGCATTTTAGAAAAGGGGAAGTCAAGAGCAAAGTGCAGAAAACTAGAAATTATAGTTTTCTAAATCTTAGTAATCACTTGGAATAGTGAGTTTTCTATTTCCAAGAACACGATTGCTAAAGAGCCAAAGAGGTCACTTTGAACACGTTTTAAAATTTTCAGTTTCCATAGAAAAATTTCCCAGAAAAGAGCCTCGTCTTATCACAACCATTCACACCCTTAACGTCTAGCATTCGATTAATCTTTTAGGCTTTTTCATTGTCAATATACGTATAATTTATAATTTGTTCATAAATTTAGTTAATTACTTTTTTCATTATCATTTTCACAAGTTCTCATACAAGCATTCATTTGTTTCAGATATCATGAATATATAAGTATGCCATTGATAAATCATTTTCTTTGCATATGTAAAGAAAAATCTGAATGTTAAATGTGGTTTATTTTTATCTATTTTGCCAACAATAAAATGCAACTAGAACCATACCTCTTTCTGGCTCTTGTTTTGAAGGTCACAAAAGCACTGCCTTTTACTCGATAGGAAGAACAGCATCGAGGTTCTTCTGAAGTAACCAGCCTCTTGGATAAGCAAGTCCATGCGCTTCCAAATGAAGATGCCAGTTCATGATTTTAGAACATCCCGAAGGAGTCGCTTCCATTTGACTTTCATCTTCCACCAACTGTTCTATAAAGGTAGTCTCCTGAAATGTAACAGTACGAGTAAACAAACAGTAATAATTTAATCCCAAACTTAAAGTAAATGACAATTCCCTGAATTAGTACAAACAATATGATGCATACCTGGAATCCCTCTTTGACGGTGTCCATTTGACGAATCAAAGCTGAGCTGCGTTTTTCCCATCTCTTTGGATCCCACAAGATGGTGCTATTGAATGCAAATCCTGACATGTCAACATGAAATCTTCTAAGCCTTTTACTCTTCTCATTTGTGTGCCACCCAATCACTTGACTTCCATTGCAAACCGGACCTTCCAAAGTTGCCTTGTTTTTGCTTTGTGCAACCATTGCAACTGGCCAAGTGCCAAACCGGCTGCAGTCAAACACAGAACAACATCTTAGTGTCTAGAAAAGCACACAGTGATGGATGAAAACATGGACAAACTTCTTCCTGAACTGGAGCTTATGTAACACCATTTTGCTAATCAATATGGATATATTCCTTTACAAAATGGTAAGTCATAGATAAATCCGTCATAGATAAATCCAGCATGTAACACGTTTACACACTTTATTCACTATTCAGTGACAAAATAAAAGTGAAAAGATAAAAAATTATCAGGCAAAAACAGAAAATAGGACTGCCACTTTGAGGTATGTGAGCCATTAGGAGCCTGGATGCACGGATTTACCAATAGGTCAATCAGAATATCACGAGTAGGGGTGTCAAATGGGTTGACCCGAACCCGATAATACCTAATAGGGTCTGGTTGAGTTGGGTCCAACTTAGCTTATCGGGTTTATCGGTCAACCGATAGACCCGATAACCTAATAGGGTCGGGTTAGGGTCCTAATTAATTTCTTATCGGGTTATCGGGTCAACCCGATAAACTCGATAAGATCTAATGACATATTAATAAATCTTTCATTTTGGATAAAGCCCATTAACAAGTGTTATTTTTTTCATAAGTTTAGTGATAGTTGCTGCTTTTTTTTATTAACGCGTATACAACACATAACATAAATATGTTAGTTCAATTTGCAAATGCACATTACGAATTTCTAAACACTCGCTGGGCATGTATGACCTTAATAACGACGTATGAACATGTCATTCCTTTGGTGGGAGATGCTACAACTTACAGCATATTTGAGTTATTGAGTATATTTATTAGTTATATCCAATTAGCCTATAGGAGCCACAAACATATTATTCTTAAGACTAGTTTATCTTTGTTCTTTTATGAATAACAATCGGCCATCAATGTGCTATGAGTGATTCTAACGTTTTTAGCATCAAATACAACTGAAATTATCATCATGTTCATTAGCCTAACATTAATTTTCTTTCAGTAGCATACACTTAAGGCGTGAAATACTAACTGAGCCAAATAACCAAGTGACCCGATAACCCGATTAACCCGACCCGATATCAACCCGAACCCGATAACCCGATTCCTTATAGGGTCGGGTTGCGGGTTACTTTCTTCTACTTGAAAACCCAAATTAACCCGACCCGATAACCCGACAACCCGACCCGATAACACCCCTAAATTCACGAGTAGAAGAAACAATCTCAATCTTTCTTGTATAAGCTAAAGTGATTTATACTAAACATAGGATTGTTTGCATTACTAAAATTCACATATTTTTTACTCTGAGATCTATTCCAACATTTCCAGAAGAAACCATTAATATGTGGATTAGCGTTCTGAATCTTCGGATCTGTTTTTTTCAAGACTACTACTATTGCTAACATGATAGGCAAAGTGCTACTACTAACCGGATGGTCTGGAATTTATACTTTCCCCACCCCATTGCAAAACCTCAACAAATATAAGTTACCCTTTCCTTCAAGCAAATAGAAAACAAGAGAATATAGCTTTGTTCCTTGGTCGCTCAACTCGACAAACAAGCGTGCAAGCATCAGCCTTTTCAAAAATGTATTCACAACTTCATATTTGAAACATTATCCGCAATGCAATTTCAATGTTGAGAATAAGACAATATTAATTTGATGTAACATAAAGATAAGAATATCGCATGTGTTCTACCTGCTCGTGCACTTGCTCCTAATCTATAGCTCTTAATCTACCTACTACGAAGATAGCGATATAATTGAAGGATCTAGTGATTGAAAAAGTAATTTGTACACATGGCAAGTGTACACCATCTTTCATTTGACATATCAACATTCACATCATATTATACATAGGCAATCAAATAATAAGTATCCAACATAAGAAACAGAACATCGACATTATTAGATAGTATAATCGACAAAAGCAAAGAGTACATACACGATATCTCTCAACGCTTCAAACAGCTCGAGCGAATAGATATTATCATCATCCGCAAAATAAACAATCCCGTCAAGCTTATGATGCTCAATATGCTGCGCCGTATTCCTCGATGCACACTATCCTTAACATCCGTCAAATTCTTCCCACAAACCAAATGCCGATACATAATCCCCATCCCTCTCAAAACATCAGTCTCCAGTAGACGCGCATTCATCTCCACAACAATCCACAAAGCGGTGGCACAAGCCTCAGGACGTGTCCAAGCCGATTCAAATAAAACGCTTGAAGCGCGCGGTTGTATGTCGGCGTGACAACTATGAGCTGCTTCCTAGCAACGTTATAATCAAACCTATGCTTAACAGCTAGTTCCACTTTATTAACGACAATGTTGGTATCTAATAACGGGGGCGGGCGGTTGAGCTGCGTTTCAAAGGAGAAGTCAACTTGTCGTTGGTCGAACTGTGTGCCGAAGGGAGCTAGGCCTAGTAAGAATCCCACAAGGAAGAATAGAAGGCAGGTGTAGATGGATCGGCGCCACGTGCGAAGGGAGGGTTTGCGGGGCTTGTCGATGAAGGTGCGAACGCCAACGCGGAATGTGGATAAGGGGGAGGCGAACCGGGAGTGTTTGTGGGAGGTGGGGGAGAAGGGACTGGTGTTGCCGTTTTGGTAAGGGGATAGTGTTCTACGAATCGAAGCCATCGATCATGTAATATCTAATTGATCTACTATTAAATATCCATAGTAACTAACTAACTAAATAAATAAATAAATAATCAAAATGAAAAGCTGACCTTTGGATTGAAATGAAGACTAGTTACTAGTTGAATTGGATGGAAATGAAATTAGGGTTTGTTTGATTGATTGAAATGAAGACTAGTTACTAGTGTTTGGATCTGGGAATAAGAAGAAAGAAACAAACAAGACACAGGGAGGGTGTAGTAAGCGCGTGGGTTTGTTCAGGGTGTTTAATTTTAATTAAATGATGGATGATAGAGTGTGAAATTGGGGGTGAATCATTATCATTGTAGTCCAGGGGGAGAGAGGCGCTACAAGTATTACTTTTATTACAAATCATAATCACCCTCATTAGGGAGGGAGGAGTGGTTCACTAATACCCTAATATCCTGGGGGTGGCACATAACCCCTATCCAATAAAAACTTTCAAACTACGCCGATAATCACTAACACTTCACATGCTACCAAACTGAGTGATGCGATCCTACTAACCTATTCACTACTTTAAAAGACAAAAAAAATAGAGAAGAAAGCATAAATCGAGCGGGTTCCGAGCTCGATTTGGTACAAAAGTTCAAGTACTCTAATGACTAAGGATGGTGTACCCTAATACCCTAACACTACCCGAGCTCCTACCCGAGCTCCACTCCGTCCATCCTTAGGCTTTATTTACTTTTACACTACCCAAACAAATTACTCTACTACTTCCATTCTTATTTTCTTAAAAGACGTGCTATTAAAAAATCCCATATGTTCAATCGTATAACTTATGATGCAGATAGTATAGTCAATGGATACAAACCATTTTCCAATCCTGTTGGATACAAACCATTCTTATTTTTTTTAAAGACGTGTTATTAAAAAAATGAAAGATTAGAGTTGATTACTTTTGTTGTCTGAAAATTTTTGAGAGAGAGAAAGAAAGATTTTTTAAGAGTGTGAATATTGTGGTTGAGGATCTCTCTAAGTGTGTGTATTTGTAAAGGATATTTTACGATTTACTACCATCTATGTAATCGGCATCTTTTTATGGAATTTACTCTTGTGTCTTCCTTTGGCGTTTTGTTTAGCTTGGAACTGCTTCAACGTAAACATGGGTTAATAAATTTACATTTTTGTTCTATATGCTTCAACAACAACCAAACAAAAAGATTAATGTCTTTTCTAATGCAAAAATAGTTTACCAAATTGGGCCTTAAAAGAAAATAAACCACAATACAATCCCACATTTAGCCGATAGAAGGTTATTTATTGATTGAGAGAGAAAAAATAAAAAATAAAAGAAAGAAAGAGTAAAAGGAATTGCCAAACACCCTCCCTCCATCCAACCGGCTATGAAAACCCCTATAGAATAATCATTCCTTCCCTCACTCAGTATTGAATCAAATTAGAATAATCATCAATGAAGATAGCGATAGAAGGATGCATGCACGGTGATTTGGACAACGTCTACGCCACTCTCTTACATTTACAGCAACTCCAAAACACCAAAATCGACCTCCTTATCTGCTGCGGCGATTTCCAGGTCCTCCAACTTTCTTCTTATTCTTCTTATCATTAGTTTATAAAGTTATAATAATAAACTAATTATTATTATTTGCAAGCAGGCTATTAGGAATGCGAATGACTTGGATAGCTTAAGTGTCCCCCCTAAATACAGAAGCATGGGCTCTTTCTGGAAGTATTTTTCTGGACAAAAACTCGCCCCCTTTCCGACTGTTTTTATCGGTGGCAATCACGAAGCCTCCAATTACCTCTGGGAACTGTAAGCTTACATACTATTTCCCCCGATAATTGCTTAGTTAACTCATAACAATTTAGGGATTTACGGTTCAATGTAAGCTTTTCCTAGGATCATTCCTATTTAGGGTGTGTTTGGTAGCGAGCATAAATGGAGCAATTAGCATTTAGCATTTAGCGTTTTTGAAAAAAGCTTGTTTGGAATGATTAGCAGTTAGCATTTATGAGCAAAAAAAGGTTAAACGCTAAATGCTCTTTGAATAAGATTATGGCTACAGCTATTCTATCAAACACTTTTATAAATTAAACTAGCGCTTAACGCTAACTAACTACTTCTTGCTAACTACTTACGCTAACTGCTACGCTAGTTTCACCAAACACACCCTTAGTACCTCTTATGTTTACTGCTTAGCTATCTCCTCATTCTTGCTTACGTCATTAACTAATACTTTTTGACTAATCGTGTTAATGAACCTAGTAATTCAAATACTTCGTGTTTATATCGATATAACATACTACCACTTATTAACTTTGCAAGTATCAGTTTACCGTCTACCTTCATTATTGTTTTGGAAACTTGATTAATGCATCCTCTTAATACCCACGTAGCTAAGTTTTAGGTGTTTGGTCTACAGGGCTTGCCCTGTATTGACTAGAATACGGACCACAACTTATGTCAGGAGTTTATATCTCAACTTCACATTATATTTTACCAGGGTAAAACCCTTTTGCCCAAAAAAACCTTCACATATGTTGTATCAAAATCTGCCCCCTCGAGTAAAAATTCACATTATATTTTACCAGGGTAAAACTCTTAACGTTTTTTTTTTGTGTAATTTGCCCCCTTTAATAACCATTTTGTAATGTAGTTTCTAAAAATTATCAAAATCTGCCCCCTCGAGTAAAAATTTCTGGCTCCGCCCCTGCACTTGATGCATCCTCTTAATAGCTACATAGCTAAGTTTTAGGTGTTTGCTCTACAGGCTTGCCCTGTCTAGTACATGTTTCCTCGTTTTTGCCATTGGTTCTGCCAATGTTGAGTAGAATACAGGACCACAAATTACTGTGATGAGTTTATATCTCAACTTCATAGGTTGGGCTCGTATGTTATCGGATTACTTGCTTTACTATAACAATATCACATAATCATATGATATCAGCAGAAAAAAACTGAGTAAACCGTTTTCCTTTCGTTTGTCTAAGCGTTTTCACATAATCGTATGATATCAGCCTCCAATTACCTCTAGGAACTCTAAGCACTTCATGTTACCTTAAATTTCCTAATTCTTATATGCGTACATACTATTTTCCCCCGATAATTGCTTAGTTTAGTCATTAACCGCTGGAACCTCAGTTTACCCTCTAGCTTCTATTATCGTTTTTCCAAACTTGACCTCTTAATGCATCCGTTGTTTAATACCCACATAGCTAAGTTTTAGGTGTTTCGTCTACAGGCTTGCCCTGTATTGAGTAGAATACAGGCCCATAACTTACTGTCAGGAGTTTATATCTCAACTTCACATATGTTGTATCGGATTACTTGCTTTAGTATAACAATATCACATCAAGTTATAAAAAAAATCATATGATATCAGCACAAAAACTGAGTTTCTCATTTGTCTACACACTCACTTTCTACCTGGAGAGATAGTACCGACATTTCCCCTTTTCATCATGGCTCAAAAGTGAACGGTTGGCCATCTCCTCTCCTCATTCTTGCTTACGTCATTAACTGCTGCAACCGTCTAGCTTCTGTTATCGTTTTTGGAAACTTGATTAATGGCGTCCTCTTAATACCCACATAGCTAAGTTTTAGGTGTTTGGTCTACGGGCTTGCCCTGTCTAGTACATATTTCCTCATTTTTGCCCTTGCTTCTGCCAATGTTGACTAGAATACACGACCACAAATTACTGTCAGGACTTTATATCTCAACTTCACGCATGTTGTATCGGATTACTTGCTTTAGTATAACAATATCACATTAAAAGTTATAAAAAAATCATATGATATCAGCAGAAAAAAACTGAGTTTTCACTCTTTTGTCTTCACGCTTTCTACCTGGAGATAGGACGTTATCTCTGGGAACTGTAAGCTCCTTCCTCATATTCACCTCAATCGCTAATTCTTACGCATACTATTTTCCCGATAATTCGTTACTTAAGTCATAACAATGGGATTTACTGCTTAGCCATCTCCTGATTCTTGCTTACGTCATTAACTGCTGGAACCGTCTAGCTTCTGTTATAGTTTTTGGAAACTTGATTAATGCATCTGTTGTTTAATACCCACATAGCTAAGTTTTGGGTGTTTCGTCTACAGGCTTGCCCTGTATTGAGTAGAATACAGGACTACAACTTACTGTCAGGAGTTTATATCTCAACTTCACATATGTGGTATCGGATTACTTGCTTTAGTATAACAATATCTCATTAAGATATAAAAAAAGTCATATCATATCAGCAGGAAAAAACTGAGTTTTCACTCATTTGTCTAGCGCTTTCTACCTGGAAAGATAGTACCGACATTTCCCCTTTTCCTCATGGCTCAAAAGTGAATGATTGCTGGTTGTCTATCTGTATTAACTGCTTATTCAGATGATCCTTTTAATGGTTTTCTGTATGCGAAACACTCATTATATCACAAACTGATGAATTTACTTTTGTTGAAAAAAAAATTCTCGCTATTTTTGCTGAAGATCACTGACATACATGGTATTCATCTAGATACTATGGAGGATGGGCTGCGCCTTATATATACTTCTTGGGATTTGCTGGAGTCGTCAAGTTTGGGAACATTCGCATCGGTGGTCTTTCTGGAATCTACAAGCCTCACGATTATCATTTAGGTTTGTTGAATATCTGTGTGTTGCCTAATATGTAAACTGTTACTTTCATTACAAGTTATTGAGTTTTTCAGGTTATTACTTGGGCTTATGAGCTTTTTTTACTTGGCTTATGTTTCATAAGCCCATTTTTTTCTGGCTTATTTTCCAGCTTATGGGCTTATTTTTCATATTTAAGTCATATTAAGCTCATAAATAAAAAATAAGCAGAAAGATATGAGCTTATGAAATATAAGCCGAGTCAAATTAGCTCATAAACCCAAAAATAAAGCTTAAACAAACACCCTCTAAAGCTGTATATTTGAACCATCATATGCATATAATTGGCTAAAAATAAATTTTGTTGTTGTTAAATATATGGGTTAGATGATTTTAGCAGCCTGCCTTTTCCTTGAACAGGGCACTTTGAAAGCCTCCATATAACGAAGTGAAATCAAGTCAGTATACCATGTCCGAGAATACGACGTTCAAAAGCTCATGCAAATTGAGGAGCCTGTTGATATCTTTGTTTCACATGATTGGCCTGTTGGTGTTGCGATGTGGAAACGGAAAGATCTTCTCGCGCCATGGCAGATTTTCGGAGGAGGTAACTAAATTGTGTTATCTAGCTATTAAAATAACATCAGAATATGGCTTTAGCTTTTACGGTTTTGAATCACCATCTTGGAAATCGACCATGTTACCTTCTTATTCTGCAGATTCTGGAAAAAAGATTGGGAAGTAAACCTGCTGCAGAGTTGCTAGAAAAACTAAAACCTCCTTACTGGTTCTCTGCCCACCTACATTGCAAGTTTGCTGCTTTAGTTCAACATGAGGATGGAGGTCAAATTACCAAATTTCTTGCACTCGATAAGTGTATTCCGAGGCGGAATTTTTTGCAGGTACAGTTTCACCTCTTTTTTGTTGTCTACTGATTATTTTCTTCTTAACATAACATTTCTTTTTGCGGTTTGCATATAGATTATCGAAATTGAATCCGAGCCTGGGCCACATGAGATTCATTATGATGAAGAGTGGCTAGCAATAACCCGCGAACAATTCCATTTTTCCTCTTACTGCCAAACGTTCATATTTCAGGTATTAACATCCAAGAGACTCATTTTTTTTTTTCTTTCTTTTATTAGTTGTAAGTTTATTGTTGGTGACTATCTTGTGGTTTTAGGAGTGTACATCTTGACATGGAAGAATGTCGCCAGTGGGTAAGGAGTAAGCTGCAATCTAGAGGGACTAAACCTTTTGAGTTTGTACGCACAGTCCCATGCCACAATTCTACTCAGACTGTTGCTAACGGTTCGTTTTCCGGTATATTACTAAAAAAATCCTCTTTAGATATTGTTGCATTTCTTGTGTTAATATTTTGTTACTATTGCGTTTGCTTCTTTTTTCCCCAGGACATAATCGTAATCCTCAAACAGAAGCTTTGTTAAAGTTTTTAGAACTTCCTTATGTTCTTGATGAAAGTGAGCCAGCTCAAAGTCAAGCATCATCTATGTCTAGAGGTATATTTGTGCTTTGTAAGAAATAAAACCGCACTAATATTGCAATTGGTTATATTTGTGCTTTGTCGTTAAGATGGTTTCAATTGGTACAATACAAACTGTTTCATATACTCTGAAATCAAACATCCAATAAATTGAACAATCTGTTAAACTGAATTAAATTTGGCCAGCTTAACTGCATTGTTAGACCGACCTTATGGATATTCATGGGCTCAACATATTCCTTTTAGTTTAAAGTTGCTTTGGGCCCATATTACAAATAGTGTATGCTAAAAGCGAAGCAAGGGTCTGTTTTGTTTGTTTTATGACTCTATAATCACAACACAATGATAACACGAAACTAAAAATTCTAGCAACTTGAAAATCCTGGTTGAGTTTGGGTTTAACATTTTTGTGCAATATAAAAATCGCCGAATAAAATTTGGCTTTGTATGCTGACACATTTTACTTTTCCCTTTGTCTGCTTGCCATTGTTACAATTATTGATACTCTTTACAGGCGCATATGATTATGATAGTGAAGACGGACCCATTGAGGATGCAAATGAAATAGAACTCCCAGAGGAAGATGACGATGATGATGATGTGGCCTAGAAGGAATATTCGTAATAGGTGACATATCAATTGTTTATTTGTATCTCAATCATTTAAGGTTAATTGTAGTCTTAAGCTCCTTAAAAGTCTATTATGTCACAGACAACTTAAATTTACTATCGTAGTTAATTTCGGTTTTCTTTTTCTGTAGGCACGTGGAGTTGCAAATGGTATCGAATGTGTAGCCGTTCAAGGTGTCATTAACTAACCGCATTATAGTTTTTGGATTTTCTTCTCTAGTTATCGATAGGAACTTAGGGGGTTGATTGTGTGGTTAGAATTTAGATTAGATTTATCCGAGCTTCTAGATTTGTTGTTATTGGTCTCTATCGTTGCAGACACTTACTATTATTATGTGATGTTCTTAGCTTGTAAGCATCATAGACCAATGCATACTTTTTGAAGATGCGTGTTGCAACACTTTTAAAAACTGCTTTTTGACCAAATTGAAGTCGATCCATAGTTTTTTTCATGGGCTATATAATGTGATTGGTTATTTGACTTGTCCATGATGGTTACTAACTTGATATGGTCATCATTTTGTATAGTTTGTTGGACTTTGACCTTTGTGACACTATGGTTGCGCAACATGATAGAACATTGATTGATTGTCCTTACGGTTCAACATCTCGGTGCTTGTTGTACCAAACAAGAACCAAAATTGAAACCCGGTAATTGTATAATCGCGGTTTATGTGATATAATCGACAGAATCTGTAGCACGAGTTGGAGACATGTTGGCTTCTCAAACATCTCAGTTATCAGGTCGACATGGAAGAGATGCTTGTCATTATTGATCATACTATTTCCGAATCAAAATTGTAACAAAATTAGATGTTTTCAGATGTTTGATATTTGTGACACCTCAAAAATAGTGTAAGCAAAGAACAATATATGATATCAAATAAGGATAGGCCAATCATAGAGGTGGTGGTGATGGGATGGCCTGGGTCACATAATTATATGGGTGTTCACATTATTATTTTTTTTATACATACACAATATTTATGTATTACAGTTATGCATTCTGATATGGTGTATGTATAAAAATTGTGTCAACACCTAATTATATGGATATTTCACAAATAAATGTGTAGATTGGCGGGAACATCACGACCGGGTGTCTTTGCACCAGTAGTGTCACCCACATGAGGAATAAATCAACAACTCTCACGGCTAGTGGGGCCTGCTGGAGTGAGCATGAGCAGAGGCTTCGGACCCAGACTCTTATTCTACAAAGTCTACCATTTGCCCATAGGTTTTCTTGGAGATGGGGTACTATATGAAGTCTGCCAGATGAGGCTTGAACTTGGGTGATTAATTTAGCACAAGTCTTAAGCATACATATACATACGACTCATGTGTACGTACGATTTATATATATGTACAAACAAAACTATTGATTCTTTGGTACATTTTTTATTTTTGAACTTGATTCTTTGGTACATATTGCGTCACAAATATATAAAACTTCTTAACCCACACGTATAAATAAGATGGTTAAGGACTACTACTCAACAACATATATACGTCAACCGAATGACGCGTAACTCAGTTGGTAATCTTAACAATGACTGATCACACGGTTTTATATTCATTATCTTAGAGGGTTGACTTAAAAACATTCTTTGATATTATATAAGTTGTGTAATGTGTATATATCGTTATCTAAGAGTAGTAGAATTGTATAGATACAATACGTTAGTCGTTTGTTGTTGACCTTGTATGTGAGATACCCACCCACTAGCTATAATATCTCTTGATAAATTTGATTGGTGTTCATGGCTTCTTGGACTCCTTTAGTTCACACTTTGCTTTCACTTAAAACCGACCATATACATAGTCAAACCACTTATAATTAAGCTTTTTCTTTACACTAACACATGCCATTTTTGTATAAGTAAACAAGTTTAGCAAACCTTTTTAAGGATAATCCTACACGTGTTTTCCATCATTAGTGTATCATTAAACATTCTGGTGGTTCATCATTGTGTCTTTAGTTCAAGATACTATCGTTTGTTTGACTTTTTATTGAAAATTTTAAACTTGTCAACATCGTTGAGAATGTTGTGCCTTTTGTTGATATAGAATGTTATCACACATTCTTCTTTCTTGATGACAAGTTAACCGGATTAACGCTTTGAGAACAAGCGAAATTTCTATCAGCAAGTGTGAGAACGACGTAAAGTTTGCCTCATTTTTTGTTCTCGAATGTTTGAATAAAACTTTGTCTGTTCTTGTAACATATATAGACTGGTTCCTTTCATTCACTCTCTACTGGGGTACCCAATCACCTGAAGGTCGCTGGAGAGAGAAAGCTGACGTAGCAGAGAAAATGAGAGGGATTGAGCCTCCTTACCGGGGGCAGCTACCCCCTAATATGTATATGTGCGAGTAAAGCAAAGTAAGTGGAGCCAAAAACTTTTTTGTGCTCAATAATAGTTTTCATTCCAAAAGAAAAAAGTCGATTCTCTACTGATAAAGTCATACTTTCTGAAACTGACACCTATTTTACCATCTTGATCCACAAGGTGCATGCATTCTCCTCACTAGCTAGTTTGGTTAAAACTTAAATTTACACACTCCACGATCTATCCTTTGCAACATTTCTTGTTGTTCTCGAAATAATCTACGACATTGTAAAGTAGATTAAGGGATATATCGGATGTTTGAACAAAACTTTGTCTGTTCTTGTAACATATATAGACTGGTTCCTTTCATTCGCTCACTACCGGCTTCTTGAAGTTATTGACTCGCTTTAGGTTAGTTGGTTTGATAATTAGGTCAGGTCCCAGTATCGTGACACATAGTGAATATCGTGACACATAGTGAATATGTAGGGTTATCTGATGAGAAAAGTAACTAATGTGCTTTTGAGTAGTCGTCTTGGTGTTCAAAAGATACCAGTGTCCACAGGGGAAAGTGTCAACACTTGTGCAAATAACAAGCTACCATTGATTCAAACCTCTTCGATCACCATCAAAATACGATCTTTTTGAATTCTATTTCGTATGTATTTGATCTAAGTAGTAGTAACCTAGCTACAAACTTCTTATATAAATCAAACTTGTTTTAGACTGTCTAAGATGTATACGTAAGATTTTATACAAAGACGTACGTACCATGCATGTCATATATGTTAACTCATACGTTTCATGGTTTCTATTAGGTTAACAAATTAGTTACAACGAAGCGAATGCCAGCTTCTTTGCTTGAGATGTTGTGTTTAATCTAAGTCGAAATAAAAATCTTGTAATTTTTTTTTTGTTATTAAGGACGAAATTTGCAAAAGGTCGATAACGGGGGACTACGGTGCGATTTCAAGCTAACTTGAGGGACTAAAAGCGTAAATTGCTTATGAACAGTGCACGCACTATTCCACACTTTTTTTTTTACTGTAGCAGCCACTGTTTTGCACTGTTTCGTACTGTAGCAATAGTATTTTCCTTTTAGTCCACGAAATTGACGGGTTGTTGCAACGTTAGTCCTTAGGGACTACGGTGAAAATAAAAAGATAACCTTAGGGGCTGTTTACGTTTAATATCACCGGCAGTTGGTACTTTACGTTACAAATTTACGTTCGCGGTTGTTAGATAACAAGTTAAGGATAACTGCAATGACCAATAACCTCAGGGGCTAAAATGAGGCTATCATGAAATTTTCGTGTGTACTGTTGCTACAGTACCCCCGGATGCTTTTTAGTATATATATATATAATTTCATGTTTTCTGTTTTCTACTTCAGTCCAAGCTTTCGTGATTTCGCCACTCGGATTGCGGATGAGTATTAGATGAGATATTTGGCCCACGTCCGACTTGTGGGTTTGTGGTCCATTAGAGTTTCATTATGTATTCACCTATATATATCGTATCAATAAAACGTATTCTCACATGAATCATGTGATCAATATATCAGTTAACAATATAAACTAATATTAAGTCCACATGCTTTTACATGACTTAGAAACATTTTTTCTTTTGGCAAGCTAAGGGTCATATGGGCCTACGTTTGTTAATACATCGGTGTGGAGGATAGCAATTTTCTTCCTTTCATACGATACGATTAAAGATAGTGGGTCAATTTAAAACAAATCTTTTCGCAAATAAATTTGGTTTGGCTTTAAATTAGTTCAACTGACCGATTTTTGTGTTTTAGTCTTGATAGTATACCAATGAAAACATTTAAAACCCGTTCATATATTTTTCATCATTTCAAAAAATATATTATTAAAGTTGAGTGACAAAAGTCAATGGGGCACATTAAGATAGAGTATATTATTAAATGAGTACTTATTTCGTTCCTTGAAAAGAAAAAAAGCGCCCATTATAATTAGGTATAATCCTTTTGTGAAGTTTGGATTAAATAGTTGATTTATACTCTTTTTAATTATTAAAATGGGTATAGTGCAAGCACTCAAATTTCATTTTTGGAATGGGGCGGCTAATTATATGGACATTTTTTTTTTTTTTTTTTTACAGTAGTATAATTGATAATTCTTTTTGGGCACACTATCATCTTATTGGTTCTCATCTAAATCTCTTTTTGTGTTACTTGACACGACTGTCTCCTTTCTTATTTCAATTCTATGTATCACAATATACTAAAGGGTAGTCATAAGCAAAAGCGAAGATGGCAACTTATTATATGTATGCCACTACTTTTATTTTTCTATGGAAAAGCTAAATACTCCAAAAGGTAAAGAACAATATGATCACTCTGTTTTCAGTGTATCCTGGGATGTCAACCATACCTTCCCTAGGATCCGCCAATGATGAGCACCTATCCTAATGATTATCAATAAGTGAGCTTTGAACCCTGATTATTTTCTCCAATAAGCCTCTCGTTGACCAATGAATATGAGAATTTGCGGTGGGGAGATGGTACCATTAAGAGCTTTAGGACAAAGGTTGAACTCGAACCCGAGTCTATTGGACTAAAACTCCAATGGTTTATGAAAAAGCTAAATACTACATATACACATTTTATACACTTTTTACATTACATCCATAGAAATCAGAAGAAGTATATTAATCAAATTCAACGAACTAATTAGAGTAAGAGACATGAAATTAAAACAAACATACAAAACCTTACAAGCTAAGAGCATCTGAAAAGATAACTTGACAAAAGACTTATTAATATTTGAAAAAGCTTTTTTAGAGATTTTTTACGTTACACTAAAGACATGGTAGATTACAAGCCTTTGAGACATAAGACTTGGTTCTATTTGTGAATTTAATTTATTGTAAAAAGCTATTAGATAGCTTGTAAGCATTGAAGGACTTTTGTAAAGCACTAGTTTTTGGTTAATACAATTATTGAAAACATGAGCTATTAAATGTAAAAAATCTTTAAAGACTTACCTAAAGCTAAATGCTATAAAGACACAAGACAACTGACCGAACCTATTGACTTTATTAGTTAACAACAATTACATATTTCATATCCCCTTTCACTATCTTTATAAATGGTATCTTTTTATGTAACAAAAACAATAAAGCAATACGATTAAACTATTGTTCATTTTAAATATACTCCCTAAAAGCAATATGAATATCAAAAAATAATTGCAACGATATATTTGTAATTTCCTTATAAGTGGACATGCTATAAATAGAACAAAACAACCCCAAATAACACCATTAATATATACATGAACACCATTATTACTATAAATAGAACATCTAAACTTGGCAACATAGGTTTATCGTTAAATAAGTCCATTAAATGCAAAGTTTCACAACTAGTCATTTGTCCAGTCCTTTACAATCATTATTACTATAATTAGCATATGAGTTTTTTTCAATTCTTTCCAAGATGCTTTTTCTCTACCTTTTTATATATTTTACACTCACTAATATACATTATCTTTTATTTCTTTAAATAGAGACCTCCTCTAAGTTAAGTAACCCAACTCTAATGTAACTTTATGTGAAATTATTATGTTTCAATATATATAATAATGTATTCAGAATGGAGTGAGAGTACAACTTATGTCTAGACTCCCATTCAACTATATGTAAAATTATTATGGTTTAATATAATAATAATAATAATAATAATAACGATGATGATGATGATTAAGAGTTTTCCTCGTGGTACGTCTTGTGGTCGGGATGGTTTCGTGCCTTGACACCTTTTGGATTGTTTAAGTGGTGTTCTGCTGCCGCTATTATTTCGATGAGTTAATCAATTCTATCACCCCCGGTGAATCTTTTTCTTGATGGTAAATACCCGAGGAGTTGGGTGAGTATATTGCTAGTGATCCTCTCCACCACCTGGTGTTGGGAGGTGGTATCCATCCTATTGATGTGGGGACTGTTTGGAGGTGTTTAGTTTTGAAGGTTAGTGTTGCTATGATTGGCCATTCTTTGAATGGTTACTTAAATGATTCTGATTCGGTGTTGGGGTATCTAGAGGAGGGGAGACTATTCTTCATGTCGTGAATTGGTTGATTGAAGATTGGAGATGATGTAGGTCTTTGATGTTGTTGGTGGATTTAAAAACGCCTTCAATTTGGTGGGGAGGTTATGCTACGGAGATTCGCCTTTGTTGTCCGCTATTTCGTTGGGTGCAATTTTGTTACTCGGTAACTAGTTTATATTATGAGGACACACACTTTATGGTGCAACAAGGTGTGCAACAAGGTTATCCACTTGAACCTCTGCTTTTTTCTTTAATGTTACATCCTTTGATATGTAAGATTAGAGACTCTTTTAGTCTTTCCCTTCAAGCTTGGTATCTGGATGATGGCACTATTATTGGAGATACTTTGGTTGTGGGGAAGGTTTTAGAGCTTATCATGGTGGATGAACATCGTTGTAGTTTGCACCTCAATGTTGATAAAACGAGGTTTTTGGCAAAGGAAGACCACAGAAGCGGGCTTGCGGGTATTTTCTTGCTTAATATTGCCCGACATTTGCACGATGTTAAATTACTGGGTGGGCCTGCTAGTGTGGACTTTAATTTTAGTAGTGAGCTTCTTATGAAAAGAGTTTCCAAAGCCATTGAGCTTATGGGTGTTGTTGCTAAAATTAATAACCCTCAAGTGGTGAATTGTTATTTTTTAAACGCTTGTGCGGTATTTTCATTTATATTTTGCTATCGCATACATGTTTTCTTGGATCTTTGAGCGTGCTCATATTTCTTTGATCGACACTTTGTTACGCTCTGGGCGTATTATCACTTCGGACCGGTTTTGGTGGTGGCGGTGGAGGCTTGCCATATCTTTTGCATGTGGGGGCTCGGTGTTTACTGCGGAGATGTATTGAATTATGCATTCCTTGCGTCTAGACTCTAATCTACTAGCTTGTAGACTAAGCTGCTCGAAATTCAGGTATTGTTACTTTTGGGGCTTCCTTTGATGATGCCTTGTGTGCTTTTAATACAAAAATGGAGATTGACCTGTTGAGTAACCTAAGTGAGATCGTTGCCCCTAAACTTATGAAAAGCTGCATATATATATTTCACATGTGTGACCTAAAGGACTGAATCCACTTTTCTCCTATCTACTTGACAAATGGCGTTATGGAAATCACAAATTGAGGACTACATTTTGGACTGGCTTAGGGTGGTTCCAATATCTGGGTTGGGACAAACTATGAATGTTAGGAATTACATATGTGTGTTATGCTATCGGCTAGGCGTTCCCTTATTCTCTGTTCAGATGCCGTGCTTAGCTTGTTCCAAGGTCTTTACGAGGGATATTTATGAGGAATACTGTATCGCACGCTGATATTATTAGTATTAAATATCGACATAACGTGGTGGGGGATACTCTTGTTGACATATGTTCTCGGTTGGGGATTTCGGCTCGTAAAGACGTTGATATCGGGCTTAATGGAGAAAGGGACAAACCCTTACATCCATATGATATGTTGCTATACTCGTGGGGACGGAGGGCATGATGTATATATTGATCTGACATGGTCATCGCCCTTGACGCAAACTGGTATGGTTGATTTTGTGTTGGTTCGTGCGGTGATTAAAGGCACAAGCGTAACGTGTCAAGTATGAGGCTAAGTATGCGGTGATTGAGAAAGATGCAGTGACCTTACTGAGGCGGATCCGAAAGTTTTCTTTGACTCAAGACATTGGGGCGCGTGTTGTTGCTCATATCTTTAGTAGGATTAGCTTTGGTATAGTCAGAGGAGTGGGAGCTCAAATAGTATCTCGGCTTCCCACTAATTTCTTGTAAATCATATAAATTTCTAATAAAGTGATGTTTATATTACAACAACAAAGACGACGACATAGGGCGGGCGGCGGCGGCGAAGCGGCAACGCGGCAGCGGCGGCTGCGGCGTGCGGCAGCGGCAGCGGCGGCGACGACGACGACAACAACAACAACAAGTTCATACCATTTGTATTTTCTACGTTCGGGGAAGTCGATACGGAGGCTTTTGACACACTTTTACGTATTAAATTTATTGATATTAGCCACTCAAATAATGTTAAGAGTTGTGTTTTTATCTTTATAGAGTATGTGAAAACGTAAAAGGGGGAGGTGAATACTTTACCGTTTAAAATCTTAAAACTTGTTGTATCAAATAGCCGATCAAGTTTGACGTAATATGAAAAGTGGCAATATAAATACTTGCATTATACGAATAGTGTATTTCACAAAAGAATACATATCATCACAATATGAACATAAGCAACAAAGATAAACACCAAGCAATAACACAAGCAATAATATGGTGTAATTATAAAAGTAAAGTAATAATTAAAATAAAGTGCAAACCGGACATGATGATTTATAGTGATTCGGTCACCGAGCTCCTCTCGCCCTCTCCACTCCCAGTACCCAACTTCGAGAGTTACTTCACTAAGTCAATAAGCTCCCTTAATCGTGAGAGAAAACCTTACACGCCGCTACAATATTTCCGACACTAAGCTAGATGTCGAGTTCTTTACAAGGGTACAACCACTCTCGTAATGTTTTAAGGCCCAACATAACAAAACGACCAACTTGGTGTTTTACAACTAAAACATACCGAACCAATAACCATTGTGTTTTGAGGCCCAAACACACAAACCATCTAATCTAGTGTAAATGGAATGAGTGTTACATGTATACAATGATGATCCATGACAAAATGTCTAATGGATGTTTAATGACTAATCTAAAATAACTTTCATTAATAGGAAGCCTTCAATGGATGAAGATCACAAGCTCCCTAAGCTTATTGTGATAGATCTTCATATATGTATGCTTGTGGTGGATGAAGACGCAAGATCTCTAAGCTTGTTTCAGAGAGGATTATTCGAGTATGCTTAAAACATAATGAAAGTTAGGAACATTATAATCATGTGTTATGAGGGTGTTTATGAGTGTTTGTTACTATTTATCTAAATGTATGCGCAAAGGGTAAAGAGAATGTGTGTTCAATCTTTGAGTTAAAATAGTGAATAATGGGCTTTTATTTATAGGAAAAATCCTCGGGCACCCACGGATTATACGGACTCCTTTTAAGGGGTCCTTGCTTTATAGCGAAGGGTCCTTGGGCATGTCAGCCAAAAGCTTAGAATTTGCACAAAATCTTTCCAAAATCAAAACCAAATCTTTCCAAAATCCTTTCCAGATATTATTTGAAATATTACCAAATTTTAAATGAGATTCTGATATGACAATCTAGACATTTTATTTACTAGTTTAATGTCTTTTTAACTAGACATTTGATAGTAAATTTCATTAAACAATCATAATGTACAAAAGCAAAAATAAGGAGCTCCCAAGCATATATGATGCAGGTATTCCGACCAGGATTTAATATTTATAACTCTCGTCTACCTAAGGTTTACCTAATGCACTAACGAGCAGTGAACCCGATCGTGCGTAGTATAGAGAGTAGTAAAGCCGAGGTCGTTCCCAAGAGCCATATAGATGAGGATCCTATTAAGTCTAAGTGTCATTTGTTTTAACTGGTTTTAAGGTTGAAGTGATTAATTAAACTAAAGACAATAAATAACGAAAAGTAAATTAAGGTTGTGAATAATGGAGAAAAAGTGTGCTAACCTAATTAATCATCCTATCATGTAAGGTCTATGTTTTATAAATTACTTCCAATTGATTCAAGTGAGGGTTTAAGTCGCTAGGACAACATTTGGTCAATTCGTCCTAACCTATCAATAAAGGTTCCTACCCGACATCAAAGGCCAACCCTTTGGGGAGTTAGCCAAGTCATTAAGTACCTTACATGCAAGATTCGAAATAATGAGTGCTCGGGGCTAGCATCTTAGACACTCATTCATAACTTCTTAAGTTCGTCCATACGACCGGTGATCATTTGGTCGGTTAAGCGAAGAGGGAAAGGTCGTCGGTTAGGGCGGTTGGTCAATTCTTAAGCAACTAGATACGATCGCATTTCAAAACTACCGAAGCTCTACCAACATACACTACTTAGGGAAAACATAAACAATACAACCAAGGTTGTTCGGGTCACCGGGGATCGTTTTCTCTTTGGATCGTGATCTATCGGATCGGGATCTTAAGATGTTATTTCATTTCAAAACTAACCACAAAATACGAAGCTAAAAAGATTAACATATAATTCTACAAACAAACAACCCATCCGATCGGATCGGATTAGATCGTAAGATCGTATGGTCAAGACTTATAAGATCTTAAGCTTGCAAAGATCCTATGTAGGATGATCGTTTTAACTGCGATGTCATCGTGATCCTAAGAATCATCGACAACTATGAATACAACTAAAGAATCAAAACTAGGCTAGCACCAAAGGTGCTTAGCCGATCATATTAAAAGATACAATAAATTCAATGTGTAACATAATGAAAGACATGAATTAAAGTAAAAGATAGAAAGGATCGCTAAACTTATCGATATGGTGTGGTTCCTCCCTTGGAGATGGCTTATTATGCTCAGGTGTGATGCGCCTTTGGAACCCTCTTCATTCTCGCCTTTGAGTTGTGATTGAATGATGTGAAATGCAGATTTTAGGGCTTGTATTTATAGGACCGATCCGCGATTCACGGTAATGTAAGTTACGAGTTGTAGTAACAATTATCTTCAAAACATACACCTCGTTAAAGTGACTCACAGTAACAATAAGGAATGGTTCGCCGTAGTTTGCAGACTCCGCCTTTATTAGTAGTGTTGATGTGAGTTACATTAGTAACCTCTTAAGAAGGTTGGTGCGTCGTAATGCTTGTGAGGATATTACAGTAGTTGATGGAGCGAAATACTTCATGACCTAGATGATTACGGCGTAACCTTAGTTGAGAGTTACCTTGTGTTGGTCTTACGTGATAAAGCACTAGCTACTGGCGTAATTGAGAACATGAGTTACGCCAGTAACTTCTTCACAAATAGCATACTATCATAAAACCGATTACGAAAATCTCCAAATCTCTAAGCTACAATGCTCATAATTTACTTGGAAGTGAAATATAAAGGAATACAAGCGTAAATCTATATAAATGACATAAAATATGAGTATAATCGAGGAAAATTGACACTAAAAAGCTTTGGACTATTTGATATTATCAATATACAATTTTTATTCTACATCTAATTTCTAGGACAAAAAGATTATAGTTCTAACTAATACTATGCATAATAGTAGCCATCCACCACATGTGAAGAAGCTATTTCACACGCCAAGATCATGACGGACGAACATCTTCACACGCCAAGGTAGTTTTTATGTGTTGGTTGGGTGGTGCAGACCACTTAATTAAAATATTTTGTTTGTGAATGTGTATAGGGTGTATTGTGGCTTATGTTTCTATAAAAGTAATATATTTTTATGTGTTTGGTTAAGTGATGATCTTTACGTCTTTGAAGTTGGTGTGTTAAAAAAAGCTGATGGAGCTTAAATGAAGATGATTGATCATTACACCTAGCCTAATTGAAGGCCGATTTTGATTTTGATTTTGATTAGTTAACAAAAAAGCTTTATTTGGCTATGGCGAAATCTATTTGATTCAACGACTCTCTTGTAGTCGTCTTCGAGCCCTAGTAGACCATCACAAAGAGAACCCGTTAGGAGTGGGCAGGCCGTAGCCGGGGTACCTCCAACAGTTAGTATCGATGTAGCATATATCAAAGTTAGGGTTTTGATCATTGTACCTTTAATAATTTATAGGGCATGGATTAGGGTTTTAGGTATGCAGGTGTAGTGGAAATCTGCCGAGGGACATATCTGGCGGTCCGGGACCATACGTCCACAAGAGTCTAGTATGAGATGGCGCATGGCTATGTTATGCTGACTTAATCATGGCCGCGTAGGTGAAAGTGGATCGCATGTTGCATCACGGGTATACCTTTTTGTACCGTGACGCTAACATGGTGCGCGGCGAGAAGACGTCTTGTAAGAGTCTTAGTGCGCGATATGCGCGACAAAGAGGTGCGGAGAGAAGGCGTGCTTACATGCGAAGACGAAGATGTGCGAAGATGTATGCTTGTCGCGCATTATCCGTCTTTACAATGAAGATGCGGCAAGATGGTGCGAATATTTAAATCCGTCTTTGTACGGGCTTGCAATACCTCACATACGACAAATATATCAATGGTATATATACCAAGCCCCTGGTTTGATGATGATACTGCGTGTAGGAGCATTAAACTTATTTATCTGCGAATCAAAGATTAAAAGTATATGCCGTGAATGCATATAAAACCTAATTAATTGTAAGCATGAGTAATATATTGCGCGCAGCATAAATAATATTTTTGAAGAAAAAGTGGCTGATGCGCGCGCCCGCGTGGGATCGCGTCAGACAAATAATTAATTGTGTTTTAATGTATAAAATATCGAATGGATGTACCGTGACCACTAATAGACGGAGATGGCCGCATAGACTGTTTGTGGATGATATGTTTATACCATTGGTTCGCTCATGGCGATTGACTAGCATGTTCTCGCCAAGATACGGCCTAATGCGGGTAAATTGTTCGGCCGAACAGGCGAATTAATTCACGGCTAAAAGATAAAATTTCGTGCGGATAAGGTCCAATCGTGCGGACTAAAATATAAAATAGGTCGAGACTTATGTATCTTATGTAAGAAAATCATGAATCGTATACATGTGATATTAGATGTTGGTTCCTAAACAACTAATAATGATAATTATAATATTATAAAAATAATAACATCATGATAATGGATAGTTGCCTTACTAGAACTTGTCGATGAAGTATACCATAAAGGATGTGTTATCTTGTTAATAAAATATTTATCTAAAATGCGCATCGGAATGGAACATCCCATTTAATAAAGTGATGATGGTAAAGCAAGATGGCAGAGATGCAAAGGTTTTAGAGTTCGACTTTAGAAATTGATTTGCTTTTGGTAATATCATAGTTTATTACGTGGTTACGGATGGCGCCAACTTGTTGATGCATAATCTGGCGTGAGGCGGATTCAACGACTCTCCTTGGCCGTTAGTCGATTCGAGCCCTAGTTGAAGGCCGATGGTAGTAGCCCGGGTCCACCTCAAACGGATCAAGTTTGTATGATGTAACATATATCAAAGTTAGGGTTTGATCATTGTACCTTTAATGAGGAGAACATGTATTTATAGAAATGGATTAGGGTTTAGGTGTAGAGTTTATTTTGCTATGCGGTGAAATCATACTCTTAGTTCCATTTGGTTTTTTTTCAAAGAATTTCTTTTGTATATTGTGTTTTCCCTTATCATTAAATAACAAGCATATATCGATCGGCATATAATGAAAGAGTCTTGTGAATGTGATTTTTATGTCTTTTAAACACTCATTTGGTCTTTTGTGTTCAAAATTAGAAATGACAGTCAATCATATTTATTCGATCTTAGAACTTAGAAAATGCAGAATTTATATATATATATATTTCATGATCATGTGTTCATCATATTTTGATGGGTGACACAATGTAAAGAAAGAACATGTAACGGAATTCAAAACTATGTATAACCTAATCTTTATGCATGGTGTAACTGCAATGCTGAGACACCAGTCACACCACTGGTGCATGATACCATTTTTGTCATCTCAGAAGTTGGCACAGGCAGGCAATTATAGCTGGATTTTGTTTCTTACTTCCCAGCAGGACCCCCCCTTTCAAACCCACCAGTACCACCTATGTTATCTCATATGACGTAAATAATAACTTTTTCTCTTTATTTATTGTTTTATTTTCTTGTCAGTTCTTGTTAAGTACGTGTGTCATGATTCTACATTTATGATTCAAGTGTACATTTATGCATCTTAATTTGCTTGTAATCAATAGCTAGCAAGGTACAATATGATATCAAATTATTGTTTCATTATTTAGTTACCTTACTCATCAATCTCCAGGGCAACCTAATTTTGTTAATATAATTTGATATCATGTTTATAAGTTCATTTAGAAAACTAATAAAAGCTACGTATTTGATTAAGGTTTTTTTTAAGAATTTTTTAGGTCATTTTTAGGTTTAACTAGGTTTTTTCCCCTCTAAGCTTGTAACCCTATAACTATAAGATTTTTTATCATCTTTTTATTTTTCATTATTGATAATATCGTATTTTGTTGGTAATTTTAGTGTTATCAACTATTTTAGATGATTGTGTTTTACTTGAGACCAATAGCCTTATACAATTTTAGCTCAAGATGGATTATGAGTGCGGAGTCTTCGTCATGTAGTTAACTTGTCTGTCGCGAAAAGACACGGGGTAGAGGGCAGCGCCACCTTTTGAGGTCAGGGGCGTTGCACCTTGTGTGAATGGTTCATGAATCAGTGTTAAAAGTTTTTTTTTTGGTAAAGGGTATCTCTGGTAAGTTTTTTTGGTAAAGGGTTTCTCCGGTAATTTATTACTTCAAAAAATAATTAAGTACAACAAACGCACCAACCATGTTTCAAACATAAACTATCATAAGAATAACATGCCACACTTATATGACCTACTACAAATGCTATCTAAGTTGACCACGAAGAATAATATCAAAAGCATTAGCAAATTGCATTTGAGCATCAGTCAAACCAGGGTCAACACACTCATCGTCATCGTACGGGTATTTATCGTAAGTTTCTTTTCACTGTTCATACAAGCTTTTATTCTCACTCCACTGCCACTTTTAGAAGTTGTATTAATTTTTGAGCTCTTAGAAGCCATAAAACTGGCAGTTTCGGTGTTAACAGTTTTTCTCGCCAAAACTTCAACCAACACATCTTTTGCCAATCAACACAATGATTGGTATATAACCAAAAATAACTGCCTTTTGGTGGTTGCTTATAGCCATATTTTGATCTCATTTATAGAATATAACATCAACAATTAACGTTTTCTAATTGATTTTTCGTGCCTTAGATTTCAATTACAATTTGTCTTATCCAATTAAAGATTTTGTGAACTCGAGACATATAAGGTCGAAATACTTTAATCTAAAAGTGATTACACGATTCAGATTATAAACCATCATACACCAAGTAAATATTCCTACATGTTTCTTATATTGGGTTTTATACCCTTAAGAGGTGCATCCTCATTTATCACATTTTGATTAGGAAAGAGAATTGATTTACACACATTGAAAAGTGATTGGGACACATCAATCCAAACATTAAATACTTGTACAGTATTGACATCTTACATTAACTGATGTACATATGCGTGTGCAAATAAAGAAATAGAGTGTGCAAATCATTTCCAATTAGGAAATATCTTATCTTGAAATACTAAAAAAGTTCGTTAAACTGTTCCCATTTTAAAGGCTAAAATGTCTACGATTAGAAATGTGTAAAATTATAGAGTCTACACTTGCTTATGCTTGTGTAGTAATAATAGGTGTGACAAATTTTCCTACATATATAAGTGTGGAGATATTATCCAAATATCTATGGTTAAAAGTATGGAAACATTCTTTGAATGTCCACACATATAAGTGTGACAAAACTGCAAAGATGTCTACAATTAAATGTGACTTTCTTATAATTTGTTTTTCTTACACTTATAAGTACGACTCTTTTGTAGTAATTTGTTTACACTTATATATGTGGATCATTTTAATATATTTGTGACATGTATAAGTGAGTCAAAACATAAAAAAAAAATCACGATTGACTATACCGTGAAAAAATAACCATGAAAAATTTAACCATTTGTTGTAGTAAATGATCTTTCATATGGTTGAAAGTACGGAAACATTGCAAAAGATGTCTACTATTAAGTATGGATTTTTATAATTTGTTTTTCTTACACATATAAGTGTGTCTCTTTTGTAATTTATTCACACTTATATATGTGGTATTTTAATATATTTGTGACATCTATAAGTGTGGCAAAACATAAAAAAAAGTTCATGATTGAATATGCCGTGAAAAAAATAAACGGTAGAGAATTTAACTCGTTGTAGTAAATGATCTTTCATAATTTTCTCATGACCCAACCCAAAAACATGATATCAAGCCATAGCTTCTTTTAAATAAAGTGTGGTGTGGTTTTGGAATGATGGGCGCTAATGCATATAATTGAAGCCATAGCTTCTTTTATAGGACTAGACAGGTCTTCTCCACTCTTACCAATTGTGAGGTACTTTTATATTGCCATAATAACTTCTTTATTGGTTGATATTTATCAACTCCTAGTGAAGCTTTAAAAACTTTTTCGTTTCTAGCTAGGCTTCATTATTCAAAGAAAACTTGAATGGTGACAAGTAACGATATGTGGTCGTTGAGTAACCTTTAAGTCTTAGAAGTAGCCATCAAGTTGGACTTCGCATATAATAGGCTAAAGTTGATTGATTTCGGAAAACAATAACTTTAACTTTTGACACTTTTGTCCCCTTTGATTTCTAGAAAAGTTCCTCGCAACAAAAATCTTGGAAGGTCCTTTTTAAGGGGGTGTCGATCGACCGATGAGGGCTTGACCAGGGACGGAGCCAGGAACAAATATGACTGGATGCACAAATTTTTTTGAACCATAATATAATATAGTTAAAAAGTGGAATAAAACAAAGATTTCATAAAAACGAAAAATAAATGAACATATTACCTTCTGATTAGTGATTCTACGATCTCCCATAGCAAAAAAAAAACGCTTACGTACACCCTCATTTTTAACATTAATAAGTTATTCTTTCTCTATGGCACAAGTTAAAGCGCCGTTAAAATAATCATCACCCATCCGATTACGCAAATCAATTTTAATAAGTTTCATTTTAGAAAAACATTTTTCAACCGTAGCGATGCAAGCAGAACCAGTAAAGCCAACTTCAACAACCGATAAACCAAAGGATAAGATGTATGTTTTTTCTTATCCACCATCTTCTCAGCAAGTTAGGCAATACTATCCAAGTTAGCGAAATCTTTATCGTTACGCATGATCTGATAATAGACTTCAAGTTACGTAGGAAGACTTAACCTTTCCATATAAGTAAAATCACGCGGATACATCTCACTAAGTTTCACTAACTTTGATATAATAAATTCTGAAAATGAATCATGCGGGCTCAAGCGCCATATAATCAAGTAAATCGGTGCTTCCTCACTAAAAGCGATCTCCAAACTCTTGAATTTGCATATCCATAACAGTGTTGAATATATCAACCTCGAAATGATGTTGATTTGTAATTCTATCTTTTCGGCCTCTTGAATGAAAGTCAACCATATTTACCATCTTAATATCATGTTTACCACAATATGAAGTTACATTCTTCAAAAGTGAAGGAAAACCCCGTTGCCCTATACTCTTGCAATGCTCTTTTGGTTCATTTACCAATTGAAACGGCTTCTAGATCATTAGATCGCATTTCTTACGAAGATGTGTCGTGACAATGTATTAGTGAGCTGACTAAATAATATTAGAAACACATTTTGATGCAGGTGCATTTAAGATATCTTTTAAAAAATCGATAATTTTTCAAAGATTAATACTATATCGAAAAATTCTTCAGGGGTGCACGTGCACCTTAGGGGCATGAATACACCCACAACTCGTCCACGGGCTTAACTATTTTTTTCATATTACCGTAACAGGGAAATCGGTGAGATGGAGAAATCGTTTTATAGCCAATCTTCTTTACATAAGAGGGTTAATCTTTCTATACATGATGATGAATCACAATGTCGTATCTATTTTCAACATTAAGTTTGTTTTTCATGTGCTCAAATATATATAAACAACGTGCATGTTTATTCATATGCTTGCAAAAGTTGTGGGGAAAAAAAGGGTACATGGTGGGTGGCTTATTAGGGAAATATGAGCATATTATCACACTAAATGTTATTCCATTTTAGGGCATGGCATCTAATAATAAGTTATGCCCATATTTGGAATGATACAACAACACGTTGGTGATGTTAATTGTTCATTAAACTATAAATATACTCAAATAATTAAGGTTTCATATTGATTGTTCCAACAATATTTATTGTATAAATTAAGAGTCGTCATAATATTGCTTGTATTATTTTGCGTTAATACTTTTAAAAGCTATTTATCTTGTCAAGAATGACAGGTGTTAAAAATAATTATTTTAAATTCTAATGTTGACATTTTTGTCTTTCTTTAAGTATTATTATTTTCTTGTAAATTTCATCAATCAGTTATAAGAAAGAAAGTACTGATCAAATTAAAAGGAGTCTAGAAAAAGGGAAGAAAGATTAAAGACAGAAATGGTGTTATTGCAAGTAGGGGTGAGCAAATGTAGAGAACACGGGAAAGAACCGAACGAACCAACCCGAACCGAATTTTGGAACATGGTTCGGTTCGGTTCTTCAATATTTCAAATGTCGGTTTCGGTTCGGTTCGATCCGAAATGGTATCGGTTCGGAACCGAAGAACCTTAAGTCTATTGTATGTGCGATGTCGTATGTGACAAATCATGTAAATACTTAATAAGTATAGTGATGATCAATCTTATTCATTATCATGCTTATTTTTTAGTATATCAGTTTATATCCATTATAGCTTTCAAGCTAGAAACTGTATTAACTCAACCTGTGCAAATTGCGTAAGATTAGATTACATGATTAAATATATACTAACATGCATGTCTGTGCCATCAAAATTATGTGCATTCTAACATGAATATTTGATATTTATCGTTTTCCTAAAACTGATTCGAAACTCAACATCATTCGTAATCCTCCACTTCAAGAATGCAAAAATCATACTTGTGCAAAATACCTGTAAAGAATTTTTCAAAAGACTCCCCTCAAGAATGTTAAAAAACGAATGAATGTCCATGTCTATATTATCATATCCATTGGTTATATAACCATTAGAATCGTAGATTGGGCTACCCTTTTCCATTATATAAAACTTGGATCAAGAATGTGTCATTTTTTTCTCGTTAAAACTACCGTAACCATGTCTTTTTTATTTGTTTAATGGAAGATAGTAATTGAATTATACTTCAAATTCAAGTGCACAAAACCACCACGTTATACTTCAAATTTATAAAACCTACAAATTTCGGTTCCAATCGGTTAGACCGAGGAAGATTCGAACCGAACGAGACAGGTTCTCGGTCCGTTTTAGGTTCTCGGTTCTCGGTTCCGGTTCGGTTCCGTGCGGTTCCGGAACCGCGCTCACCCCTAATTGCAAGTATATATTATAGAAAGGATCGGATATTGGTACCCTTTAAACTACAAGTAATATCTCTCTAAAAAAAATTTCTATAATTTATTTATTTATTATAAAGCTGTGAAATAATAATAATAATTAAAAAATAAATAAAACAAAAAATATTAAATTTGGATGTCAAAAATAGTAAAACATAAAAAATACCAAATTATAAAATATAAAGTTTAACAAGTCAAAAATAATAAATTGAAAAAGATATATATGAAACAAAAAATCATGAAAAACTATTTTATCATGTCCTGTGAATAAATAGTTAATAAGAGGACATTAGTTGTATTTTATGGGTATGGGTACTAATAGCAATACCCATTATAAAAGGGCCTCTTATCCAAACACCCCATATAAGGGGTGTTTGAGTTTATCCTCATCAAATCAATTCGTCCGTAGTCATAATTTCGTCACATGTGGGTTTTATCTCTACATCAAATCAATTCGTCCTTGTGGTCATAACAAATTTTTGTCCTATGTGGTGATAAAAAGAAGTCTTTTACTTATTGTTGTTTGTGTGGACCCATATCCATTTAATACATTAACCATTTTATTTTAATAAAGAATTGGTAGACTTTGTCTTTTATCTAATTGTGTCTCAGTGCGTGTTTAGTTAAGTTTTTATAAATTTTATAAATATTTTTTTATATATAAATTTATAAGTATTTTTTTCAAATATAAATTTATAAATATTTTTTTATTTTTTTAATATAAATTTCATAAATATTCTATTTAAAAGTTTTTAAAAAAATTTATAAAAAAGGTTTATAAAAAATTTATAAAAAGTTTATAAAAAAAGTTTATAAGAAATTTATAAAAAATTTATAAAAAAGTTTATAAAAAATTTATAAAAAAAGTTTATAAAAAATTTATAAAAAAAGTTTATAAAAAAATTTTTGTAAAAAGTTTATAAAAAATTTATAATAAATTTATAAAAAATTTATAAAAAAGGTTTATATAAAATTTATAAAAAAAGTTTATAAAAAAAGTTTATAAAAAGTTTATAAAAAAAGTTTATAAAAAAGTTTATAAAAAAGTTTATAAAAAAAAGTTTATAAAAATTTATAAAAATTTATAAAAATTTATAAAAAGGTTTATAAAAATTTATAAAAAAGTTTATAAAAATTTATAAAAATTTATAAAAAGTTTATAAAACACAAATAAATACACTCTACATATAAAACACTATCTAAATAAACACTATATATATATACAATACACAAATAAATAATAAAACAATACACAAAACAAACTTTTAAAGGGGTGCATGACCAAGTGTATGGGGTGTTGGGGAAGGAATTAATGGGGTGCATGAGTAGATCCTCCCTTATAGAAACAAACTTTGTACTATGGCCTACTGTCTGAATTAAATTTTATACGTAATTAATATCGTGACTGTGACCAAGGTAGCATCTGAGCTTGCGAATGACCGTATAAAAGTTCATGCGATGACTAAACGGTAACAATTATAAAAGAGAAATGATTTACATACTTTATTTTTTGATTGAGACATTTTGTCACATGCATTAAACTGTTATACTGTGTATATACACTGTTTTAATCAGGTTGTACATATGAGTGTTCAAATCAATATATAATATTTGCAAATGATATCCCCATCAAGCTTAAATATTTAGAATATAAAATCACTTGTCATTAATTTTATATATGTGATTATTGCACACTTTACTGCATTTCGTATATGGATTTGAGGAACACGGCTCATAAAAGAATCAATGGCTGAATGAAGTAATGCTTTACGTAAATATAATGTTATTTTTATTCTATTCGTTTATGTAGCTCATCAACAATTACAACTGCATGATCGATCTAAAAGAAAGCATCAGAATCAAGAACAATAATATACAACCAACACTAATTAAGAGACAATGAGATTTAAATAAATTAAAGAACCTATTGATTAATTAAGAGGTTTAGTACTAGTGGATGGCTAACTATTAGTGTCAAATACAATAATCTTCACATGATTAAAAGAATGAAACTTGATTAATGCTTTATTAGAGGGTCTGTTTCAAGGGAACAAACCATGATGATTTCTTCAAGATTAGCTTCCATTGATGGCTTTGTGTTTTGGTTCTTGTTTGAGACCGGTAAAACCGGAGTTGGAGATGGTGATTTTGTTAACTCTTTTGCTCTTTCGACTTGAGTTATCCAATCTGTTTTACAAAGAACATAAAGCATGAGCAACGCGCATGATCCCTGCGCTGCAAGCAAGCCTAACCAAAGCCCGGCAAACCCCATTTTCAAGACGAAACCCATGACTATAGCCACCGGCATTCCAACTAAGTAAAAGGAACCCAAGTTAATGTTTGCTCCGATTGTGGGTCTTGCACTGCCTCTCAACACCCCACAACCAGTGGTCTGAGGACAGTTTCCAAGCTCACATAACCCTACTATCGGCAATGCTATCGAAGTTAGTTCAAGAATGTCGGAGTCATTGGTGAAAAATCTTCCCCATTGGTGTCTCATCAAAGTTGTGAACAACATTGCCAAAAGGCCTAACACCATAGCACACAAAAGCGAAACAATCATTGATATCCGAGCTTTAGCAGGTTGTTTGGCCCCGAGCTCGTTGCCAACCCTAGTGGACACGCCAACGCTCAATGCTGAAGGGAACACATAAACCAATGAAGTAGTTTGGATGAGAATACCCATTGAAGCAACTGTTGCCTTAGGGTTAACTAATAAACCACACATTATTATCATCAACTCGTACCACCACCATTCAAGACACACGGAGACACACGTTGGAATCGCTAATGCTAGCAAAGAAGACCATCCACGTATGCAATCGGTACTTGGCGCCACCCACGAATCCTTGTAAACGCCCGAAAAGTATACAAATGTGAACAAAAGGAACAATAAGTTGAGATTAGTGAGAACCATTGCGATGGCTACCCCGGCAATCCCCATCTTGAAATATCCTACTAGCAAGAAGTTGAGTGGTACATGTGCAAGGACTGAAACTGCGGAACAATAAGTCAAAGGCAGGATAATGTTTTGAGCCCGGAGATAAACACGAAGTGGGTGAAGCAGCGAGAGCAAGAAGAGGTCCGGGATAGCGAAAATGATGAAAGTATGAGCCGCGGATGAGATTTCTTCATCTTGTCCACACCATAACAAGATAGTTTTCATGTTGAACCACATGAAAGATACTGGGAGAGAGGTTGACAAGAGCAAAAGCACGGTTCTTTGTAGCGTTATCCCCAATAGTTTCATTTGTTTCGCGCCGTATGCTTGACCACAAATGGGCTCCATACCCATGGCTAAGCCTGAGATGATGGAGTAACCAGTGATGTTAGCGAAACCAATGGCGAGAGACCCTCCGGCAAGCTCAAGCTCACCAAGGTAGCCAAGAAACAACATGGAGATCATGGCTCTTGAGTATAGTAGTAAACCAGTCATGGCAGTTGGTCCTGAAATCTTTCCAATGGCTTTGATCTCCTCAAATGCCTAGACAAAAGACAAAAAATCAATCAATAAAGATTGATCAAATCTTGAAGATTGTTAGTTACTAATAAAAGACATATATGTTACCTGAGAAGGGGTTGGCCATGAATGAAGGTGATCATCATCTTGAGTAGATTTAGGGGGGTCATGAACATGATGATTATTGTTGGAAATGACAAAATTTGATGAGGAAGATGATGGTGTTGGGTTACACATGGCTCAAAATACTTGGTGTTAGGGAAAGAGGGAACTAAGCTAACAATATATGATGAAGCTATATATATAATTGAAAAGCTATTTAAAGAAAACAAACAAAAAGGATGGTTAGTTGGTGGCAAGGCAAAAGCAAAGGCAAAGGCAAGTACTAGTAGTAGTAATAGTTTTGTGTGTTTTGTTTTCTTAGGGAAAGAAAATGGCTTTAGGAATTAATTGATGATGGAGTGTGTTGAGAGTTGCATGGGTATATATACATGAATGGGTCGGGCCCTACCAATTTCAATTGTTCCCCATGAACTTAATTAATATGCCATGGAAAAAGCCTCTTAAAATGCTTCAACAAAAAGTGAGAACCGACCCATTTCCTCCTTTCACCATCTTTATAGACACATATACATAAACACTAGTGTGTGAACGATTTTCTCATCTAAGTAAAGAATATATATCATGTTATAAGATAAAGATTCTTGATATACATCTTACTTCTTCTTGTTGTTGTATATATATTATCTTTTTGGTAAAACTTATATTATTTTAATTCATGACTCTCATTGTTAGTATCAAAGATATGTCAGGATGAAATGGGTTTGGTTTTGTGGTAGCGAATGGTTGTTTCTTTGAGGAGCCAAGAGAGTTCTGATAAAGCTTATCTTCAATTTTTGAAATGCAAAAGTCCCATCAAATGATTGGTGAATTTTAATGTGCATAAATGGTTTTACCTTTTTGTGTTTTTACGTGTTATCTCAGTAAACATGTATAATCTTTATTGGCTATAAAATGGACTATTAGATTTAAGATTAGTAGTAAATAATGATATACTAATCAATCTTATCCAGTAATCGACAATAAAGACTTGAATTTATATATGTAAAGAAACCATTATATATATAACTATAAATTTTAAATTTGCTTTTCACCGCCAAAAAAAGGTTAGCCCCAAGAGATGTAAACTAACTTTAACCAATTTATATGTATATCAGTTCACCTTTCCGTTAGTAGGATAATCTATAAAATTTACCTCTTTTTAGGTTTCCTTATAATCCACCCATTAACCTTTAAAGGGTTTTGTGATATTAGAAAAAGATTACTCTTGATATTTAAGGTATGACAAGTGGAATTATTTATATGGATGGAGTTACAATTAAAAGTGTGAGTCCTTGTAAAGATTGACATGACAACTGCCTAATTAGCACATTACCTTTTGCATGTTATGATAATATTTCATGATATTAGTGGTTAATCTGGTTAAGAGATGGGGAATGTCATTTGACATATGAGTGTTAACTAATATGCGGGTACTAATTGAAGTATAGAACAGACGCTTTTGGAGCATAATAACTACTTAAACACGTTACGTTGTTAGACAAGATTTAGTACTTAAGCGCGCTCCGATCCCATTATATGTTTGTTAATGCATCAGGTTTTAGCAAAGATTTCATGTTAAAAGCAACATATATATTTGTACTTGGATGAAAATGGTAGCCAAATGGGTGACATGAAGTGGTGGCCATTGAAATGTTGGCATATACTAGACAACCATTTATGCTTGTTGATGTGTTAAGATTGGGGACCATATATAACCAGCCAGAAGCTCAGTATAATTAATGATCCATACTTCTATTATCCCTTTCATGAAATGAACAACTCCTTATTTTAATTGACCAAGTATTGCAATGTGGTGATGAATGGTTTCCAAGCAAATCAATAGAAGATAATGTGTGTTTGTAAAAATGTTTGAGCTTGGTAATGGTGCATGAAAGTGAAAATCGATCCACCAAGAGCCATAAGTTTATATGCACAAACTCCGGACACTCGCCATCATGATTTAACTAACCTTTATTTTCAGACAATTAAGTTGATCATCTTGCCCATAACAATATTCTCAGAATACTCATTTACACACATTTAAAATCGATGTGCTCGCTCTAATTACCAGTTCTTGATTTATATTTGAATACTCTCCATGAGTAAACCAACTTCTGATATACAAATTTTATCCAATTATTAAACTCACTCATAGTTCTAATTATCCGGAGCCAATCTTCGTTTGGAAATGTTATAAATGCCTTCTGATATCTTACAAGTTTATTAGCCCTTAAATAAAAATATAGATATCTTCCGTTATTCATAATTTATTTTTACGACGAAATATTTTGGAAAACAATTTTATGAAGCGAACTTTTACGGGCAGATTAAATGACTATTATAGTTTTATATTGTGATATAAAATTTTATGATATGTCTTCCACTACAAAGATTTCTTGACACCTAAAAAAAACATATGATATAAGTTTGGCTAGTGTTTGAAGTTAGGTTTGGAGGTAAAGCATTATTTTGCTATGAAGCAAATACCATATTATCCACAAAACTATAAATAGTTACTAGTTGTAATGTTAAAAGAAATCTTTGTACCGAGATTGCATGACAAGCACAATACTAGCTTTATAAGATTTGTTTGTTATGTTATTGATATATTGTGATTGTATTCATGTACTATAAAGTTGTAACAATATTCAGGTTTCAAAAATGGGCATATAAATGTGGGATGATGTAAGAAACCAATAATAATAATAAGGTCTTCTTGATGGTTGGATGTATGAAAGGGGAACAAGGATAAAAAGGATACGTGCACCCTTAAAAACCATTAAACTTGTATCCATATTCTCGCACACCAACACCTCGATCTGCTACTATTTCTCTGAAAAAACAAAACACACAGGTATCAGTTTTTGGCTTCTTTTTCACAATTATAGTTTCTTGAAAAAAATCCCAACTCATACAAGGGTATTTTGGACATATCATGATGTAGCGAATTATTGACATGAGAACAAATTTTCTTACAAATGGTGACCGGTTGATGACATGTTGTTCATGTTATAAACACTCCGCCTTCAAGATTCTGTTGAAAACACAGCTTGAGCTTATGCAATGCATTTTTGGTACAGAATATACTTCTAGCTAGCAAGTGCCGCTTTTACACAACCCTTCGATGCATCGAATAAAAGTTGTTTAGGAATTTAAGCACTAATTATGTCGATGAATCTTTGGTTTTGAGTGGGGGAGTGGAGAGAGGATCGGAGACAAGAAATATGCAATTCCATAAGATGGTACAAAGCTTAACAAAACATGAAGTATCAAAGCAAATGCACTCTATAAAGTTATCACCACATCAGTTACATTTCGCATAAAGTTTTTTATCCTTTAGGCATCCCTAGTTACCTTAGGATCTATTAATTAAATAGGTACCTTGCCTAACTAACGATAGACGCCATGCTTCCGTGGACTTAGGCTTTCTATTCGCTGTTATCAACTAATTAGCTCATGTCTTATTTATAAGTTGCCACCTGATATTGTTCCTATTATGATCCTTAAGACCTATTTGATCAATGCTTTGGGTATTAGGCAGCAAGTATGGTCGTTACTAGACTAAGGTATATAGCATAATGAGGTGGTGTTAAATCCCATATATCCGACTCAGTTAGGGCTGCTAGCACATAAGGACCGACTTTCCTCGTACAATAACTCAATGTAGCATACGCAGTATAATCATCATAGTTTGTGTGTGTCCGAACAAATGTAGACGTTTGTGGACATGCACGTGTAGATAATTCCCTAGATGGAGGAGAATAGAGAGATGCAAAAAATGGATCAATCTGCCTTTCAAATCAAACTTTAAAGGACGACAAAAAAATGCCCACCTATTTTTCTAGTCACTTTCGCTAATACTATTGTTCTTGCTACTAAAAAAAAAACTTATCGATGCTTGACAAAGGGAATAATTCCAAAATTGCTTCGTGGCCATTGGGTAACAACAATCGCTATAAAGGTGCAACGAACTTTTATCGATGCTGATAAAGGGTGCAATAGATCGTAAGGAACTTATTCTGTTACTACAAAGCAAGGAATAAAACAGAATAATAATAAAGATGAAACCAGAGGAGGAAAAGGGTACGTATAAAGGGAGCATTCTTTCCCTTTAGGCGAAAAATTATCACAAATGGACATCTCTAATCGATCAGCATATTTCCATTTGTCAAAGCATGTGGCGGACGATTGAGGTTCAGACATAACATCATTTCTACCAAGAATCCAGGCATCATAATGTACCCAGCTCATTTCCAAGATAACACGAACTTGTATGGGGACCATTTTCAAGCTGTAGGCAACTTTGAAGCATCATGGCTCCATCAAAAGACTGTTCATATGGCTCGAATCTGTAACCTTCTGGTTGATTATAGATACGAACCAAAAAACTATAATGAAAAAAGTTTCTTGCTTTTCTCATCTAGCTTAGTACAAAACAATAATTAACACCAACGCAAGAATGCAGATAAAAAGAATAGCAAGAGGAAGCGGATAAAATATATGACAAAAACTACCATTAAGTTTATGCACATTTAGTGAATATAACATCATCTAATTGTGATTATCACAAAGAAAAGCTGATCTCGATCTCAAGAGAAGCGTGACGATCATTCAAAAGGAGAAGGATCGGACAAAAGAAGGTGGTGACGACGGCCCGAGGATGGATATTACTATTGTCCCAGTAATCATTGATGCCAATCCATAATCAAGAATCACAATAACAATACGAACAAGAAACAAAGGGATGAACCCAAACGAAATTGTTTTTTAATATCTGAATCTGGGTTGGATGCAATCTGTTATGATCGCACATATATATACATACATAAAGGTCGTGTCCTTTCCATTGAACAGACGTGACCTTCTAAACAACGGTTTCTAGGTTTATAAACTACATATTAGAACCTTCTAACTTAACATAATGACATACTAGACTCTAAAGTACATACTTAAGTCAATTTACACTTTTGACCCGTTAACTATCAAACTTGGGTTGAACAATTAAGGCCAACAATTACAACCTTACCTCAGTTTGGAATTTTAGGGTTTGCGTGGGATGACCAAGATGGCTACAAGGCCTGGCAAAGGCTGCAACTCACACCAAAGGCTGGAAAGTTCCTATCAACAAACAACTGCCTCCCTTACAAGCTAGAGAGACAACAATATATTAACACAAAATAGCTTAATTCAAATAACTTAAATCTTACTAAGCTGCTGAAGTGATGCCTTGATTATTACTACGTACTTGACATTCATTAGCAAGTACCATTATTCGACATTTGTATCCGTTGATTAGCTTATCAGACATTCGCAACTTGACCAATATAAGAGAATATCAATTAAAACACCCAATAAGATCTGCGACCAAGACAAATATACAAACCTATGCGATGGAGATACAGGATATAATTTAAACAATTATCCCGTCTTATGCAATCTAAAATCACGAGACAAAATAACAATTTTGTACGTAACCTTGTACTTAATTATATAACCATGCATGTAGTAAAGTTGATAAGAATTACGTTCGCAATTTGTTTTAGTTATGAGTCTTTGTGTTATTACATCAAATGATCATCTTCACTTGTTTCACCATTTTCATTTCAACACAGGGTTCAGCGGCTGTGAATTGTGAAAGGTTTTTGAGGAGTATGGGCTTTTTGGGTCTTAAGTCAAAGTTTCACTTCTTGAACTGCTCAGCCTTTTGGGCTTTTTGGGGCCTTATTAAGTCAAAGTTTCTCTTTTTCTTTCTTCTTCTTAGGGGTGTGCATAATTCGTGTTTCAACTGGCATGGAAGGTTCAAAATCGAACCGGACCGACAAAACCGACCGAACCGACGAAAACCGAACTGAACCGACAATTTTTTGGTTCGGTTTCGGTTTTGGTTTTTTATGATTTTCGGTTTCGGTCCATCCCAAAATCGACAAAAACATGCACAAACACACGTAAACCAAACCAAACCGACAGACCCGAAACTAAACCGAACCGACCCGACCATATTCGGTTCGGTTTCGGTTTAGGTTTTTAATGGTTTTCGGTTTTGTCGGTTCGGTTCGGTTCGGTTTTGGACCGACGCTCAGCCCTAGTTTCAACCACAAAAAATTAAATACCAAAATTGAACCGAACCAAAAAACAAATCGAATTTGTAAAAATTGAACCGAATCAAATTAAATACTCGATTTTCGGCTTGGATATGGTTTTGGCAAAATGAAACCGAACCGAAAACCGAATTCACATAAATATATATATATATATATTTCTTTTATATTAAAAATAGTTATAATACAATCTTGCAGCGAGGTTTTCTAAAATTTTCAATAATGTATTTTTAATGTATTAAAAACAAATAGTTTATTTTCGTTTTTAAGTCTTATTTATGGTTCTTAGTTTTGGTTTGTAATTATGTTTGGCATATGTTGTAAGGGTTCATATATAGTTTTTGCATATACATTGTCATCTCTATGTACAAAGTTTAGCTACCGCATGATGTGTTTGTGTATTGATAATTAGATAGATTCATAGTTTAACCTTATGCCGGAATATTAATGGTTATGTTATCATATCACTGTTTTAAGTTTAACTAATATTTGTTGTGGGTGGCGTTTCACAAAGCCATAAACAAAAGAAAGAAAATATATCGGATTATTTATTTGGTTTGTGGTTGGAACAATTTTTAGTTCTATATGAAGAGGTTTGAGACTTTTGAGATTTGGAATGAAGAGATAAACGGTTTTTGACTTTTTCAGTTAAGCAAGCTAATTTTGAGGTTTAGTCAAATACAAATCATACCCTTTAATTTGTTTTACAATTTGATTTTAAAATAATTATAGCCCCAAATATACCACTTTATAAAGATTGTAAAAATAAAGGGCATGAAGATATGATTCAAAATAAATAAAAATAAGAAGCATGTCTTGCCTCATGTGTAGCAACATTTACTCAAGTCTCATATTTCATTTTCTTATATTCAATATAAAATAATGTTGAAAGTTGAATTTGATTCATATTTGTCAGGTACAATAAATTACCAATTAAAACAACCAATGAAACGAGGGTTGACCCAAAAGATGTGGTATATTAATAGTTTTTTATTTTTCAAGGTTTTAAGATCGAAGGATGAACCTACATAGGATCGATTTCATCTTTTCTGAAGATCGAGATCGTTTAAGTTAATGTATAGGATCGGGATCTTAATTGATCCTACGATAATGTCATTTTTATTAGCCTTTGTAATACCATACAAATTTATAAAGGGAATATATTAAACTACATTGGATTGTAGAATCTATTATTACTAAAATCTTAATAATAAAACAATCCAAACTTAGATCCCATAATTTTTAAAACTATAATTTATCTTTCCTATAATTTGTGGCGGCTATCTTTGTGGGTCCCTGAATCTTTTAGTAGGATTCATATTTTTGTGGTACTAATTCAAAAGATGTGGTATATTTATGTTTTAGTTTATGTGAAAGATTGTAGGATTAATTCTACGATAAATATTGTAGCAAGTTACCCGTTTATAAATTAATATATATCATAAACACAAAATTATATAAATGTTTCATAGAAATGTTGTCTTAAATTGTGATTATGAAATGTATACGAAGATTAACATGTTGTTTTTTAAATTCTACAAAACACAATCCATAAAATTGGAGTTTTTTAGTTTGTGGTTCGAGAAAAGTAAGATCGGATCGAATCGGATTAGATTTTAAGATTCTATGGTCAAGATCGGGATCCTATAAGATCTTAAGCTTTCAAATATCCATGTAAGATCAGGATCGTTTTTGCTTTGCATGATCATAAAATCGTAATATCCTAAGATCAGGATCGAGATCCTGACATCCATGATTTTTATTACATGATTGCGATGTTATATTAGCTTAAAGCTGCATCCTTTCTACATGTTTACGGGTGTACCATTACTGAACCATCACTTGCAGCATGAGTGTACGAAATTGATTGTAAGTTTAAATATATTTATAAATCCTTTATTCTTTAAATAAATTGCTTTTAGTTTTGTTCGGCAGATTGCAATAGTCGTCTTTACAGGTCAGGAACGCCATGTAATGTGATCGGATACTCTAACTTAAACTATTTCACTTTCGCTCTACATCTTTATGATAATTTTTGGCAGAAGAAAATGTTAGTGTATGCGATTAAATATGGGCACATGGCCATGTATCATTCAAAAAACATGTTGTCTCACATCACTATCAACTTTTGCATTTGATTTGGCAGGAAAATCAAAACGAGACTATGAATTAGTAATTTCGATCCAAACCATCATTTCCGATCACATGCGTCCATATTAAGTACAAAAAACACCCAAATATAAGATTTCGATCCAAACCATCGTTTCCAAGCACATGTCTTCCGGAACTTGTGGCTTACTATTAAAGATCCTCCCTGAAAATAAAACTAACACATCAAGTACAATGTGACAAATCATAAGGAAGTAAGAAATTTTCCAAAAGCAAGTTGATATTATAAAAAAAGTTACACGGAAGTTGGGAATCCATAAACATTGCAAAATACTAAAATGATCACAATAAAATTGCTTTCTGCAACACATCTAACAACCCAAACTCTAGATTTCCTTTAAAGAGTGCTCAACTCTAATGTAATATTGCATTGGCACGACCTATTAAGTATCCAACCAGGTAAAGACCATAGATGGTTACAAATGGGTTAGTTTTTGTTATGATTTATTTTAAACAGGTTGCATGGGTTAAAACTTAAATTAAAAAAAAAAAAAAAAACTTAGCTTGAGGGAAACGGGTACAAATCTCAAATAGCATATGTAGTTTTTCGTGAAGCAATCCCAAACACCCCAAATATGAATTATTATTTTTATTTCAAAAATAATAACCAAAGATAATGTCAACTTCTAGAAAAAAATAAACATCAAACAAAAAACGCTATGAAAACCGGCCGTTTTTTATTCTCTAGAATAGCTAGATGAATTTAGTAGAACTTTTTAGAAGGCCTCAACTATATATACAGTTTGTTGTTACTAAAATTCCCGGTGCGTAGCTTTGACGTAAGTTACACTAACGGAGTTTGGACATAATTGAAATTTAGTAAATATTTGTGTATATATATATGTTATAATCCTGTTTCTTGATTGTAGGGGTTTTGATATAAGAGTAGTTTAATGAATTTTAATCAATTTATTTTTGAAAAAATAATTTTAAATAATTTATGATCAACATCTTTGTCAATAATTTATCAAAGGTTTGATCTTCTTCCCTTAGATGCAAATTCATGGAAAAGCAACATCAAATAGTTTCGTATGACAAACGAAATATAGATATATGACAAAGTAGTTATGTTGATCATCATCTTCGTAAATGATTTAGTATAAAGGCTTTTAATTTTTTGATGACATGGGTGTTTAAAGTCTTGGTGGCAAAACCACATTAACACAAAATAAAATTCCATTTTCAACCATTAAAATAATTAACTTACAAATGAGCAGCATATCCAAGTTACGCAAATGCCTCTTTCGACTTTCAAAGATAGTACCACCATTACGACTCTCAAAGTCGTTCACTAACGAAATTTATAAACTTGTAGAGATAGTTGTGCACTAAATTATACAAATATTTATGATTGCAAAACTTCCAACTCACTGGTATTGTGAACAACAACGTTTTAGCCCATATCCGTGAGCTTCCTCGGCGCTAGAAATAATCCTTGTGGACACACGATGAAGTCGTAGAGAACTCCTCAAGATTGGCGATATACGGGTTGTCATTCACGCAATCAAGCCACTATATGTCCTAAGAACATGTATGGTTTCGTTAAACTGGTTCTGAATATTAACCTCTTAGACAAATCTATCACTATGGTTCCACATTTTTGGTAATAGAAGAAGCTTGTAAACGCGGAATTTTTTTTTAGAAAAGTATATTAATAGTAGTTTAGACTTGTAAATCAAAAGCACGAACAAAGTTATTTCGCCATATGCTTTATTATTTTTCTGCAGATAAAAAAATATGTATAAAGCAACTTTTTTGAAATCTACTTTTAATTAAAACGATACCGCACGAACAAATCATATTCACTAAAATATAGAAATCGGGAACTAACTTCAATTCCTTTTATAATAGCTAGAATTTCCATTTTACATGTGTTAACAGTACTTGGATCATTATTCTAAATTCATCTTTCTACTGAGATAGCAACGTAGTAACAAATTAATAGACAAAATAAACAAAGTCAATCAAAGATTTTTTAGGATCCTTAAGTAACATATAATTGTTAGTCCTTCCGTGACCAGGTTTGCAATATATTCATTGTATTTGTGGTGATTGTTTGAGAAGCGATTGCAAGTCTTTGCAATATGATTATTATTATGTTGTCTACCTTGAAGTTTAACACACAAAGAAGATAACTTTACTTTCAAGTCATACATTTGGTTGATCAGTAGGAACACAACATGGTCCTACTATCAATGCCGGTTGACAAAAGCCACCGGCACAGACCTTGTGCTCAAGACAAACAAAGTTGGTTTCTTAAGGCGGCACATGACACTATTTTGCTACTAATTAGGTTGCAAACCTAACCATCGAATGCTTTGAAAGACCAACCAACATCAAAGTAACTCCAATTACCAATTCTGGTATAAACCATAATAAAGATGCTCAAAAAAAACAAAACTTTCTACTCCAAATAAAATATAAATTAACTAAAAAACAGCAAAAACATAAACCTAAATCTCAATTAACTAAAAAAAAAACAAAAACCCTAAATCTATTATCCAACTTGCTGGAATAAATTGGAAAAATACCTTTGATTAACCAAAAATAAACCTTTCCCATTGTGATCGCCATTTGAGCAAAGATAAAAAGGTTTTTTTTTTAGAACCATATGTGTTGATGATTGAGTTTGGTCTGGTTTTTTGGTTGAAATTTGTTTTATTAGGTTTTTTTTTTGGTTTTCCGATTAGGTGAGGTCGGGTATTATGTTGGATTTTTGGTTGAAGATAGGTTTGGTATGGTTTACATTGAGGTCCTTGACGTTTTTAATTTCAATCCCGCTTTTTAAAAGTTTTTTTTCTTCACTTTTGACACATGTACTTTTTGACGTATTTTTCATTCTACATGTTTTAATTCAATTTTGACTAAATTCAATTTAATTTTGACTTTTATTGACCAATTACATGTGCGATTTAAACGCTTACGTGACAAAATCGAACTCTCCTATTGGTTCAATTTTTTTCCTGTTAGAATAATTTTTCAAAAACATTACGAAATGAAGTAATTCCTTTATTATATAAAAGATACAAAATAAAAACATTAAAACTCTTTCATAGTGTAAATATAACATTTTTAAACTTGAAATTATTTTGTTGGTGCTAAAAACCGATATAATTAAATAAATAAATAATTAAAATTATGTAACTCAGGTTATTTGACTATTGGGTTTGGTTTTCGGTTATTAGGTTGGGTTAATCCAATGAATTCGGTTCAGTTTGGTTTTCGACTTTACCTAGAAAAAAAATAACCGAACTAATCGAACCAAAAAACCTGATAACCGAACCAATTAACACTCTTACTTCTTCTTATTTTCAGATCATTTTGGTTCATATATGTATTTTACTCTACTAATTGTTAGGTAAATTTAGTGCTCAATGGCCTCTTACTGAAATTAAATATAAACTAAACTAAGTGTAAACATAGTCCTGAGTGAATGTAGTCTGTAATTCATCTACAGAGTTCTTTAGAGACAAAGACAAGTCCCTCTACTCACTGATGCAATTTCAATAAGTAGAGTTCCTGAACCAAAAGAAGATGACGAAGTCGAGTGAGATCTGAATATCTGACTTCCTTTGATTTCCTCAAAGTATCAAAGCATTATGAGCCTGTGTCTAAGTGACACAGCTGGAACATTCATAGTGATACTTAAATTAGTATTGACACATCCGAAACATTCATAGTGATACTTCAATTAGTATTTCACGATGATTGAATATAAATCCTACCAATGCTATCATCATGCCAACGCTAAACATAATTCACTAAATTGTTTCATATAATGATTCAATTAATGTGTAATCTGGTAATCTATGTGATAATTATGTTAAGAAATTTATTATAGTCAGAAGAAATGGCTAAGATATCAAGACAAGTGTTAGTTTCACAGGATTTCGATCAAAAATGGTTAGCTTTGAAATATTGATGAGATGTTTAGGAATGAATTAAGGATGGGGATATAACAACGACAAAATTTGAAGTAAGTGAGAGTTAGTAAGACTCAATTTAAGGCTATTACTTCAAAATCAAACGATCACTCCTCAAAAATTTAAAATGTCTTCGTCAACAACAAATCAATCAAGATCGAAGCTATAATGTTCAAAGTGAAACTACAATGAAACCTCAAACAAACAATCAAGATTCAAAGAATGAAAGAAAGTGTAATATTTACAAAAAATTGGTTGATCAAAGGAATGAGTAAAGAATCTAAACCAATAAAGATAAATATGATCGGTCAAGATAAAGTTGAAAGATTCTCCTCAAAATATAAACCGTTACTTTACGCAGATATACGTCTATTATTATATAAAAGATTATAAGAGGTTATCCACCCTCCACACCACTCGTTTATACATGGTTTTCGTGTGGTAATATTTTTCATTTTCATGTCATGTTAGCCATTAAATTAAAATTTGGAGAACCAAAAATAGTACGTACGTGTGAACCCTTTGGTGGCATTGAAGCGTTGGATGCGCGTGGAAACATATATACTATGTATTTTCCTTTGTGGTTAAGATAAGATAAATGTTACTACTACTAGTATAAAATAGAAACAAATCCACTCACCGATCTTTATCAACTTCCATATATAAAATAAACAACCGACAAATCTAAATTCAATGAGCAGCCTTGAAACAACATTCACGACATTTTACGAGGGTTGGTTTAGCCGCCACCGTGACCTCCAACAACAATTAACAACCGACAATGAGAAAGAAAAACAGCTTAGGAGACTAGTGGAACAAGCCTCCAAACATTACCATGAATACTACCAAGAGAAGTTAACCCTAATAGAAGAGGATGTTTTCTTAGTATGCTCCCCACCTTGGTTCACTTCTTTCGAGCAAGCTTTATTCTGGGTCACTGACTTCCCCCCATCTTTGCTCTTTCGTTTCATTAAGGACGACCTAAACATGACAAATGAGCAGTCTTCGAAGGTGGACTCAATCAAAGTACTCACTGCAAGGAAGGAGACTGAGATAGGTGAGGTTATTGATTTTTGCGGCACAGTGTTAATTTTTATAACTAATTGCATTATATCTTATAAACGGTGACACTTTATATATAATATTGCTTAACAAAAGGCCTAGCCTCCTTATATAATTTCGTACATGGCCTTAAAAATTTTCGCGGATTCATGGGACGACCTTGTTTTTAGCCTAGCTAGTTTGATATTTCTTTGGTTTTAATTTGTGTTATGGTTCTGTCCCTAGGTGAGGCCATGGCGATGGTGCAAGAGAGCTTAGCAGATGCGCCTTTGTATGGGTTGGTGAACCGAGTTGAGAGGCTGGTGGATGGTGAGGTGTCAAAGCTGGATGAAGCAATGGAGGAAGTGAAAGAGGCTATGAGAGAGGTGATTGCAGAAGCTGATGGTTTAAGGATCAGTGTGGTGAAAGGAGTGCTTGAGGTCTTGGATGTGGCTCAAAGGGTTAAGTTTTTTGCTGCTGTTGGTCAGTTTCGAATTCGAGTTAGGCAGGCTGGGTTGCAGATGATGGCAACTCAAACACTATGAATTCCATTTTATATATGGAACAAGTAATTTTCATCATTTTTTATTTACTATATGAAATGATGGTAACTCAACACTAATACTTGTATTTTGATGGAATCATCATTTGTTTTTTTTTACATCATCTTATATATGATGTTGTTAATCCACACACAGTCGGTTCTGTTTCTTGCGCATGGTAAAGGAAAAATTGTAACATTTTTCTTGTGCTTTATATTTTTCAATATATATTCTGCTTATTGATTTATCTTATTTTATAATTCTTTTATTATAATTAAAAATATGTGAATGTGAAAGAAGATCGCTACATATAAGTAAGTAGGAAAGAATAAACCAATAGACTCATCTATGTTAAAAACGAGGTTTTTAGCCCGCGCTTCGCAGCGGGGTGTTTGCATACAGAAATATTATTTAACGTTTGAGCTAAGCGTGTTCTTATTATATATGTTAAGTATTTTAAGCGTGAACAATATAATTAAGCGGTTCTTGAATTTACAAAAATATGTTATCAAGCCTTCCATTGCGTCGCGTTTTATATAAGGCTTTTAATTAAAAATAATAGAATATCGTTATGTAACAACCGTTAAGTAACGGCCGTTAGTAGGACTATTTGTGTAACGAACATCTAACATGAAGGACTAATTATGTAAATATTTTCAGACCTATTTTGCAACGCAAGTTAAAGCTCAGGAGGATTTGTTGTCGCAATTTTTTTAAGTATTTAAAATAAAAAGTTAACGACCGTTAGTAGATAACGGACGTTGACTAACGACCGTTAGTACTATTCATTAGGCCCATAGCAAAAATAGGATTGCCCTTAGCATTGTTGTTGGCATATTTTATGCGTAGAGTATTATACCTAATGCTTGTTGTGTGTGGACTTAGCAAAAAAAAGAGTGGCTTTAGCCACCCTACTAAAGACCTATTTTGCAACAAGTTAAAGCTCGAGGAATTTGTTGTCGCATTTTTTTAAGTATTTAAAATAAAAAGTTAACGACCGTTAGTAGATATGGGACGTTGACTAACGATCGTTAGTACTATTCATTAGGCCCATAGCAAAATAGGATTGCCCTAGCATTGTTGTTGGCATATTTTATGCGTAGAGTATTATACCTAATGCTTATTGTGTGTGGACTTAGCAAAAAAAAAAAGTGGCTTTAGCCACCCTGCTAAATGTAGTGTAGAGTAATGAGTAGAGTGTAAATAATTGTATAGGCTGGATGTTAGTATATTTTCAAATAATCCAGCCTACACAAGTAACTCATTGTTGCTAGAACTTTTCAACTTTTACTATAGGTGCTCACTTTTCATGACTTAAGCGTCATGCAAGACACTAAGAGCACTTGCATCGCGCTCAAACGGCGTTATTGCTTAACATGGGGCGTTAATGCCCGTTACCCACACCACACCAGCGTTAACGAGGGTGTTAAAGAACATGAGTTACCCCAATACACGTGGCGTTAAAGGCTAGAGATAAAAAAATAATAATAAAAAAAATCATTTCACCCCCTAAACCATTTTGAATAAATTTTCACTTACACCCCCTCAACCAATTCAAATTCAAATTTAAATTATCTTGGTTAATTAAATTTGGATAAATTCAAATTCAAATTTGAAATTTAAAAATCAAATATGAGCGGTATTTATTCAAATTTAAAATCAAAATCAAAATCAACTCTGCCTATATATACAACTCTACCAGAGTTGTTTAGAATCACAACTTACACACATAACTCACACACACACAAAAATGTCTCTAAAGCTTTTTCAAAGAATTCCCAAGTCCACAACAGTTGCCTTGAACTAGCTTTCCAACTCCAACACGTTCTTGGAAACTAGCTTTCCAACTCCACGTAAGAATTTGAAATTTATTCAACACCACGAAGATGTCTTTCCTATTTTCCAAGCTGGAAAATGTATTTTTAAACACTCCACTTGTTAACAATCCAATTGTTAACACTCCACTGATTAACAATCAAGCTGCTAACAGTCACATGTGTATCTTGAAAATAATCTGTTAATACAAATAAGCCGTAAAAACGTTTATTTATATTTTATGATCTTCTAATGTTTTATCGATAACAAACGTAAAATCATTTTAACGAAACAAATAGAATACATAAATAGTTTGAGTTAATAGTTTTCTAACACATTTACGTTTTCACATAAAACACTAAAACAAGCATAAGTGATTTTATGATTTAGATATATATGTACAACAACTAATGTTTACATATTGGGTTAGCACAAACTTAAACCAAGTATAATAAAATGGGTCAAAACATGTAAATACTAAAAATGGGTAAAAACATGTTAATACTAAAATGGGTAAAAACTAGCAAATGGTATTGACCCATAACCCATGGTTTTATATATATCACTTAACCAAGTTCATTGTATCTAGATAGAAAACCATTGATCAACCCATAACCCATGACCCATGACCCATAACCAAAAATACCCATGGGCAAAGAGGGGCGTTCCACGGATCCCTAGCTTTGTGCTAGCCGGATCCCAAGTGGAAGGGATCCGTGGGATCCGAAGAACAGTAGAGAATTTTCTCTATAAATAGAGATCCATTTCTTCCTTTCTATGTATGACTTCACACATACTTCCCCAAAGTATTCTAACCCTCTAACCTCAGATCTAAGTGATCTATGTAGTTTGTCTTTTGTTTTTGTGTGATCTTCTATGTTCCTCTTAAAGGAGAGATCACCACTTCTTGAAGACGTGCAAGCTCAATTCCATGAGTTGCCATATTGCGTCATCATCAAGACAACTAAGGTTCTCTTGTTGATAGTTCTTCCTTTCTCCATAGATGTTGGGTTGAATGCATTAGTGAAGAATGCCGAAAGTGTCAAGATGAAAGCATTAGTGAAAGATGTTCATCATCCGTGTCAAAGCATTAGTGAAGAATGCTAAAGGTGTCAAGACGAAGGCATTAGCGAAGGGTGCCAAGCGTTGTGTCAAAGGCATTAGTGAAGGATGCCGAAGAATCAAATCAAGTCACATTTGGGAAGAATGCCTAGGTCGTATAATCGATGAGGTGCATCGTTATACATATAAGTATTTGTTTACTTACAAGGATGGTGATATCCTTGATGGTGTTGTAACAAGGAGTAGATCTCCTTGAGATTAGGTATTGTGTCGTGAAGGGTAGTAGTTCCTCCATAATGGAACTAGGTGCTTAGCCTAGTACCTAATAAAGGGTAGGCGACGTTGTGATAGGATTAGTTCTCCTAAGGTGTGAAAGAACTCGGTGGTTAGCCTAGCACCGTATAAAGGGTAGCGACGTTGTGTTAGGTGTGGTTCGCCTTGGTGTGAAAGAACTCTGTATTTAGCTTTGTACCGGAAAAGGTTAGCGGCGTTGTGAAGGCTTCTCCGCCATAAGGAGTTGGTGTAGTGCTACGAACTCTCGAGTAGGTGACTCGAGGAGTGGAGTAGGGCAAGGAAGGTGTCCTTGTAGAACCACTTATAAATAACTTGTGTCGTGGTGATGTGCTTCTTACTCTTTATGTTTCATTACACGTTTATATATCTATCTATCAAAGTCCAACATAAACAATCAAATAAATTGACATAAGTCGATCTAAATATTTAAAAGGAAGTTTTTAATTGGTAAAACTATTCAACCCCCTTCTAGTTTTCCACAATTGGCATCAGAGCTTCGTTACCAAGTTTCTTAGAGTATGTGGTACTTTAAAAACTTGATACGGTCCATGTATGTTTGAAAACTACAAAGAATGATTACTTTTGTCATATTTTAAAAATCATTATATTGTTTATTGTTGGACAATGATAGAATGCTCTAACATTTTTTCTTAAGCATTATCCATACTTGGATTTGGAGTTATCAAGAAGAGCATAAAGAATTTATCTAAATATTTCTTAAAAGAATGTTTAGTATTCTACAACATTCGCAAGAAGATCCAAAACATCTAAATACTTCTTTTCTTAAAAAGAATATTTAGCCAAGGTATGATTACTAATCACTTGCTTTTAATTTTATTATTGAAATCTTAGTTGCATGATTTATTAGTAATTGCTTTAGTAGTTATCTATATTAAAGTCATCATCAAGAATAGTATTCTTTGACTTATTTGTAGAGACTACACTACGAATTCGTAATTATGACATTTTGATTATTTGATAACCATTATCATTATTCATCACAAAGGATTTATTGACACTCCATCTACAATAAAATCTATGTGAAACTTCTTACATTATGATTAAATGGGATTTTATTATAATATTTGAAAAATAGTTTCCAAAGAATTATGACCAATTCTTTAAAAGGAAACTACGTCCAAATCGATTAGCTTAACATCGTCAAAACATCAACCACAAGTTTTAGAACCTAAAACATCAAAACCCTAGGCGTTTTAGAACTTCCAAACCAAAGGTATCAAAGAATGCTTGGTGATTTTTGTTTGTTATGCCGGATCCTGGACTTACACTATTCGGATCCCAAATGAGAAGGATCCGCGAGATCCGCATGGCCGAAGACAAACTTAAATGAAAGAATGATCACTGTGGATGTTCCACAAACTACTTTCCCCTTAGAGACTCACGAACAAAAACCTTACTACGTTCACGGATCAACTTGATCATCTCTCTCAAGCATAACAATCACTTGTGTAAGTATAATCTTCACTACATTGTTGACTTCATTCTTTGATTACTAGGATTACAAGTTCTTCATTTTAGAGGTTGGGTTCAAATGGGTTTTTCATAATTTGTTACCACATTGTATTTTAAGATAACCCAAATCAAAGAATTAACATTGTTAATACAAATTAAACTCATTTCTTGAATTCAATAAAAATGAATTGAGCAAAATTGTGATCAAACCCTCTAGGTTACTATTCACAATTAACACCACATTGTGGTTGCATTGTTTAGGAACAATCATGCCAAGCAACATGCAACAAGATTACCAAGACACCGACTACATACCCATGTATCATAGGAAAAATGGTCTAAGTCCGGACGATAGAAAGGCCTTTAAGTTGCTTGAAAGGAGACTATTTCATGAAGGGAGAGTTTTTGATCCATCATTTCTTGCAAATACCGACGTAAGGGAAGTTTTTGCAACTATTGGCTTTGATTGTTTATTGGATATAAACGAGGAAATTTGCCCGGTCTTTGTGCTTGAATTCTACAAAACAATGGGTATAATTAGAAATGATGATGGGTCCATTTCTATTGAGTTCACCATCAATGAGCGAGAGTTTAGTCTTTCACTTGAGGAGTTTGGAAGAATAATAGGAGTGCCACATGATGGTGTTTTCATGTACTCTAATGAGTGGTGGTTGCGGAGATACACTCTATGGTTGATCATCACGACATTTATCACTTAACAATCCGGAAGCAACCACGGTAAGGGATACCGTGTTTATGCCAAGAGCATCCCCATCAAGAGTTACTAGGAAGTCGAAAGTGATCTATAGAGATCCTTTCCAAATGGAGCTCTCGGAGATGTATGCGTTATATAGAAAATGGGAAGATGTGATAAGGGAGAATGTGGTGTGTCTAGTAGGAAACAAGGATCACCCCAATGCATGTCTAAGCTTCATGATCTATTGTCTTGTCACCGAAACTCATTTCAACATTGCCTACTACATGGTCATGAGAATGGCAAGTGTAAGAAGCATGGACAAGATGGTGCTTCCGTATGCAATGCTTCTAACCCGTCTTGCCAAATTCATCTTTGCATTAGACCCTTCCCCACAATCCTTGGATCATAGCTTTTGCAATAGGGTTATGGTACCATTAACCGAGGGTAGAACAACACAATTTATGGTGGAAGGCAAGAAGGCTACACCACCCACAGTTCCTCGGACGAAAGGGAAAGGCAAGGAGAAGGTGGAGATGAAGGGAGTAGTAGCATCCTACTCGAAAATATCAATCTTGACCCCTTAGACTACATTAACCAATTGCCAAACATCCCTAATGAATCACCTGAATGGAAACAAACCAAAGGAATCTTCAAATGCTTCGCCAATTTCTTGAAGAAGAAGAAGTGAAGATAGTTTGGTATAGAGTGGAGGACGGGTAAAGAAGTGAAGAAGGAGGAGAAAGGTAAGGTTTGAAGAATCAAACTTGTGATGAACAATTTCAAACAATGGTTTGTAAACATTTTAAATTATGCTTGTAGTTTGTAGGTATTGCCATATCATGGCACTAAACAATCCTAACGTAGGTACTTGGGAAATGAGATTTTACGACCCTTTGAATGGTCGTCGTCACTCATTCTAGGAATTTTAGCTCTTCCTACCTTGGTATACATTATATTAGTTGTGCTAGTGTATTTAGTCCCCGTAGAAACAACTAGGAAAAGCATTTGATATAAAGTGCAAAGATGCACTTTTCTGAAACTCTCTGGTGGTGGATCCCAACTTTGAACTGGCGGATCCCTCCATAAGGGAACCGGGATCCAGTAACATCCGATATGAAATATAGATTTAGCTACACCAAAAGTTCTATTAGATCACCTCTAACAAGTCAAACATAAGATACTATAGCCAACTAAGTCTTTATCAAATAGTTGAAAATCTCACTCTCATCCATGGTTTATCTAGGATACATTTTTTTAAATATTTTTATTTATCTACTAGTCAAAACTCACCATAATTCCGCTCCAACACTCACACATTGTCTATCACGCTTGATAGCACTTAGTTAGGTATATCTTTCAATTTTAGCAAATTGATCTCAATCATCTTTTATCAAAATTAGGGTCAAAAATTAGTTTTTCATTTCTTCTTATTTTTAAGGATTTTAGTAAATTCCTATTAGACATCATCCGACTTCTAGGACTTGTTATCACCATTTCTCCACATCAAATTAAATGGAATCATTCTCAAACATATAGTTAGACTACCCAAGGTCAAATTCTCTTGGACAAAACCATCATTAAGCACCATTACTTGTTATGGTTAAGGATTTGAGATATCCAATGACTAAAGACTTCAAAATTAAGTCAAACCTCGAATCCATTAATAACAAAACCTTACAAAAGCATAATGATTTTACCTAGACTTGTCCGATAGCCGGATCCCGGTCTTTATCCAAAGGGATCCCTATCGGAGGGATCCGGGATCCGTGATGCGAATGCATAAATCACCTTCCATATTCGAATTCAAATCACCCTTTGGTTCTCTAACCACTCTTAGCATACATTAATTATCCTCCTAGAGCTGATCAAAACCCCAAGAGCATGCTTAGTGCTCTAAGTGGCCAAGAATTTAATTTCCTAATTCAAAGCTATCCTTTATAAACCCAACAACCTTAGGATTAAGACACCACTCTCAATCACATCTCAAAATCAGCAAGAGTTTCTTACTAGCACCATCATCACTATGACTAAGGCTCCTAGTGCTAACTCATCCACTCAAGAACCACCCAAGAAACTTGCTAGAATAATACATGAAGTTTCCTCAATCGAATCATCTCCGGTTAAGTCCACCAATGCTAGGATTTCTCCCACACCAAGGAAACCAATCAAACTAATTTCCAAGAAAAGTGTTCCCACTAGGAGTTCATCACCTAATTCTACTATACCAAACATACCCTCCACAACTCAACCAACATCATTAGTACCTAGAGCCACCTCACAATCATTTGAGGATTCTCAACCCACTTCACTTGAAACTCAAAACCATGACAAGGATTGCTATCATTGTAAACATGGTAAAAGATTGAAACATGAACTAGATAGATTGATACATGAACTACAAGCTCAAACTAAAGATGTTTAGGAAAAATCATCTCATCATTTATCGTCATTAAAGCTTTTAATCTAAAAGTTTGGAATAACTCATTAGCATTAGCTTGGAGCACTTGTTTGGCTAGTTCATTCTCTTAGTTTTTAGAGATTTGGTTGTGTATCTCTTGTTTTATTGAATGAATATCTATATGCTATATTTATTTAGTGCATTGTGCTTATTATTTCACATCTTCATTAGCATTGAATGGAACATTCTCTTTGAAGAAACTATCAAACAGATAGCCGGATCCCTCCCAAATACCTAGACGGATCCATCCTTGAAAGGAACCGTGGGATCCGGTACGTAAAGCACAAAATTTCTACTTGAGTCTTATTTGCAGGAAATTATGCACTATACTCTTGTTTTCTAACCTTTGTTTTGTAGTTATTCAAAATACACATGAAGATATTGACACCATAAAGCTAGGGGGAGCTTTGTGTCAAACAACATTGCAAAATCATTTGCAACTTAATCCAATTTTGGATTACTCTTCATGACACCCCATTGCAACATTGCAATATTCAAGGGGGAGCACGCTTTCGTCACTTAGACGAACCATTTTCAAACTTAATTGCAAACACAATTAGTTTATTTTACGTTATGTCCTTGACGCCCTTTCAAAGGGATGGACTCGTCAAGGGGAGTTAAGACGAGTACCATTCCCGTCACTTGCTCTCTTTACATTTTTTTTATATATTTCTTTTATAAAAATTGTGTTAGTTTCTTTTAACACTTTTGTTTCGACAAAAAGGGGGAGAAGAAAGTAAAACTACAAATTCAAACTTTTACGAATTTTAGATTTTCCTTAAAATAATTTTATGTGTTGTCATCAACAAAAAGGGGGAGATTGTTAATACAAATAAGTAGCGAAAAACGCTTTTATATTTTGATCTTCTAATGTTTTGTCAATAACAAACGTGAAAATCATTTTAACGAAATAAATAGAATAATGAAATAGTTTGAGTTAATAGTTTTCTAACACATTTACGTTTTCACATAAAACACTAAAACAAGCATAAGTGATTTTATGATTTAGATATATATGTACAACAACTAATGTTTACATATTGGGTTAGCACATACTTAAACCAAGTATACTAAAATGGGTCAAAACATGTAAATACTAAAAATGGGTTAAAACATGTTAATACTAAAATGGGTAAAAACTAGCAAATGGTATTGACCCATAACCCATGGTTTTATATATACCACTTAACCAAGTTCATTGTATCTAGATAGAAAACCATGGATCAACCCATAACCCATGACCCATGACCCATAACCAAAAATACCCATGGGCAGAAGAGGGCGTTCGGATCCATGGCTTTGTGCTAGCCGGATCCCAAGTGGAAGGGATCCGTGAGATCCTGGAACAAGAGAGAATTTTCTCTATAAATAGAGAGCCATTTCTTCCTTTCTATGTATGACTTCACACACATACTTCCCCAAAGTATTCTAACCCTAACCTCTCAGATCTAAGTGATCTATGTAGTTTGTCTTTTGTTTTGTGTGATCTTCTAGGTTCCTCTTAAAGGAGAGATCACTACTTCTTGAAGACGTGCAAGCTCAAGTCCATGAGTTGCCATACTTCGTCATCATCAAGACAACTAAGGTTCTCTTGTTGATAGTTCTTCCTTTCTCCATAGATGTTGGGTTGAAGGCATTAGTGAAGAATGCCGAAAGTGTCAAGATGAAAGCATTAGTGATAGATGTTCATCATCCGTGTCAAAGCATTAGTGAAGAATGCTAAAGGTGTCAAGACGAAGGCATTAGTGAAGGGTGCCAAGCGTTGTGTCAAAGGCATTAGTGAAGGATGCAGAAGAATCAAATCAAGTCACATTTGGGAAGAATGCCTAGGTCGTATAATCGATGAGGTGCATCGTTATACATATAAGTATTTGTTTATTTACAAGGATGGTGATATCCTTGATGGTGTTGTAACAAGGAGTAGATCTCCTTGAGATTAGGTGTTGTGTCGTGAAGGGTAGTAGTTCCTCCATAATGGAACTAGGTGCTTAGCCTAGTACCTACTAAAGGGTAGGCGACGTTGTGATAGGATTAGTTCTCTAAGGTGTGAAAAGGCGGTGGTTAGCCTAGCACCGATATAAGGTGGCTGACGTTAGTTAGGTGTGGTTCGCCTTGGTGTGAAAGAACTTCGATTTAGCTTTGTACCGAAAAATGTTAGCGACGCTAGTGAAGGCTTCTCCGCCACAAGGAGTTGGTGTATGTACTTAACTCTCGAGTAGGTGACTCCGGGGAGTGGAGTAGGAAAGGAATGTGTCGCGAACCACTATAAATAACTTGTGTGGTGATGTGCTTCTCTTTATGTTTCATTACACGCTTATATATCTAACTATCAACGCCCAACATAAACAATCAAATAAATTGACATAAGTCTATCTAAATATTTAAAAAGGAAGTTTTTAATTGGTAAAACTATTCAACCCCCCATTCTAGTTTTCCACACAATCCATTTGGATTAAGTGAGGCTTCCCTTCGTTAACTTGAACATGACGAAGAAAATTATAGAGAGATTATGGAACGGAGACGCAGAGGAAGTCGCCGCGGAAGCAGAAGCAAGGGAAGCTCAATATCTTAGGGATAACTACTTTGACATCATGGAGAGAAAATACTTTAATGGCGAGTTTTATTTCTCTTCGAGTGACGAGGGGTTGTAACTCGAGATGATTCAATTATTAAGTTTTAGTAGTTTTATTTTCATCAATCTCGTTGTAGTTTTAATGTTTAATGTAATTCGTGTTTAATGGTTAATGTACTTTGTTTTTTAATGTTTAATGTGATATGTTTTTTAATAAATGAAGTGTTTGTTTTAGTTTAGGGGTTGAATTTGAAAATATGTGAGTTAAAGTTTAACCTTGAGATGTTTTGATAGTGGGTGTTTTTTGGGTGAGTTAAGGTGAAATGTTAAAGCGATGTATACCGACGTGGCAGGAGGTTAAACTTTAACTTATGTTATGATTGCAAGTGCTCTAACAAAGTGAAATTATAGCCGTAATGGTTCAATCCCAAGCCGTGCAACAACGAGTTTTAACCAAGTTATTGAAGCTTACTTGTTCCAAACCAAAGGGCGGTTTCTTTTTTGGGGTATATCCGATTTCAGATTCGATATTGGAAGCCGACTAATCTCGTGACTACCTTTTTGGATAGGGAGTCGGCGCAGTGAACCTCCGTGGCCAATGGGGGATTAATTTTCTCCCTAGGGTTCGTACCCAAGACCTCTAAGCACTTTCGTTCTAAGAGGCTAAGCTCTTACCATGGGCGGGTTTCTTTGATATTTATTCTTACTGTTATATTATTTAAAATGTCATTAACATTAACAATGTAAAGAGTCTTGGCAAATGCAATATGATATATGTGATAAGGAAGTAGAGCATATGATTAGAGATGTATCAAATGATGAAATTAGAGATTCACTATTTGATATTGATGACAATAAGGCTTCTAGGCTTGATGGTTTTTCTACAAAATTCTTTAAGAAAGCTTGGTCCATTATTGATGGACATGATGTTTGTAATGGGGTGAAGGTTTTTGGAAAAGCTGTTGAAAGAGATTAATTCTACATTGATTTCTCTTTTTCTTAAGAATCCAAATGACCCTTAAATATTGGCGATTAAAATCTACGTTTCTCTCCTCCCGAGGCGATATTGGCGATTATATACGAAACCTTAATAACCCTTAAATAATTGTGTCTTCAATCTTGTCGTTTCACACTCTTGCAACCACGATTTAATAATAGTTTATCTATTGTTATTCTCTTCTTGTTAGTGTGTAGTACGTCTGTTTTGTTTATTATTTATTAGGATTTGTTTATAACATCGCTAGGATTCTATTGGCACGTAAATCATATTTTTCTTTAATAATCTGCTGGACTATCATTGGATTGATTATGGGTTAGTTCATCATTCTTATAGCTTATAAACCCTAGTTTTTACTAGGGTTTAATTAATAATGAAGCGATTACGTGGTTTGGTTCGGGTTGTTTTTCTTGTTTCGATTGTGTTCTTTTGGTTAGGGTTTGTTTATTGTCGTGTTGATGGAGGGTGTGCCTAACGTTGATAAGGATGCCTTAATGGATTGTAGGAAGCGTCAACCTCATGTGGAGCCGGTTCCACATGATGTAAATCCTACCGATTCGCTTGTCAGGGATATGAATGCCAATGAGGTTGTGGTGGTTTCACGAGTATTGACGATTCGGTGTTTTGGGATGCGTGGCCTTTCGTGTTACAAGTAATTTGAATATGCAACATTCCCCATCTACAGTTATAATGTCGAGGACACCACTAGGGGGCTAATCGCTAGTGGTGATGGTATTAGTGTAGCTCCTAAAGTCGGAAGGGTACATGTTTCTCCACCTAAGGACAATTAACCGGTGCTACGCCAATTATTCAATGCTGGGGGTTAATGCATTACCTATGTCGTATGTTGGTGTTACAAGTGGTACGAATTCTGCTAATGAATCGACAAAGCGCAAATCAAATTTTCATAGGTTGGAGTGTAGTAAAAAATCTAATGGGGTGGATCGCTCCATTCCTATGAAAGTTGTTGAAGAGGTAAACTTTAAATTTGAGAATACTCTTTATGGTTACTTCCTTGGTAAACGTATTGCTTTTCTGGTTGTTGATTATTACGTTCGTAATACATGGGCCAAGTATGGTATTCAAAAGGTTATGATGAATGCGAAGGGGTTCTTTTTCTTTAAGTTTTCCACTCGTAAAGGTGTTGATGATGTGCTTGAAAACGGACCGTGGATGATTAGGAATGAGCCAATTATTCTTAAACCGTGGACTTTGAATACTAATCTGCTTAAAGAGGATTTGACTAATATTTCGGTATGGGTTAAATTTCATGATGTGCCCCTTGCTATGTTTTCTGATGATGGTATCAGTCTCCTAGCTACATTGATTGGCACTCCAAAAATGTTAGATTCTTATACTAGTTAAATGTACTTGGAATCATGGGTCAAGTAGTTTCGCTAGATGCTTGATTGAAGTTAAAGCAGATCGGGTTCTTAAGAGCATCACGAGATACCATTACTTGATGGAACAGGATCTACTATTGAAAAGATTCGTGGAATATGAATGGAACCGCCTGGATGTGATACATGTAAAATTGTTTGATCATACGATTGATTGTCCTAAATGCTTCCACTTCCTACTCACCCTAAACAGTACATTGTATGGTTTTCAACCGCACTAACAAGAATAAGGGTAGGAATGGTGGTCCAAGTGTTCCGTGTAGGGAGGTTTTACTAAAGTGGGTCCTAAATTTAGGTATCAACCTAAAGTGCCTCCTCGTGAACCCAAGAAGGTGGATAGTACGAAAGAGCACCCACGATGTGGCAAGTATGAGTGGGACGAAGATTGCTACATCTAACCCTTTTGATGTACTTAATCGATCGATCCCGAGGAATCCGCAATCATACTTGATGTAGAGGTTTCTAGTAATACAATGGAAGCAAGGAGGTTGGGTCTTTCAAAATGGTGTATAACAAGATCCGCTGTGAGTGATTCAATGGTAGCTAGCGGTCCCTACCCCATTGTTGAGAAAATTGGGGAATTTGAAAGGCTTCTTATTGATGGAAAAGCTACTCTTGTTGATGATAATGGTAAGCCTATTAAAAGTTTGATTATCCGGTTATAATAAGGATTTCCGCTACTTCGCTTACTAAGAGGGTTAACCCATTCACTAAGGTGGGAGAGTTTGTGGATTCTGATAGTGATGATGAGGAAGTTGTGAACACCTTTGATGAGACGAGTAAATCTATTTGGTGGTGGTCATGATCGCGAAGATGACTATGATGACTATGTTTATGATAACTATGCAGGTCAGTTTACGATCTTCCGTGAAACTTGGATGCCTATTATGACACGTATGGTATCAAGCTCCAAGGCCTTGGTAGGAAGTAATTTTATCTCCATAGGAGCCTAATGTTATATTTTGAGTAGTGGTTTATTTTCTTATATTGAGAATAGGAAGTATTTTGTTATGTAAGCTTTTTCCTATGTAATCGAGTGAGATATGGGATTCACCCATATCCTTTGTACTTAAACGTTTTTTGAGTAATATATTTATCGGGTCTTTGACCTTTTAAAAAAAAGAATCCAAATGCATCTAAAGTCTCTGGTTTCATGCCCATAGCTTGTTTTAATGTGCTATATAAGTGTATCACCAAAATTATAACAAATGGACTCAAAACTATTATGCACAAGCCGGTGGACCTAAACCAAAGTTCCTTTATACATGTGAAAAATATCACTGACAACATCCTTCTTACACAAGAATAACAAAGGGTTATAATTGTAAGTATGGGAATCAGAAATGTGCATTTATGATTGGTCTCTAAAAAGCGTGTAATCCTGGAACGAAGTTTATGGAAGCCCTAAGTTGCTTTAGTATTCCTGTTACTATGATACAATGGATTATGATATGTGTCACTACACCTACATTTTTTTATTTTTGTCAGTGGTGAAAGAGCATGGTTTTCTAATGGAGGTAGAGATTAAGGCAGGATGATCCCATGTCCCCATACCTTTTACTTGGTTATGAAGATTTTTAATCAAATTTTGAGACAGAAAATTAGAGATAGTAGGAGATTCAAATATCATGCTGATTGTATTGAGATGAAATTAACACATCTATGCTTTGCGAGATGACTTCTTAGTTTTATGTAATGGTGATATTAATTAAATCCAATTGATTAAGGTTCTTTGAAAATTCAGTCAATGTTTGGATTGGTTCCTAACATGAAAGAACACTACATTACAGTAAATATCAAAGGCTACTTGTAGAGGAATTTTCATATCATACCATGTGACTACTGGAAACTTTAATTAGATATGGGGTTCTAATAGTTACAAAGAAACTAAGTATCACTTGAATGCAAATGTTTAACCACGACAAAGTAAGGCATAAAATAAAGATTGGAAGAACATATTTT
>OU343224.1:140527703-140871697 GCA_910596185.1 Chrysanthemum makinoi
CATGCGCCTAAATGTATCATTCTACATCGCTATTTGGTATTGTAGTTTTGGAAATGAAAACTGAAAAGGAAGTTGATTTCGCACTCTTACATTTAATTTGCACACTCAATATGATGTTGTATAACATTTATTCATTTGATACACTGTGCTTATTTTACTTGTACGTTGATGCGTGCAAATAACAATTTGATATGTGCAAATCACTTTCCAAACTGTCGATCGAGAGAGAGAGAGAGAGTAATAATGTCTCCTTTTATCAAATTTCTTATATAAAACAACTACTAGATTCGCTAGCTTCATACGTTGCTAAAGGTGCAACCAAACAAAACATTTTGTTCATCATTGATTACTTTCGAACCGATCACTTGATATGTATTTAAGGAGGGTGAGGGCCATGTACGTACCCATGCTCCGACCAATTATTAGATTCAATTATTCTTTGGTATATATATAAAATATAGTTCCAAATGTTTTATTCGAAAGGAGATACATAAAAAGCATTTAACATATTGTTAGGCACGAAATATTTTTCTATTTATGAACGAATCTGTAATTTGCTTATAGAGTTTGTCTATGACGTGTTGAACTTTTATTTTTTGAAAGCATAACCAATAAAACATAAAAGGTGCTTAATTAGGTAATTAGTTTAGTATTTTGTGAAGATAGAATTGCAGTCGAGTAGGTAAAGGTTCAACTTAACTTAGCCATTGATTGGTGGTCAATCCAATCATGCTCATCCTCAGTCAACTCACAGCCCACCACTTTTTCTTCTTATGTGTGGCCCATTTATTTCAGGATCACCCTAAGGAATATTATATATATTCTTTTATATAGTTATATTATATATAAATAAAAAGATTATTAAAATTTTATCCAAATATAAAAAATACTTTTTATGCTTAAAATAGTTTTTTCTTGACAAAAAATCTATATAATTAATTTTTTTAAAAATATAAATGGTGTAATTCAAGTACAAAATTCGGTTTTCGATTTTGACCCATAACCGAACCGAATTTCGGTTCGGTTCGGTCACATATATTTTTGGTTCGGTTCGGTTTTCAGTTATGACTCAAAAACTAATTAACCGAACAATCCAAACCGAATAAACCGATTAACCTGAGAACCGAACCGATGAACACCCCTAGTTAATCCAAATGAAGCCAGTAAGACTGTAAAAGACTTCTCCCTGTAATTTAGTATAAACATTACCGCACATGTTTTTCACAAAGAAAAATAAGAGGGCTTTTATTTTGAAGAAAACTAGGTCTTTGTTTGTGAAAAACCAAAGCTGAAAGGATCACACATCATATCTCTAATAGGTTTTTCTTTGATAAAAAGGTAGAATTGCCCAGTAAAAGCATTTTGAAGAAAATGGTGATGACACAACAGATGTAATGGGATTAAGTTGAAAGATGATAAAGTTGGTCTTTTTTCATTAAACAGTCAAAAGCAACCACGCACGACCCATGCATAACCTACATTGAACCAGTTATTTTAATCTAGATAATTATTGCTATCTGTAAGAATCCAAGCCACAAATACTTTATTGTCACCTTTCAAAGTACATTGTTGACCTAAAAGACTTCTAGTTTAACACTCCAATATTGGTTAAAATCATGTCTTATCTCCATGTGAGTATATTATTCCCCATGGCTATTAGATTGTGTCAATATAACCATGATTATTCATAAAAATGAAAAGAGATTCAATGAATTTAATCATTACATCAACAACAAAAAGGTTTGCATTTTATATGAGATTGTGGATGAAAGCTTTATGACTCGGGAATGCAATAAGTTTGTGGTCAAATAAAGATAAATTTTTTGAAGGAAAAGATAAAGAAAAAAGTGTTCAAAGTTATTGGTCATGTTTTCATCAAAAGTTTGAAGATATGCAAATGCCATTGTTGCTCCACTTTAAGAAACAGTTTTTAGGTAATCATAATTCCATTTTGAGTTGTCTTTCATTTCGTTTTAACAAAGAATACAACATACCACAGGTTTTAAGCTATTGATCCTTTATATCATATATAACTCATATTTGTCATAAAACCAATGAACCAATTATAGTCATCCATTTTTTATCTAAATTAATAAAAAATCATTTTTTATCTTTTTTTTTAAATCAACATATCTTGCAAACGGTAAATCTTTAAGCTACAAAAAATATGCAAGGACGATTAAAATATCTTTCTATAGATATGCATTGTTATATACTTTCGACGAAGTTTTTTTTTTAAAATTTCGCCCAGAAAAATCACATGTGATTCGTAAAAATCAAATCACATATGATTTTAACAAATCACATGTGATTTTTAAAAATCACATGTGATTTTTCTGGACGAATTTTTTTAAAAAAAAAATTCGTCGAAAGTATATAACAATGCATATCTATAGAAAGATAATTTAAGTCTCGTCAAGATGGTATAATTTTTTTTTGCGTAACGATTAACGGTTTGTAAGATATTTAATTTTTTTTAAAAAAGGTAAGTATATTTTAATAAAAGAAATGAGTGGCTAGGATTGGTTCATTGGTTCTATGACAAATATGAGTTCTATAATGAACTTTTCTCATATTTGGTAATCTAATTTAGAAACAGATAAAAGTTACATCACTGTGCTACGGAGATATATATTTCGAAAGGTAATTTTAAAAAAATACAATAGTGAGAAATAACAATTTCAAATTTCAAATTTTATGGAACTCTATATCTTATAAGTTTGTACATGCATTGGTTTTTTAACGGAATTTTATTAAACTGCTTTAGCAAGAAACTAAGAAGCGGTGGTAACTAATTTGAATTAGGGTTTTCAACATATTTGCTCTGAACTAGGTTTTCTTGGATTGAAAACGGGTATTTATTTTGGTGATTGCATGGTGAGAGTATGAAGCAAGGATTTATGGGTTCGGGAGGGAAAGAGGGTGGTCGTAAGATTGATAAGTCTAAGGATAATAAAGCGTCAAGTCCGAATACTAGTTCGGCTGCTACAAGGGAGTTGAAGATGAAGGACTTGGATCGTTCCCTAGCTTGACAGAGGCTTTTGGTAGCACATTTCCTACTTTGTTAGCTGATAAGATACGAGATATTGAGAGTCAAATGCATGAAGGAAAGCTCGTGTTAGTAAGAGATGAGGGGAAATCATTAAAACCTTCTAATGAAGCTTCAAACATTGCGTGTACTGGTGTGATGAGGGACGAATGTATCATGGCTGATGATGTTGGTGGTACTTCAAATGTTGCTAATACGATAATGCAAGTGGATGATTATGGCCAGAAAACTAATGGTAATACCTTGAGTACTTTTGCTGCTATGCTTAACGATGATGTAAACAAAACTTAACTTAATTTTCGTGTTCTTACTACGCTTGCTTCTAGCGAATGTGTGATAAGGTTTTAAAATGTACCTTTTTGAGGGGTCGTTTAAGCCCTTATTTTATCACTTTTGTATCCGTTATTACTTAATATCGTTCCTTTTCACTTTTTATGTCTCTTGAAGGCAAATTGCTGGAATGACACTTATTCGGACGAAAAGGCGCGAATATACGAAGAAAATGGCCAAAGTCAAGAATCGAGACACTCAAGCTGCTGAAACTGAAGGGGACGGTGTCAGGTTATACTTGCGACGCCGTCGGAACAAGTTTTGTGACGATACAGTAGCCAAATTGCTTATTTTCAAGTGACGGCATCGTTTTAAAGAGTAGGGCGTCGCACTCGACGGCCTAGATTTGATCTGGACGGCGTTAGAGACTCAAGGCGACGGCGTCCCGGACATAAGGTGACGCCGTCACAATGATAACGTGGCCAAGACGAAACCCTAATGACGGCGACCCGACGGCGTCACAAATTAAAGGGTGACGCCGTCGCAGTTGTAACCTTATATATTGAATCCGAATTTTTTAGTTTTCAATCTGTACTTTTGTGGAGTAAAAACCAAAACCGAACCAAGGCTGTCTTGTACAGTATTTTAGGGTTCCATACCCTATCTTACATCAAGATAAGTGTTTTACTTCATTAATTCAATTATGTCTTCAATTGATTGTGTGTATGCTTGCATGTTCCCCATGTCCGGCTAATTTACTTGTGTGTTTGTTTAGGTAATATGAAACTTAGTTATTGAATATTGATTGGTTGTCTCTTATCTTAGTTGTGATTGACCTAGTATTGCGATAGGTCATTCGTTGTGTTGTTAATGCTTGATTAATCTTTGTTGAACCTTAGTTTATAATCACCTAGAGTAATTGTAGGCTATACATCCAAAGAATACCTTAGTGTTAAGTTTATAAATCCTAGAGATTTTGTAGTCATTAACCTTTGGTAGCTTCAAAGAGTTAGGGATAAACGCATACCCTACGACCTTAGAGACACAACGCGATTATGAATAAGGTCGTGACAATTCAACCATCAATAGGAGATAACTAGGGAGTAATAAAGCGTAAGCAAATACATTTTTAATCATCATACGAGCACACAATAATAGACATAGACTCACCTTAGTTAATTAGATAATTAGATAAGTAGAAGTAATCGGTAGAAATACCAACCCCCAAATCCAAACCACGAGATTCGTACCTTTCCATTTCCTAAAAAATATAAAAAAGATAAAAAAATAATCTTCCTCAACCCCAACCTTAGCGTAGTAACTTCTCACTAGCATTCCTATTCCCCTAGAGAACGATATCAATTCCCGTGGCTTACCCTAATACTACACTACAATGATTAGGTTCACTGCCTAGGGTGTTGAAAAACTTGCTCGACAAAAAAGAAGTTCCTTTGACCCCGAACGCGCTGCGTAAGCGTATCAAGTTTTTGGCGCCGTTGCCGGGGAATAGAATAGCTAGTTAGGAGTCCACCTCGTTTAGGTTCCCTTGCTTGATTCCTATCAAGTAAGCTTTTTTCCCATTTTTTAGCTTCCTCGTAGTCTATCCCCCTTCTTCGTGACCTTTGTTAGTAATCCCATCACTTTTCCTCATGGAAGGTGATAACCAGCCACCACTCATCAACCCACCACCAAATGACCCGCCAAGAGGCCGTACTCTTGGTGAATACTCGAGACCAAGCCACCTAGGCTATAGAAACACCATTGAGCTTCCCGACCAAGCCCAAACTACGGGCCTGCGATCCGACACCATCCGGTTGGTGCAAAACAGATGTGCATTCCATGGACTTCGTTCCGAAGATCCTAATCAGCATCTTAAGGATTTCCTTAAAATTGTCGATTCCATCGACCTCGATGCTACTACTCGGGAGACCACGCGTCTGCGTCTCTTCCAATTCTCTCTACGGGACCAAGCTAGTAATTGGCTTGAGCGACTTCCCGCCGGCTCCATCTCAAGTTGGGATGATCTCACCTCTCGTTTCTTTGCTCAATTTTTCCCACCGGGGAGAACTACTAAGCTTAGGAATGATATCTTGATGTTCCAACAACGTCAAGGTGAATCTCTCTACGAAGCATGAACTCGATTCAAGGACTTACTCCATAGAGTCCCTCATCACGGCATTGATCTTTGGCTTCAAGTCCAAATCTTCTACGATCATGTCAATTTCCCCACTAAGCAATCCATTGACCAAGCGGCCGGTGGAAAACTTAGTGATCTCACCGCGGAAGAATCATGGGGTATAATAGAGGACCTTGCTCTCTATGACAACGAAAGTTGGAATGACCCTCGTGAGTTGCCCAAAACCGTAAAGGCAATCTCCTTGCCTTCCCTTGACTCACAACCTTCCGACCGTAGGATGCTCGAGCTTGAAGATCAAGTTAAATTCCTAATGAGCTCCTACGAAAATCCTAAGTCTTCACGCCAAGTGAACAAGGTTTCTTCCTTGTGTGAGCAATGTAGTGTCCCTCATAACACTCGCGTTTGCACAAGACTCCCCGAACAAGCTTCCGTTGACTACGCATCCACGCGGACTAATGGAACGGGAGGAAGATTCCCTACAACACCCGGACCTCGGACTTTTAATGACGCCCGAGAAGCATGGAAGGGCAAGCCCGACTTTTATTGGGGACAAACCATAGAATTCACTTCCAATGATTTCTCATGGCCCCCATCTCACGGCCTTAACCAACAAAACATAGAGGGGATGTTGCAACACCTAGTCGCATCCCAAGAAGCTCAAATAGCTAAGCTATCGGACTGTTTTAACCAACAACAAGCTAAGATGGATAGGAAGATAGATAACCTCTTGAAGGCCATGACCAATAGTGATAGGAAGGTTAATGCTATCTCAACTCCCGAAGCTTCCGGTGTAGAGATTAAGGACCCAAGTAAGTTAGCTAAGCACGTTCAATTCGTCAATACCATCACCTTAGTGAAACCTAATAGAATAAATGACGAAGCGAACCATGAAACGATACTTGAGGTTAGTGAGACACCTAGGAATGAGACAAATGAGGAAGTAGATGAAGTAGACAATGACTATTTCAATAAGTTTCCTACGGAAGAAGAACTCTCTCGCCACCCACACTTAGTACGTGACCTCCGTCACATGTATGTTAGGAGAAGCCCTAGTATCAAGTTTGGGAACCCTTGGAATCTTAACATACCATGTTGCATAGGACACCTTTTTGTGGCAAAGGCCTACATCGATCGTAAGTCCCCGATAAATATCATGACTAGCACCTACTATAATTGGGTAATGAAGAAGCCTATCCCAACTAGGAAAGTTCCCGATAATAGGGTTAGTTGCAATTTTCTTGGTAGAGTTAAGGGATTGGCCGTCTATGTAGGTAGTTTCACGTTTCCTACGGATTTCATAATAGTAATGCCATAAATCCTAGCTTCACGTTTCACGTTAAGGGATTGGCCGTCTATGTAGGTAGTTTCACGTTTCCTACGGATTTCATGATATTAGTAATGCCATAAATCCTAGCTTGTCTCACGTTATTCTAGGAAAGCCTTTCATAGAAAACACCGGGATGACTTATGATCCATTGTTAGGAATAGTAAGATTCAAGGATGAGACCGATGATGTAGCTTACCAAATGCCGTTTAAGATTGAGAAGTTTTCATCACTCTCTAATGATGAAAAGGAACTTAAACTATCGGTCTACTATAGGAATGAGGAGGATAAGGATAAGGGAGTAGATTATGTTATGGCTAAGATTTTCGGTTTCTATAAGGATTGCTTGAACTTAGGACCGGAATATAGAACCGAGTGGGGAGAGGACGACCTCTTAGAAAGGTGCATCATAGGGCACTTCTACAACATGGAACCCCCCAATAGAGACCGTCATGAGGTAGAAGGTGACGGTAATGAAGTCACGTAGGGACACGACTTCGAGTCTAGCTACAAGGCTCATAAATAAAGAAAAACGCTTCGTGGGAGGCAACCCATTCTTAATTGTTTGCTTGTTTGTGTGTCGTGTATCTTTTATTGCTTGTTTATTCTCATGTTTAAATTTGTAAAAATGCTTTATTTTGTCTTTAACCTCGTCTTAATTACATATAAAGGTATTTTACATAAGGGATAAGTGTAGGGAGGATTACACACGTTTCCAAAAGAAACTTAAACATGAGAATTAAAATTAATTAAAAGATATACATGTGTGTTTGTTCGAGTCAAATGCTTGTATCGAGTCATAATGGATGTTTTGCAGGAAATTTTTCCAGATTCTCAAGATGTAAATTTTCCGAATTTTTCCGAAAATCGCACCAGGCTGTCAGATAACCTGACGGCGTCAGATCGCAACTGACGCGTCGAGGAGCGTAAACAGCTTATCACTTTTTCTCGTTTTCTGAGCTACTTAAAAATTTTGGAATTTTCCAGGTCTTAATTTTCTAGAAAATCTGTAAACATCCATTCCGCAAGCATTATATCCTAGTTTAGTAGAGTCTTATATATATTGTTACCGCCGATTTTACGCGAAGGTTTCGTTTGTTTTTTTTCAAGTGTGCAGGTTTAATTTACCAAGAAGAAGATACATAAGATGAGAAGGAGCTTTTAACGCAAACGTTGTTCTTGAAGAAAGATGTAACCACCACTTTACACGGATCCTACCGAGCTAATCAGGGGAGTACTAGTTTCTTTCGTCTTTAATTACCTTCCATTATCATAACTTTGATACTTTCGGGGAACATTGGGGACAATGTTCAGTTTAAGTGTAGGGAGGGAAAATAAAACGAGAACTTTGAAACTATGCTTATCCTTGAATATTTCCTTTGTCCAATTTCATTTGTGTAATAAACCATGAGAAATATCGGTTAGGGTAATTTTGGCACCAAATTTAAAATATTTCATGACATATAGGAGTGGGCCATTAGTCTTAATAAAGCGTCCCATGGATAGGAAATTATATGACTAGCACAAAAACCCTTTACCACTTAAATTCCACCTAAAATGTGAGGATCGCCCTTAGATTAGTAGGAATTAAAGCATTCATCTTTAATGCTTCGAGTGTGAACCGGTAGTATAATAGATTCTAGAACTTGTTTTGTGATGCATTCCGAGATTGCTAGTAAGACTACACTTGTATAGTTAGGAATAACTAAATGATAAGAGGCATTAGGATAACCCTTGTTTGATACCCTTAATATAATTACTTCTTCCACATCGGTTAAGTAATTCCCCCACACCCTTGCGTTGTACTCATCTTTAGTACACGATACCCCTATTTAACCCCTCAGAGCCTATCATTTTCGCGGTTCTCGTGATGTTTCGTTTTTCCGGAATATCAATGAAGAGCATTGTTTAAAATCCACCCCCAAATGTACACCCAAATCGCCTTAGCCTACCTTGTATGCACTCACTTTTAGTGCATTATTCTTATCACACTAAACCCTTAGTTCAATTATCTAGTTGCTTGCATAAGTTGCTAAGTCGAGTCATATCCTTTGTACACAGTTTTGGGACGATTGGGACTCATGGGAAAAGTTATATTTTATGAAATGACGGAAAGGGAACGTTAAATTCAAATTTCCTTTATTTGCGTAATAATGTACTCCAAGTGTTTTGATCTTTTCAATTCGGGTAAAATTAGTGTTAGAGTAATAAAAACTCAAGTGTAGGGATGTGCCCATAAATCCCTATCATTTTGATGTTATCGTAGAGGATGGTAGAGTAAAAGTGTATGAAAAAAAAATCGAAAAAAAAAAAAAAAAAAAAATAGAGTGTTAAAAAAAAAAAAAAAAAGAAAAAAAAAACGGGCTATTATCGTACATCTATCTTTAAATTTATGTTTGTTTATTTCAGTTATCTAGAGTTTAGAGTGTCGAGTCTTGGCTTAACAACGCCATTCTTCGCATGCTTGTAACATAAAGATTTTTGACTTCCAACCACTAAATTGCCTATCCCACCAAACCCTTTGTTTCCTTACCGTAAGCCTATCATTACAACCCTTTAAAAGACCTCTTGGATAGTCTTTCCTAGGTGCTTACGCCAAAGCGATGGAGGTTTGATCTAGTCTCAAGCCTATGGTAATCTATGTACTAGGACCGGTTAATGAGTGTTTATCTTCCATTTCCAACTTGTTATATTTCATATACACCCGAGAGATGTGAGTATCCAAACACCCCATGTGAGGTGCTAGTATGTAATTTCCATGCTTGTTATGACTTTTGCGGGGCTTATATGTGTTATGGATCGTTCTAAACTAATGCTTCATGACCCCTAACTTATAAATTAATTGGCTAAAAGCACATTTGCTTGATGACAAGCAAATACCAAGTGTACGGATATTTGATAAGGTTTTAAAATGTACCTTTTTGAGGGGTCGTTTAAGCCCTTATTTGATCACTTTTGTATCCGTTATTACTTAATATCGTTCCTTTTCACTTTTTAGGTCTCTTAAAGGCAAATTGCTGGAATGACACTTATTCGGACGAAAAGGCGCGAATATACGAAGAAAATGGCCAAAGTCAAGAATCGAGACACTCAAGCTGCTGAAACTGAAGGGGACGGCGTCAGGTTATACTTGTGACGCCGTCGGAACAAGTTTTGTGACGATACAGTAGCCAAATTGCTTATTTTCAAGTGACGGCATCAGGTTTTAAAAGAGTAGGGCGTCGCAGCTCAGACGGCCTAGATTTGATCCGGACGGCGTTAGAGACTCAAGGCGACGGCGTCACGGACATAAGGTGATGCTGTCACAATGATAACGTGGCCAAGACGAAACCCTAATGACGGCGACCCGATGGCATCACAAATTAAAGGGTGACGCCGTCGCAGTTGTAACCTTATATATATAATCCGAATTTTTTTAGTTTTCAGTGTGTAGTTTTGTGGAGTAAAAACCTAAACCGAACCAAGGCTGTCTTGTACAGTGTTTTAGGGTTCCATACCCTATCTTACATCAAGATAAGTGTTTTACTTCATTAATTCAATTATGTCTTCAATTGATTGTGTGTATGCTTGCATGTTCCCCATGTCTGGCTAATTTACTTGTGTGTTTGTTTAGGTAATATGAAACTTAGTTATTGAATATTGATTTGTTGTCTCTTATCTTAGTTGTGATTGACCTAGTATTGCGATAGGTCATTCGTTGTGTTGTTAATGCTTGATTAATCTTTGTTGAACCTTAGTTTATAATCACCTAGAGTAATTGTAGGCTATACATCCAAAGAATACCTTAGTGTTAAATTTATAAATCCTAGAGATTTTGTAGTCATTAACCTTTGGTAGCTTCAAAGAGTTAGGGATAAACGCATACCCTACGACCTTAGAGACACAACGCGATTAAGAATAAAGACGTGACAATTCAACCATCAATAGGAGATAACTAGGGAGTAATAAAGCCTAAGCAAATACATTTTCAATCATCATACAAGCACACAAAAATAGACATAGACTCACCTTAGTTAATTAGATAATTAGATAAGTAGAAGTAATCGGTAGAAATACCAACCCCCAAATCCAAACCCCGAGATTCGTACCTTTCCATTTCCTAAAAAATATAAAAAGATAAAAAATAATCTTCCTCAACCCCAACCTTAGCGTAGTAACTTCTCACTAGCATTCCTATTCCCCTAGAGAACGATATCAATTCCCGTGGCTTACCCTAATACTACACTACAACGATTAGGTTCACTGCCTAGGGTGTTGAAAAACTTGCTCGACGAAAAAGAAGTTCCTTTGACCCCGAACGCGCTGCGTAAGCGTATCAATGTGCAGTTGTGATACCTAAATCTTCTGTGGATGAGGTAAGTGGCATATTTGCTAACTCATTATACGGTTATTTCATCGGTAAACACGTGGCGTTTCCAGTTGTGCAGAATTATGTTTTTAACGTTTGGGGAAAATACGGCATACAAAAGATTATAATGAATGCCAATGGTTTTTTCTTTTTCAAATTTGGTTCGAAAAAAGGGTTAATGATGTACTTGAGAATGGTCCTTGGATTATTCGTACCATACATAATTCTGCAAAAATGGACTACTTCTACTAGCTTGAAAAAGAGGAGTTAACTCATGTTCCGGTTTCGGTTAAACTTCATGATGTTCCAATGGCGGCATTCACGGTTGATGGTCTTAGGGCTATAACAACAAAAATTGGCAAACCGTTAATTTTTGATTCGTTTACTAGTATGACGTGCAACGAACCATGGGGAAGAAATAGCTTTGCACGTACTATGATTGAAGTAAGTGCTGAAAACGCTTTGAAGGACTCAATGGTTATTGCTACTCCGAATTCCTAATTACGAATTTGAATACAAATGGACTCCTCCACGATATTCCACTTGTAGGATTTTGGATAAAACTCAGAACTGTGCCCTAAATTGATTACTTCAAAGTCCACGAATCTTGTGAAGGGTAAAATAGATAGTTTCCAAGTAGTTATGAAGAATCGAAGTAATAATGGAAATGGTGGAAAGAAACAAGCCGGAGGAAATTATGGAGTTAATACCAACCCTAAACTTGTCTACAGGCCATCACGAACAGGTCATCACCTAATAAGAATACAAGTAATTCAAATACTGTAGATAATGGGGTCGTTAAAACTAATAATCCATTTTGAATTCTTGAAATGGAGGAGTGTGATTTGGAGGACAATGTCACACCCCCAAAATACCTGTTTTGCAGCGGAATAGAATTCCTGGGGGATGACTGCCATAGCATCACAGTTACAGTTATATTGAACGACCTAAAGTGTCGTTTGGAAAATACATCGTTTGATTGAGTAAAATAATCAGAGTTTACAAAGTATAGGTCCCAAATGATAGTCAACATGTACGGAAATAAGTTTGACAACGATGTTTTTAAAGTGCATAAATCTCATGTGAGACGCGTCGTCACCACGACTCTATGATAAGTCCACATGCATGCCATGAAGTGTATGCCTTAGATACCTGAGATAAAACATGCTAAAAGTGTCAACACAAAGGTTGAGTGAGTTCATAGAGTTTGTGTTGTCATGAAAACCATTAAAGAACGTTCATGCAGCAAAGGCATTGCAAATCCACTCAGTTCCAAGTTCCGCCCATACAAAACTTGCAACTTGTGTGTTCACAACCCACTGCCAAAATATGTATAGTTTATGTTCAAGCACACATCGTCAAATGAGTTCACATACTAGTACATAACTTAATGTATCAATATTCAATTGATATAGCACATAGTATAGTTGTTAGGAATTGGAAATTCCATGAGGAAGTGTCGGACACCCCAATTATAGTCTAGCATAAGTTAGCTCGTAGACATATCGTTATTTACTGTCTATTAGGTTAGTTATTAGCTTAGTGCAACACCGTGGAGGAAGGACGGGTCTTTACCCACTGTATGCCTGATCCACAGTCCGACAGGAGGACGTAGTCTTTGTAAGTATAAATACCCCTTCCATCCTTGGAAGGGGTGGTGCTTCATTCTTAATCTAACCTTCTCTTTTTGTTTATCTCTCTAGAAACACCCTCTCCTCTCTTCATCTCTCTAAAACCATGGCTTTCTTGTTTCATCACCATCCAAGGCCACCCGAATCATCATAACACGATATATGTAAGATCCTACAAATGGTACCAGAGCCAAGGTTTGTGTTTTGATGATTTATTGTGGTTTTGATATATGTTTTTAAGCTGTTTTGTTACTTTTTGGGGGTCGAATTTTTTTTTCCGTATATTTGGCTAAACAGTTTTAAAACTATATTTGTATTCTCTTTTTGGTCAAAAGTCATATACTCTATTCTTGTTAACATCTGTTTTGAGTCATGTTTATGTCCAAACAGTCACGTTTATGACTTTTGTTACCAATATTTTATCCGTGAAAGAATCTGTGGTCAATGGTCAAACTGGTCAATATGCATATTCAAATGCATTTCTGGGTTTTTTTTATGAAGATGGACAGAAAACATAGTCGGAAAACTCATCGGAAAAAGTCAAATGGTCAAAACCCTATTCTTACGCCTAAGGAGCCATCTACAGAGTTATTTACGCATAACTGTGAAGTTATGCGTAAGGAATTGCTTACGAGTAAACAGGCTTTACGCCTAAGCAAGGTTACGCGTAAGGTTTTTTTACGCATAAGCCTTGGCTTACGCATAACTCCAGGCTTACGCATAAGAAAAAAAAGAAACTTACGCATAAGCAGAATTTTACGCATAAAGCAGTAAGATCCTACGCATAAGGTTTTGAAGAAGGGTTACGAGTAAACCAGTTTTACGCATAAGGTTTCGAGCTATGCAATGTTACGCGTAAGAAAATATTTTTACGTGTAAGAATGGAATAGGCAGTTATGCGTAAAAATGACCACAACAAGACACGACCACATATACCATATACCAAAAGTCATACAACTCGACCTCAGTTGCATTAACATCATTGGTCCATGTTCTACCTGAAAACGAGAAGAATAGAAGAGGTTCAAACAGATCCGAAATAATCAAATCCAACTTCACATCTTCACCAAACCCCTATCTAACCTATCCTCCATCTTCTACATCTATTCAAGCCTCAAACAAAAAGAAATGCAATTCAATCTCAGATTTGATTCATTTTTTTGTAATCTTTTTAAGATTATTTCATTTGAATCAATCATCATCACAGATCTATGAGTGTGAAGCCTTGCTTCTATTAATATCTGAAAAAATTGTATAAAAAGATCTTAAACAAGATTGTTTAAATCGTTTTTATATTTTCGTTCTCAACTCCAAATGATTACAACAACCCTACCTGAGACCATATGTTATATGATCTTGAAGCCATAAACCGTTCAAACTTGTGGGTTACATGGAACAAATACAAACAATACCGTGTTTGCGTGTTTGAGTATTTGATTATTTTGCTATGAGATGAGAGTGAGATGCGTGTGGCTTGATGAGATATCAGATTTGTGATTAGAAAAGTTTGGTGAGGAGATAGAATGTGGTAGGCGTAATATTCTGAAGAGTGTTTAGGTTTAGGTTATGAGTGTGAGTTATATATCCGGATGTGGATCGGGTATTATACTTTATATGGGCTTTCGTGTATACACTGGATTTGGGCCTTTTGGTGGACTGCTGAGTTTATTGATTGATCAAATATGATATCCGAATTTTTTAGCTAATGATCTTGGAGTGGAAGATTATATTGGGCTGGCAATTATCAAAAGTTATTTATGAATTTTGGCTTAATGTGTTAGTCAAAATTTGTAATTAATTTTTGGTCAAAAAGAGTGGTATTTTAGTATAAATAATTTTCACGGAAGGATACATTCACGGCTTGAGCTAAAATTTGATGAAAAATGACTACGGGGTTTTTGTACGGTATTATTGATAAGAAATTGAAGTGACGTTATCTCCATATGTGGTCATTAATATTAGCCGTTGAATCAATGGAGGTTCAATTTCAGCAATTCCCATGAGATATTCGACGTCACATAATGTCAATGATACTTCACAGTCAAAGCAAAATCTTTCAAGAATCTTCAGCGTCAGTCATGACTTTTCAAGATGTTTGCTTATGACAAGAACTTCTCATGCAAATGGTCGTACACGTTATGATGCTTCCGAAAGTTCGAAACCATCATGGGGGAGAAACGTGTACTTTGATGCTTTACGGTTAACCTCCAGGGAAAAGGAGTTTATACTACTTGACTTAGTATGGTTTGTGAAGTTGTCTACATATGGGTAAAGAATTGTTGATGATGGAGAAGAATTACTGATGAACCGCTACATGTTCCCCTAACACAGATATTCACCGAAACCAATGTTGTCATAACACATTCAAGCTGACATTGTTTACGGTTTTGTCTTGATTTTGTAAAATCCCGCGAAAGAACCTATTTCTCGGTTTAAATCATAGACTTGTTAAATCCCGTGACATTGGAAACATCCTGGTAAAAGTAATGTACATTTCCGGATCTATCTTGCGGTTTATTCTTGGTTTTGTAAAATCCCGCGAAAGAAACCATTTCTTGGTTTAAACCATAGAATTGTAAAATCCCGTGATGATGGAACCATCCTGGAGAAAGGAAAGTGTATTTCGAGGTCTTATCTGATCTTTGGTGCTACAGTTTCTTCTTCGAAGAAGGGATAAAAGGGTGTACTTCATGAATTGGATGTGTGTTTGGATATTTGTCATGGCAGTTTGGTTATTACATGGTTTTACGAGGTTATGTGTTTATTACCATGGTCGGGATGAAACCATTATCATAGTTCACTTAAAACGTCAAAGGAGGCTAGATTTGAGCTTTTAACCAGAAAATGTGACAACGGGGTTAATTTACTATTATTTATTTGAGGTTGAAGTGAAATATCACGGGCGAGTGTACTTAGTATCTGAAGGTATCGGGGATGGGTGGATGAAGATTCTTCGAGATCCTTGTTCGAGCTTTTTCAAAAATGAAGACTTGGAAATCTAGTTATTTTTGGGTGACTTTTTCTTTTTCTTTTACCACTTGGGGGAATTTGGCTCTTACCACCACAAAATAACTATCACTTAAAGGAGTTACGTTGTAGTGCTCAGTGTCACATTAAATTGTGGATTTTCAAGAGGTAATGTACGTCTAATACTTGATGGTTGGTTGGTTGAAGAGTATAGAGTACTTAGAGATTCAAATGGGCATGAATTCTCGGCACCGCTCTTTGTTACATATGTGCAAGTTTAAGTCACGAGTTCGGGTTAGTTTACTTTAGGGTCAAATTCATCATATTGGATTTTCTCCATCAGCTGTCACGACAAAGAGCCTACAGAATGATAATGGATTGATGACAAGTTTGCCAAGAGAGATATTATGACGTCTGTTCACATCAGTTCAGGCCTCGTACTTCAACATTATGACGTTTGAACACATCAGTTCAAGCCTCGTACTCTAAAGAAAATAAAAGTGTACGTTTCAGTGCGCTTTATCTTCTGAAGAAGAGAAATCTTCTTATTATGACCATTCTCATCAACAACCTTCATGCTTTCTCCATGCGCGTTCAGTCACCAAGTGAATCTACTTACCATGGATTGTATTCTTATTTCACTTGCTCAATCATAATTGGCAATGGCGACTTCATTTGCTAGTTTTGCTGGGGAGAAGGGTGAATAAACTACATCGTGATGATTTCACTTGGTTAATCAAGAATGGCAACTCCGTATGCAATTCTTGAGGGGGAGAAGAAGTGTGAAACTGTTGCAATGTTGAGTTATATCTGAGAATATATGGTCATACGGCTCCTAACTCATGTAAGAACCGAGCTTCTTCTTTTCGGGTCATCTTTACATGGAGTTTCTTGTAAGAGCCGTTGGTTGACATCTTCTCATGGACTGATGAGTTTATCGACAAAGTGCTTCCGGTTAATGCTTCACGTACACATCAACATGATGATTCCGAACAATCTCTCTGTTCTTGTTTGATGTGATTGGTAGTTTGGTGTTACCATTTAGTGTGTTCGTTGCGGGCTGACTGCTGATTTCCTTGATGGACATCTTTCTGTTCTTGTTTGATTGGGAGAGATTTTAGTTAAGGGGACTTGCAAGATGTAAGTTAATTGGGATGCTTTTTGGTGATGTTCTTGTTTTTTGGTGAGATGAAGATGTTAACTATCTATTCCCCAACTACACAATCTTGAAGAAGGTCGAGTCAACAGTCTGTTCTACATTTTCTGCTGCATGTTAGAAGACTAAAGACGAGGTGCATTTGATTATCCAAAGACTTCTTCATATTTCGGGCATTGTCAGTTTAGGGGAGAGCACTAATTGGGGGAGAGTGAAATGTATGATTTAATCCCCAATTAGACTTGCTCATTTTCTTCAGCAAGTTAATTCTCACAAGAGTTCAAGTGTTCTTCTCAACAAATTTCCAGTATACATGCTTATTATTTGTTGCTGATTATGAAGTATCAAAAACAGCAAGGGGGAAGGAGACAAGCTTCTAAACGCGAGTAAACTTGATGAACTTAATTCTTCTAAGTGACTGAAGATATCCCGGGAAGACTAATGTCATTACCGCAGAGAAACTCAAGGTTTGACTCATGGCGTTCAGTGTTCTTATTCCAACTACGTGGGGGAAGTGATGTTAGAGAAAGTTTCTGAAGATAAAAGAGGTACACAAGTATGACATATTCAGGGGAGATAAATTTATAACATGAGGGAGGTGTTATCAGTTTTTCTTTCAGTAAGAATGTGTGTACTTCGGGTTCTTGAGCTTCATACACGATCATCAGGGAAGAAAGCCATTGTTTACCACAAACATTGGGGAGGTGTTTTCTTTCCGGGCATGATGTGTATTCGGGAGAGTTCTTGGATATTGGTGTACTTCGGGTTCTTGAGCTTCATACACGATCATCAGGGAAGAAAGCCATTGTTTACCACAAACATTGGGGAGGAGTTTTCTTTCCGGGCATGATGTGTATTCGGGATATTTCTTGAGCTCTATTATAAGAGACGAGCTGCATCAATTCAACTACTCGGGGGAAGTGGTCTCTTGACACCTTTTGGAATGGATTGCGTCAGACTTCAGTGGTTATGAAATTTGAGAAGATTATTTATGAGTGGGATGATACGTTGCTGTTCTTGTTGATGATATAACCCCGAACGAAGAATCTCGACTATCGATCTTAAAGGGAGCAGCGGGATTTATGATAATGGTGTGCTTCTTTGTGCACCTGGCTAAGACAAGCTTGAAATAGAGCTTTGAATCTGCTCAGCTAAAGGACTTTCGGTTTGGGGGAAGCTGCCAAAGTCTCACATTCTTCAAGTGGCTCAATTTCTCTCTTCGATTCAAGAGCCTTGGAAGCTTTGGTGGTGAATGTTTAATAGATGATGACTTCTATCTTCTACAACGGGGCTGCTCGATATCCTTATCTCGGTACTCGTATCATCATCTTCTTAAACTATATCATCCATTCTATCTGTAAATATTTTTCAAAAACAAAATACAAAAATATAAAACTAGTAAAAAAAGAAAATAGAAAAATATAAAACCTTCAAAAATCCATAAAAATCAGAAAATTTGAAAAATACCAAAAATATGTTCTTTTAAGACATGTCTTCTGGTATCGATAACATCTACGGTCTTAGAAATGTCATTCAACAATGGCACGGGACAATAGATGAAGTTCGAGCAGGAGGTGTAAATATTCTTTTCCAAAACATGTCTCAAAACATGGCTTGCAGTTATTCAGACTGTAACCCGTATTTAAACCATGGCTTGCTATTATTTCGGATAGCAACCCGTTCTTCAAGAAAGGAAAGTGCTGCGCTAAACCAATTTTCAAATATTTCGTGCACTTATCCTAAATCAAAAATGAGGAAAGTATGTCGAAGGACTGCTGTTCCTACACAAATATTTTTCCGTCTAAAATTCTTTAGAAAAATATTTGTTGTTCAAAATGGTGGAAAATTAGTTGCTTAAAAATCTTTCAGGATCAGAGTTTTCATAAAAATTTGAAAACTCAATCAATGACTTCAGCGCTTTTTAAACTTTTCTGAAAATGAGTCATTGATTGAGGGGGAGAATGTTTTCAAATTTATATCATCTAACGGACTTATCTAATTATCCTATATACTTAAATGTAAAACATGTTAACCTACGTTGAAGGACTAGGTGCCTAGGATATGATTGTTAGGATTAGATGATCAGAGTTTGATAAACACATTATTCCCATGCCGTATATGATCTGATTGATATGTTGGATTGACTTTTATTAGTCGATTGCTGTTTGGGTGATGTCGACCACCATATATCTGTATGTATGTTCACTAACGTATGCAGATATCATGGATATAAGAATGTTCCCGATCCGGATCCCACAAATGAAGATGATTGGATGCCGAAAGGAAAGGGTAACTATTTCTTGGGTCGACAAATGAAGAAACGGAGCTTAATTGGACCTCTATGGAGAGTTGGCATAACAAATGCAACGTCAGAGGTCTCACTGCATCAGCAGACGGTTTTATTACAAATGAAGAAACGGAGCTTAATTGGACCTCTATGAAGAGTTGGCATAACAAATGCAACATCAGAGGTCTCACTGCATCTGCAGACGGTTTTCTTCCTGCCCTACAGCAACAACAACAAAAGCAGCTAAACCACCTAACGTATCTTTGTGCAGGTATAACAGTGATGATACCATTTTTAAACAATTTTGAAAAATATTGTTTTGAAAATGGAAAAATATTGTTTTTGCAAATAAATTGAACTCAAATTTTGGAAATCAACCGGAATTCATTTTTAAACTAAAGTCACTCAATCAACGACTACTGTCATGGATTGAGGGGGAGAGTGATTTCAAACTTAAAGTATTTTCAAACGATATTTCATCTATCAAGTCCGTTTGTACAAAATAAGTGGTGATCTAAAGATTTAATGTTATGTCATGGTATGATTCTCTTTAAAACTCAAAGATCTTTCAAAATGAAATTTTTTATGTTCTTGTTTGATTGTGAAATTGTTTTATTTTACCTTAAAGATCTCTTAAAATAATCATACCTGACACTAACAATCTTTAATGTCGAAAATATGTTCCTCTTCTGTCAATTTCAAAAATTAAATCATGCCTCGTCTTTCCCCAAAATTTTCTAAATAATTTAAATCAATTGGGATCACAAATCTCAAGAGGTTTGAAATTTTTGATCGGGGGAGAGATAGTGATTTAAATCTCAAATCTGTTTTAGTCCTTTAAAGGCACTCCTGCCTCCATGTGCCAAACGATTTCATATACATGATGCACATGATTGAGGAGGAGCAATTATCCAAAAACCATAAGAGTATTTAAACCTGGCCACATATTCTCCCATGTTTTCTAAACCTAATTAAATCACTTGGGATCCAAAATCTCAAAGGGTTTGATATTTTTGATCGGGGGAGAATTTGTGATTTAATTATGAAATCTGATAAAAGGTGATCATTTGATTCAATTGTGCAGGCTGCTCTCCCATATGTGCTAAACTCTTTCGAATCTCGAAGCACATATTGAGGGGGAGCATTTCAAAAGAAAATAAACTATAAAGGTACAAAGATTTCTATGCTTCAACATAAAGTACCTTAATTGATTTTCTAAATGGTTTCTTAATTACTTGTGTGATCGAGAAAGTACTTCAAAGAACTCCTTCCTCTATGTGTTAAATGATTTAAAACAACAAACGCACATATTGAGGGGGAGAATTTACCAAGAAAATCAAATGGCTTTTCCTAAAGAAATTGTGATCAAGAAAAGATTTCAAAGAACTCTTGCCTCCATGTGCTAAACAATTTCAAATCATATGCAAATGTTGAGGGGGAGCATTTCTAAATGATCAAAACTATTAAGGTACAAAATGCTTTGATCTCGTATCACAAGTACCTTGATTGATTTTCCAAATGATTTTTTAATTGGTTTCATGAAGGAAAGAACAATACCAAAAGACCGACCAATTACTTTATGCATGGTGTTATAAGGATGGTTAGATTTGGTATTCGTTCCCACGATCCCGCCAGAGCCGGAGGGATCTACCCAGGGACAATCCACTAGATAGTGTAGAGGTCCTTAGGTATATTGAAAAAAGGAGAAAAATGAGAATATGGGAAGAGTGCCGACTGAGACAGAGCTAGTACTGGAATAAACCCAACAAGGTTCTAGTAATGAAGTCTCGGTAAGAACTGAAGGGGTTGAAGAATGAAAAAGAATTAGAATGTGAAAAGGGTGAAAAGAAATAGCTCTCCAATAATTCAACCTCAGGGCAGAAACCGGGTTCAATACATATGCTACTGGTGGTTACTAAGGTAACACTGGTATTGAAGACAAGACGTCATGGACCCAGTGACGCACTGCACTAACTTCCCAAGCTACTCAAGTTCCTCTTAAAAGGACTTGTTTTATTCTCACGGGGAACCTACATAATCTATCGACTTTCTCTTAGAGATTGTTGATATTGAAGAAGGAGACCCTCTCCCTAGTCTCCGGCATAGAAAACCAAATGTGCACAATTGAGTTTAGAGCCAAGAGATCATCTACAATATCTCATTAGGACAATAAATTCATGAAGACTTACTGTTTCACACAATGTGGAAAGTAAGAATATATTTTGAGAGTCCTACGCATTATCCTTCTGGTATTTCCAAGACTTGCTTGTGACATCTGGACTTTATCAATGGAGCGATTCATTATTGAATCAATCATGGTCCAAGAAAATGGATTGACGGATACCTTTGAAAAACCGGTCGTTGTGCTCAAAAACTATTTTCTTTAGCACTTCGACTGTGTATTATGTTTTCAAAATTAAAAAGGTATTTATGATTGATAATTGATTTTCCATAAAACCTTCGTTGTATTGCAAAACTCTTTATATTAAATACACGATTATTTTCAAATCATTTTCATCAATCAGTGAATCTCAATTCGCTGGTTCACTCACTCCGTGTTGTCTTCTTTGAGACGTTCCGGTTTGAGAACGGCTAGAGCAGCTGCGAAACCCTGTCAAGGAGATTCTTCTGAATTATACCTGATCACAGGCAGTACTTGTACTGATCAACGGGGAACCGTGGGCCGTGCACCTCAATTCAACAAAAGTGATCAAAGACACTTTCGTGCGCTTTATTGCTAACTGTTTTATGCAGGAACACCCGAAGGTAGCAGCTGATCATAATTGAGGAGTCAATCTAAAGCCGCATGCTCACAACATCCACACTTAATTAAAGAAATCATGACAAGTGCTTATCTACATAACCTGGCTCTGATAGGTGCAAATATCATGAACCAGTAAAGCTTCCGCTACTCTGATAAAAAGATGTCATGATCCAGAAAGTGTGAGCATGTCGGTCCGAAAGTCACAACATCACATGATGGCAACACAACAAAGGGTGATTCAGAGATTTAATGTGGCTGATGATCTTGATGAAAGCTCGAAGATCATCAAGATGTGGATCAGTTCAAAGACCTCCACTGAAAGTACATAATAATCGGACTATGAAGAGTCACTGCTAAGGCACAAAGATTGCAGATGTGAAGAATTAAAGTCTACGAGCTAAGAATAGAAGCCAAAATAGAATGCTAGGATTCGAAATGTTAATCATGGGATGACCTCCCTTAGGGGGAGATTGTTAGGAATTGGAAATTCCATGAGGAAGTGTCGGTCACCCCAATTATAGTCTAGCATAAGTTAGCTCGTAGACATATCGTTATTTACTGTCTATTAGGTTAGTTATTAGCTTAGTGCAACACCGTGGAGGAAGGACGGGTCTTTACCCACTGTATGCCTGATCCACAGTCCGACAGGAGGACGTAGTGTTTGTAAGTATAAATACCCCTTCCATCCTTGGAAGGGGTGGTGCTTCATTCTTAATCTAACATTCTCTTTTTGTTTATCTCTCTAGAAACACCCTCTCCTCTCTTCATCTCTCTAAAACCATGGCTTTATTGTTTCATCATCATCCAAGGCCACCCGAATCATCATAACACGATATATGTAAGATCCTACAATAGTGTAGGTACAAATAGTTCCACGTCTGTTAGTGCATGATTGTACCAAGTCCGTTAGTACATGATTATACCAAGACCTTTAGTTCAATATCAGCCAAGTCCGTTAGATCGTGATCATAACAAGTCAGTTAGCTCAATGGTCTATGATATAGAAACTCTAAGTATGGCAGTACTGTTACTTCGTATGACCAAACATTCAGTTCAGAAAAACATATAGTTTGCAAATAATTGATTGTCATAAAAGTTGTTGAGCATTTATCTCCCCCAAAGAGTTTAATAAAAGTATTAAAAGAGTAGGGGATATGACTCACCTGGTGCAATGATTATGATGACAAAAGTGGATACACTGAAATGAGGTGCAATCTCTATCTGCAACCTAATATGAATGATATGTTCTAATATAAGTCATGATGTAATGTTATGCATGCAACTCATATGATATCCATACCACTTGTGCATTTTTGAAAATAAAGTTTATCGTCGAAATATAGGTTTATGACTTCTTGTCAAGTTATAAAATACTTTATACTTATATATATTGAAACAACATCCCACAATAGTCGTTTAGATGTAGAATAAGAATTTATAGTTTTCGTCGTAAAATAATACACTTTGACAATTCATGAAAATGACTAATTTTGAGTGATCGTATGTTATTCGTTGTATCTTCGTTTGACAAACGGTTGAACATTTTGGAAAATAGAATAGGCGAACTCACTTTTACTTGAAGACATCGTTTTCTCAAAAATATTCTATCGATATGAAAAATGGCTCTAAACATGGTCACTTGCGATAACCATTTTGGTCTAGTAAAAATATGTAAGTGTTATACTTGTGAAAAATAGTTACGATATCCATATTTAAAATGTGTATAACTTAGCCGTTATAAGTCCGTTTTCTATGTTTTATATATCCTTAGTTTCGTGTTAAAATATACTAATATATTTTTGACAAATTGACTCATTTAGACAATGTTTAAAACTCGTTTTCGCCCCTTAAATAACCCTTGACAGCTTGCATATTTTCAGAAAATTAGTTTTCGTCGCAAAACTTGAAAATAGCGTAACTTCTTCGTTATAAACCCGTTTTAACCCGTTCAAGCGACCACGGTTTCGTTTTAAAGTCTATTTTCTGAAAATATAAACCAAAATATTCCATGACCTGTCGAAATTTCCAGATTTTGTAAAAACGATCAGACCTCAATCTTAAGTTGTCGAAAATGATTTTTCTTGCGTAACTCTTGTTTTAATCACTTCAAATCAACACCAAATCTATTCTAAACTTACCATACACCTTCTTAGGGTGTCATGGGTTCCTAAACATCATCAACAATGATATGTTTCAAGAGATTAATTATAGGATTATTAAAACTTATAATAAGTAATAAAAACAAATAAAAGTGGTGTGAATCACATAATACTTGCATGTTTTTTTACTAGGATAATAAAAATAACTCAAGAACGATTATGAAAGATTAGTAAGATCATGAAAAGCTTACTAGTTATATGATGAGGTTTAAGTAACTAGGTTTCCTAAATACTCATAGGTTTTTATTGCAAAACCTTAAAAGAGAAGTATACTAGTGTTGTTAATCACTTGAACTTGAAAAATTATTATGTTTCTTCCTTGCCCTTGCCTTGGCCGAATGGTAGAGATGGAAATGGAGAGGATATGATTTGTTTTACACCTTTGAGTAAGTGTTTCTATGTGTTTTGATTAGTTAATAAGATGTAATATACAAATATCTATCCAACTTGTGTATATGTACTCTTAGGTGGTCATTTTTAATTAATGAATTTGATGACTAGGGGGAGGAGGTCGGCAAGGGGTGTTTGGGGATAGGATTGGATGAGTTTTGATAAGTAATTTTTTTTAGGTTAAGTATTATGTGTAGTTTGTAAATATAATTAGGTATTTAGTGTATCGTTAGCTAGAAATCGATTTTAACGGAACAAAATAAAATATATTGAAGTCATAAAAATTGTAAAAATACATTTCTCGCAAGAATTGAGTGAATAAATAATTATCGAGTTGAATTTACGAAAACCGTCGTAAATATATATACATAACAATTTATATACAAAATAAATTCAAAACATCGGGTAAACTAATAATATAATTTTTATAGTCTTAAAATGAGTATAAAAATATATTAGGATAATTTTAGGAAGTGTCGGATCAATTATTCAAAATAAATGATTATGCGATAGCGTTTATTTAATAGGAAAAATATACGTTTATGAAATATGCAAACCCATGCATGAACTAATATGAGAATGATATTACTGATGATATGTAGACTAACTCTAGTCTATATGAAGTGTTCTCAATGATATTTAATGAATACGCAGCTTAACCCTCAAGGTTACGCGTATTTGATACTCGTAAATCTAGTTTACGAAAAATGATGAATAGTGAATTATGAATAGCGATTTTTCTCCGGGAATGAATATTGTTTCGTGAATAGTAAAATTTTGAAATAACCTTTCAAAATATCAAATCGACTTAAAAAACGATGAATAGTAAAATGATGAATAGTAAATTCCCGAGATTAATAGTAAATTTGAGAAATGACCTGAAATTACGAGTTGTTACATACAAACATTGTACGAACATTAACTGGTACTAAGGAAGAGCATCTACATCTACTTTTTATCGTGACATCTACTTCAAAGTGTGTAACGCCCAATGTTGATACACATTGCCAACTGAGGAGCCAAGTCTTAATTTTTCTATCGCCCCTATAGTTGTTAAACAAGTGGCTATGAGTTTACATGTTGGTGACGACAGTGAGAGCGATGTGGAGGATGTTTTTTGATGAAACTGGGAACTTTATGACTTCAAAACATTCAAAAAAATATAAATGGATATGGGACCAAGAGCTTTATACCAAAGGTGGAAGGAAACATTGGATGATGATTATAATCCATACGATGATGATGAGTACAATGCAAATGGTCAATCTAAAGAATAAAAGGCTTTATGTGATGCTTTGGACATCAAGCTTCGTGGTCGAAAGAAATAGTAGGTTATGTTTGGTGTAGTTTCGAGTCAAATGTAATTTAGTAGTTGTTGTTTCTTCGGTTTTTGACGTAGTTGTGTTTTGTAACGTTAGCTTTACCGCCTATATAACGGGCCGAGATGTGATATTTCACTCACATCCGTTGTACTTAAACATATTTTGAAGTAATATATTCATCGGATGTAACAACTAATTTAAAAATAAAAAAATAAAAAAATAAATAAAGACTACACTAATCAACTAATGAACCATTATTATCTATCTTGAACATATTTAACATTAACACTTCCTACTCTAGTCAGTAGTGACTATATAAATTGCTTACAATAAGAAATCTATAGCTACAACTCCAAAAGGTAAGAATTAAGATAGAGGTTCCGGTCTTGGATCAAATGAAAACCTACTACTTAGCTACTATGCATGTTAACGTTCTTTTCTAGTTGACACTACTAGATAGCCCTTATGGTCATTGACTCGTTTCAATAATAAAAGCCCACTACCCGAGTATCATGAACTAAGCCCAAGTTATGCAAGCCTGGTTTCTAACTATATACTTGCTCACTTGATTCGAGTTAAAGAGCCTCTGAAAATCAATACCATTGTATCGATCCTAACACTTTTTCTTATAGAAAACATACGATCCTTCAATATGGTACCACAAAGATACATATTATTATACAAATCTTTTGCGAAACTTGTGGGTATAACATCTGAATCTCGTTTGATTGTGAATGTGGTTTTATTCCATTCACCAAATGAACTACTAGTATCTAACAGACTTGCAAATCTAAATATAACGAAATTACATTAGATGGTGCTAAGTGTTAGAAGACTATTGTTTGTCCTTTGCATACCAAAAGGAAAAAATATAGTTATTGTCTATCTCTTTGCATACCAAGGCTTCTTGAGTGAAGCCAAAACTGCGAAGTTACGGCCAAAAACTTGACTTTTTGAACTGGAGTTAAAACCTCCAGGACTTCTCCGGCAGTTTGCTGCCGAAGATAGTCAGCATCTCTCATAACTGAGAGCATAGTCGCCTTCAATTGCTTAACTGCATTTTCCATATCAGACACTTCTCCATCAATCAAAATGGCTTCACGTTTGATGAGCCCACAAAAAGGCGGCGCCGCCACACTCTCTTGAACACTAGCCAGGGCGACTGATATCTCTCTTTCCATGCGACGTGTCTCCTCTTTCACAGCTGAAATCTTTTCATTTTGGTCTTCAGTTAACTCATTCCCAACAGACTGCCTTAACAAACGAAATGCTATAGATGGTTTGAAACCAGAAGCCCATAAAAGAGTACGTTCGAAAGAGCTGAACCAAGGTGGTGAAAACATGAGGAATACATCTGACTCTGCTGCTTTGCTTTTCTCATCATAGTATTCTTGGTAATGAGACAACACTTGTTGGACCAAATGCCTTAATGCTGCTTCTTCTTCTTCAACGCCTGCTGAAGCTGCAGCTAGTAGCTTGTCAAGGTAGCTTCTGTGTTGGACCTCCCAGCACTCAAAGTATTCACCAAATGATCTAGTACTATCCATTTTTGGAAACAAGGCCCAATGCCGTACCAACAAGTAATATTAATGACTTGCTTATATAGTGCATCATGACTATATATTTTGTTTTGATTGATTCTTAGCAAAGAAGTTTGCTTAATGCTTGTTTGGCGGTTGAAAGTGAAGATTCATTGGAAATGTCGGTTTAAGGCACGGCAGCAAGGAAAGGCATTTTTATATTCGCTTCAATATATATTTCTCTATATTTAACTACACAAATACGGAGTATCTTTTATAAACTATTGATAAAAATGACTATACCAAGTAATAGATGCATGGGACAAACAATAATTCTAGCTTGCCTTCTAAGTAAGGAAAGCTTACACTTTATTTAGAACCACTGCTACACAAACAAGTTTTTCCTACGGTAAAATCCGTGAGAAATTTCGTGGAAAATTGTCTTTTTTCACGGATTTCACACGGAATTATTCCGTTGGTAAAAACTTTGTGGGTAAATATTTTCTCACAGAATTTCCCACAGGGATTGACTATTTTGCCACATATATCGTCGTGTGTAATGCGTGTGTTTATTACCCACAGAATTTCCCACGGGTGTCGACTAAATTTCACACATATATCGTCGTGTATAATCTGTGTGTTTATTACCCATAGATTTGTGACGGATACGTTGCAACAAATTTCCCACAGGTAAAATTCCCACAGATTTTCCGTGGCAAAAAAAATTGGAATATTTTTTATATATAATTTTAGCTTTTTTTTTAAAAAATTTTTGTAATTATGATTTTATGGCTAAAAATTAAATTTCGGCAATGTCATCGAAAAATATACATTTATGCATTTATACAAAACACGACTAGTACAAAAAGGAGCATATTTTCCATTACTACAGATTGAATACATATACAAACATAATACTCAAATCCATCCATTCTAACTATTCAATATTTTCTTGACTACATTATATGGGCACATTTTGAGCAGTAACTATTTATTTATTTTTTTTGCCTAACTTCAAGGTCCATAATCTCTAGTTTACTTTTATAGTCACCTAATCTTTGCCATGTGAGTAGTTTCCAACCTGCGTATAACCAAAAAAAAAAAAATCAGTTTTATTATAACCAAAAGTAAAAGATAACAAACACAGATTTAAAGTTCTTTAGATCTACAAAAATAAGTTATGTACCTAAAGATCTAACAACAACATAAGAAGTTTATGTATGTTAGAGATAAAGACTAGAGTTATAGTGGTAGTAAATTGGAACCACGAAATTTCTTAATGGTTATTTCGTATGAGATTCATTGAGATTCATGGTTATTTCGTATAGTGATTTGAAAGATTTGGTTGTGAAGGAGATAAGCCAAGAAATGTGGTGTTTTGTATTTTTCTATGAGAGAAAATTTTAGGTGTGGCTGCAATATTTGTGAGTGAAATTAGGGTTAAGAATATATATCATTTAGGTTAGGTTAACTATTTTTTAGGCCTACTTTCTTTAACAAAAAATCTAATAGTGTTTGGGCCAAAATCTCAAAACATTTTTGTCAAAAAGACATTAAGAGAGATTTTTAAAAAAATAATAATAATAAATAATAATAAAAAAAATACATAAACGTGTAAGTAATAAAAAAAATTAAAAAGTCATATTTTTCATAGATAATCGGTGTGAAATTACTGCCGATTATCCCACAGATTTATCATATCCGTAGGTAATATGTGGGAAGATACCAACGGATTTCCCACGGAGAAAACGGATTTTATGTTTTTGGAATACTTACACATTTGTTAACATATGCATTCTCATATATTGAAATATAGAAGTACAAGGGATGTTGTAATTGACTTACAAGACGTACATACAGAAGTTAATATGTATACGATGGTTCATCTAGCACATGTCTGCAAATACATTGTACGTAAGTGAACCCTAACTCACTAACAAAAGGAACTTAATTATTATACATCTTCAAACATACTTATATATTGACATATTTAAGTAAAAATGTACGGTGAAGGTTAAAATCAACTTGAAACACGTATATATATACATATAATCGTACATATACAATGGTTCATATGTCACATGTTTCTACAAATAAGCTACACATATAAATGCATATGCTTGTGATACTCACAAATAGCTACATTAATAAGCAAATACGTACAATATAAACTACAAACACATAAAACATATAGATAGTAATGTAAGAATGTGTAAGTATATAGAAACACAAAAAACGATCTTTTTGTGGGAAATCCGTGAGTAACTACCCACAAATTTCCCACCAATTTATCAAATCGGTGGGAAATTTGTGGGAAAGTACCGACGGATTTCCCACAAACATAATCATCTATTATGTCTTTTACATACTTACACATTTACAAATGTTCACATTCTTAAATATAAACATACAAAGTAAAAACAATGGTTCATAAAGCACATGTTTACACAAACATGTTACACATATATTCATGAGCCGAGCCGAGCACGAGCCTGCCATAGGTCAAGCTCGACTCGTTTAAGTTTATAAAGCTTGAACTCGAGCTCGGATCGGTTCGAGCCTTATCTTATAAGCTAGTTATTGAGCTCGTTAATAAGCTCACTTATAATACAAACGTGTAACGATTTATATATGTTTAATACTTATAATATTCTAGCATCGTTCAAGATCGTGAGTCAATCAATCTTTGTAGGTATTGCTCAGCCTCGAGCTCGATCGAGTTTAGGCTCGGCTCATTCGAGCTTTTTACTGATCTAATCTGAGATTTTCTCGAGCCGCTGGACTTATTTCCACCTCTAACTGAAACTAATAAACAATATTAAGACATAAATTGTAATATTAGAACTTGTAATATTAAGAGACATAAAACAATATTTCTTGTGGCTAATGAGTGGGTAATTATCCACAGATTTCACACAGACTAACTAAATCATATTTTTCTTAAATAAGACCGTGTGAATTCCGTGGGTAATATAGCTACAGATTTGCCACAGACTTGTGACCGTCGCTAATATATGTGAAATTTGCTACAGATTTCTCACGAAAGTCCGGTCAACATAATTAGTGTGAATATTGTAGCTGATCCGTGGGAAATTTGAGACCGATTTCCCACAAAAATTTGGTCAACAAATTGGTGTGTAAATTGTGTGAAATTCGTGAGAAATCTATGACCGATTTCCCACGAAAATTTGGTCTACAATTTGGTGTGTAAATTGTCGGTAATATGTGGGAAATTTCTCACAGATTGTTTTTTGTGAGTAAAGTTTTGTGGGTAAAACTAGTTTTTGTAGTAGTGAACCCTAACTAAACCCCTATAGAAAACTAATTACCAAAGACCAAAAGATTCTCTAACCAATAACTTGTATTGAAACTAATCTATCGTTAATCATGCATTCTTTTGTGTGTGTACACAACTACAAGAAAAAGGAGATGAGATGTACACTCATGTCAATTGTATCTTCATTTTTGATATATTTACGGTTTTAACCCTTTTAAAAAAAAATCTCAAGAAAAAGGAGATCACTAAAAACGACAACAAAATCATCATTTTGTAGGAAAAAGACACTAAACGACAAAAAAGGGGCTTGAACGAGACTTGATAAAAAAAAACATAAGGCCATTTAAAAGCTCTTTTCTTGTGTTCTTGAGTACACGTTAGGATATTACTCAAGGGGCTATCCAAGCCATTGAGGAGCCTGCTCAAGCTGCTAAGGAATGCGTTGAATTTTTTTGGCAATACAATACCGACGACATGCCGTAAGCATTTTAGTGGCCAAATTTGACTTTCAACATTTCAACCATTTTTTGGGCGGTATTTTTTCCCGCTTTTAAATCCCTACGACATGTCGTCGGGACAAAAAATAATGCAATTATTTGGGTGATTAACGTTTGATTAGTGTTGATTAGGGTTGTGGTTTGTTATATACAGACGACATGTCGTCGGTATTATATTGTAAAAACACTAAATATTAATCGCTTTGTATTTTAATAAATACCTACGATATGTCGTAGGCATATATTAACATTTTTGTTTCCCTGCGACATGTCGTAGGCATATATTAACACTTTTGGCGGTATTTTTCCCGCCTTTTGTTTCCCTACGACATGTCGTAGGCAATAAAACGTACGAAGTGTTAATTGCTTTTACATTACAAGTCGATAAACGTCTAATATTAGTGCATATGATTTACATTTCAAACATCAAAACGTATGAAGTACATTACAAATCGATAAAAGTTCAAACATCAAAACGTCAAATCGAACGGCGTTTTACGGGACGTATACCATAATTAAAGTCGAAAAGCGTCTAATATTAAAGCGCCAAATTACATTACAGATCGATAAAGGTTCAAACATCAAAGCGTATGAATTAAATTACAAACCGATACAAGTTTAATCATTAAAGCATACGAATTACTCTAAACCAAGTTTTTCCATGTCATCATAAATGTCGCGAAGTAGTGCGGTTGAATGAAATGTGTGGTTCTCGGGATGCATATACATTTCAACTGTTTTCCCGAGTAATTTTATCTTTCCTTTCAATTTGATGCAGTTTAAGCACTCTGCATTTTCAGGACTCGATGTTGAAAGTCATACAGAGTAAGTTGGAGTTCTCGAAGGTCCTGCGGAATGAGTAGTAGGCGTTGAAGCTCCATGAGAACCAGTCATTAGACGGAGTCTTTCCTCCTTCCATAAGAAAAAATCACATCCATAATCCGTTGACCCAGGCTGTTAAAGAGTAACGAAAATTATTTTTAGCAACTAACCTACTTATCTACATATTACACACAAAAAATATGTAATTATTCACCTTTGATGAAGGACATGCATAGTATAGTTTACTACGGGTGTCACGTTGATGCGATTCTCGCAAAACTACATCTCCTTTTCCACAACGACACGCAAAAGCTTCAAATGGTGCCATCTTCATGATAACAGTGTTATCTTTTGGTGGTTGTGATGATAAGAGTTTGTAATGTGTTGATGATTGTGAGGATAAGAAAGTAATGTGTTTGTGAGGATTATATCTGCTTTTATTGTAAAAAAAATTGTCTTTTGGCGGGAAAATTTGGAGCCAATTTTGTGAGGATAAGAGTTAGCCTGGTGTCATGTACATAATGTGTCATGTATATCCACTCATCCGTTTAACATGTCATGTATATCCATAGCATCTCGACTCATCCGTTTAACATGTCATGTATGTCCATAGCATCTCGACTCATCCGTTTAACATGTCATGTATATCCATAGCATATCGACTCATCCGTTTAACATGTCATGTATATCCAGAGCATCTCGACTCATCCATTTAACATGTCATGTATCTCCATACCATATCGACTCATCCGTTTAACATGTCAGGTATACCCATAGCATCTCGTCTCATCCGTTTAACATGTCATGGTTATACGTAACATGTTAAACGAATGAGTCGAGGTGATATCGTTATACGTAACATGTTAAACGAATGTCCCTCCAAAATACTAGCGCCGAAATTTCCCACCAAAATACTGGCGCCAAAACAGAACCAAAGCAAATCAAGAACAGAGTTACTCAGTTCTTATAACACCAAAAATTATAATCATTATAGAAATTCGTGAAGTGTTTTTTAATATTGTCGACTTGTTGAATGTTGCACATGTGTCATACAAAATTGAAAACAAAATTACAGTGCCATGTCAATAAAAATGTATGACAGGCTGTTTATCCATTTTTATGCCCTCCTAACTGTATTTTATAAACATGCACTCATGGCTCATCTTATGTATTGCAATGCCAATTTTAAATTTTGATTATTTCATTTTTAAGTATGTACAGTGGGCCCAAGATCGACGCGATGATGGCCGAACAAGACAAGAAGATTGCTGAAGCTGAAAAGATGAGTGCTGAAGCTGAAGCTGAAACAGAAGCTAAGGAAGTTAAGAAGCAGCTCACTCAGTTTATGGGTGTATTCGAGACTAACTCGCAATGGGCCGAGTTAATGAGTCAGATGGCTTCTCAATGTGATGTAGGCTCACGCAGGGGGTGTGGCACGAAAAGGAGTGGCAGAGGCGAGAGTGGTGATGATGAGGATGGTAGCAATGATATAGATGATAACGAGGGGCGGTAGAGGTATATGGGTTATTTTATTTTAGACTTATTATTGAAAGTATATTTTGGCGACCCATATCTTCTTATTGTGTAGTTTAACCTTTTGGCGACTTGAATATTGCGGATATAAGCATACTTTTTTTGATTTTATTATACCGACGTCATGTCGTCGGTATAATAACAGAAATATTCGTATACTAAGTACACGTAGACGACATGTCGTAGGTATAATAAAGGATAATGATTAGTTAATTAATCAAAGTGATTAAGGCCCTGTTTCTTTTATTTTCCTTTCTCCATAAGGATCCTGACTCACTAAAGGGCCCTGTTTACTAACAAGATATAGGACACAAAATTGTGTTTTTTTTTTTGCTTAATGAATTATCAAAATGATCTTTTCACCCTTTTATCAAATCAAGATCTAACTGTAAAACTAAAAACATATATACTAACAACCTTCTTCTTCATCTTCTTCATCAAGATCTAACTGTAAAAATAAGAATTAGATGGTAACCATCTTCTTCATATCTATGATTCCACCATTAAAGAGAGTTGAAGGCTTTTATTTACAGGAATGTGAAAATGAAGAGAAATGGTTGAAGGGGGTCGGCGGGAAGGATGTTGACGGTTGGGAAGGAGGTCGAGGTGGGGAAGAGGTCGCCGGGAAGGAATGGTGGTGTTGATGGAGGATTGAAATTTTGATTGTTGAATGTTGATTATGAGTGAAATAGCAGAGAAGAGGGGTATAACTTTGTCCTAGATGGAAAATGAGGTGGGTTTTTACACTCATTCATATTCAGGATGTTGGTTTGGAATAAGCAAAAAAGAAACATTATTACTTTTCTTTGTGCAGAAGAAAATGTTACCAAAAAGAACAATAAGCAAAAAGTAAACACCCCAAATTATCTTTATTATCCTTACGACATGTCGTAGGGAAATATTTAGCCGGAATTACAAAACATTGACCAAATGGTGTGGGTCCCATCTTGTCGCAGGGAAATGGCGTCGGCACAGTAAACACCGACGCGGCATTCTCAACAATTGAATGCCGATGACATGACGTCTAGATTTTATTATCCATACGACTTGTCGTAGGGAAGGGACAAAAAACCTCGACTGGAAAGTGGTGTTTGGTCTACCGTGTCAAGATATCCAAACTTAATTTTAGATCTATCTAAAACTCGATCAAATCATGTTTTAAGTTTCGTTTTGGTTTGTACCTTTTTGTTTTTATCGAATATATGTTCAGTTTTCATGTGTTGGCGTCTTGCTCTACGACGCAATTTTTCTCCCATATTCCCACGTACATGCATGGTTATTAATCTCTTTCGGCGTTTGTTTTTTCATTAGTAAACAATTGTTCTCTCTTTTAGTGAAAACAGTCCCCAAAAAAAATGTTGCGTAATGTATGATGTATTTTATTTTCTTACATTTTGCATTTGGTTTTTTCATTATTACGAACTTAACTTTTGACGTTTTTCGTATAAATGTTACTCCCTCCATTTCAAATTTATTGTCCCCTTTTGACTTTTTCAGTCTTTCATTTTTAACTTTTACTTTAAATATTTTTGTTTGTGTTATTTTATATTTGATCCCAAATATATGAATGGATTGAGTTTTAAATGTATTTTAATTGGGTATGATTTTTATCAATTATTATATAACACAATCAAAAATACTTTAGGTCAAAGTTAGAAAAACAATGATTTAAAAAGTCAAACGTGAACAATAATTTTGAGACGGATGAAGTAGCTGGAATACTTTTTAGTTAAGTAAATACAATACGGGTACTGATTCTGTAGGAGGTAATGTACGTTCGGACGAATATATCAACTTGCAAGCATATGATATATGATATTATATTGATGAATTTTTTAAGTAAATTTAATTTGTTGTATACGTGAGCGAGTGTCGACACTTGGTTCATATGTCCGTTTCCTTGGTTGACTCATACCACTACGTGTCATCGTATTCGAGACTTATACATTTTTTTATGTTTTTGTCGACTATTCCAAAAAGCTTCAACGAGCTTTGTCGTTTTCCCAATAAAAAGAAAAAAAGTTTTTATACCCGGTGTTAATTTTTGGATTTTTTATAGGTAAAAATATGGAGTAAAATATATGGAGGAAACATGTGGTATATAAACCCTAATGAACCTTTCTCATATCAGTAAAAACGCATACCAAATTAAGGGTTCTCGTAAGGTAAAAAGGAACTTTATATTTGTTCATATATTAGAATGTGGTCAAGCCCTTGTATTATTTCTTTGGTTGAGGTATTCCATGTTTAAAATGAAATTAAGTTTAAATTTTTTAGGGATGCGATTGGGAACTAAGTTGTACAAGACTTGCCCATTTAAAGTGAAATTATATGTCGAGATTTGTGATTGTTATAACACAAAGCTTCACTTGTAAGAAAATTAATACTTAAACAGTTACTAGCATAGTACCCGTGCAAAGCAGCGGCGGTACCCAATATGTCAGTTTTTCTCGTACCTTAATCTTTAAGCGGTATGCAATGAGAGTTAGTATTTGACGGTCTACCTATTTGATAGTTCGAAAAGAGTAGATGCGTATTTGAATTTCCGTAAAGTATATTAATACAAATTAGATATTCATACTTATACTCGTTTGAACTTTGTATAACTTGAATGTTTATGATACAAATTATAACTATAAATTTGTATTATTGTAAGTTTGTAACATCTATTTTAATATTAAAAGTTAATGTGTCATTAGTGTACATTATAATGCAATTAGTATAATGTAGAATTTAATTATATGAATTACTAATTATAGTAAGATTTGTAAGCTTAAAAAATTAAGACTTTTTTCTTTAGAAAGTTCTAAATACATTATAAATACATTATAAGGTAGTAAAGATATGACTAATATATTTAGACAATGATTCATTTCCTAGCCATGTATCATGCCATACCAAAATATCCTTACCATTACCGACACAATATTATATATGAGGTCTTACTTTATCTCTCTTTGTCACAAATGATTCCAACCCCAACTAGTTTTTTTATTAGAAGTCACATCCCAAATACTTCTACCTTTGAGCCTTACTACATTTATTCACTGAGGGTGTGTTTCTTTTTTATGTTAATGAGTCTTAATGGGGAGATAGTGGTGGGGCCACATATATAATGTGTTTCTTTTTCTGTTAAATGGGCTATATGGAGAGAAGCAAAGAGTCATCCTCCCCATTAAGACCCATTAACAGAAAGGGACTCACCCACTTAATCCAGAAAAAAAAGAAACAAGCCCTGAGTCCAAATAAACACTTTCTTAGCTGCAAGGTTTCATAAGTGCTTTATAAACAGGACTTCATTCCAGGTATCTATAGGTTTGATACCTAATTCACTAAGATTTTTTTGGCAAACACAATTTCCAAGATAATTATGCCTTTCCTTTCACAATCTTACCAATGCTTCATAAAAAGCTTTTCATGATTTTCTCAATATCATTGATAACACTCCTGGGTAATAAGAACACATTAGCCCAATAGGAGGAGAATAGTGAACATTCGTGGAAAGATTCTCTCTCGTGAAAAAGTCGACCAACAAACCCTAACCATTCTCTAATCGTTTTCTACTAATTTTCTGCCTAATCCCGTATGATTCTTGCAACGATTTGTATTAGGTACTAATTAACATTCGTGTTACTTAGTTTTCTTTACAGATTTGTTGTTGTTTCATACGTTTTTGGTTGATTGATAGTAATCGACTTTTTAGGGTTTGTTGAAGTCGACTTTGTGGTTATTGATCACGCCATTTTTTGGTTTCTAAGTCGGTTTGTGTATTCCTTTACATCTTCTTGGTGTTTGGGACTTGTGTGAATCGATTTATCATATTTATCATTCGATCAACATGGTGGGTTATGGTTTGCTGAATTGATGGCATATTAAACCCTAACTTTTAGTTGGGTTTCGCTTTAATTGTTCAAGTTATTCCTTGTCTGGTTGATTTTGTTTTGTGTGTGTGTTTGTTTGGCTTGTGTGTGGGGTTGTAGAGATGGAGAAAGGATTTTTAGATAAAGATCACGAATGCAAAGCAGCCACCAACTTGGCTTGATCAAGTTGGCTTGAATTTGGACTCGAACCGTATGCTAGGATGGATATTAAGGGAAGATAGGTTGAATCGGATTAAAGGTGATGGAAGTAATGTTGCTAATGTTCCTGAGTTACGTAAGGCTGCTAGGGTGGGTCGTAACCCTAGTGCACAGGTTGGGAATCTGTTTGGTGATTAAATCGAATATGTTTGGCGTTACAAACTATGGGACTTGATGGTGACCGGCAGAATCGCCAATGGGTAACCTGATTCGGACATGGCTAATGTTCCTAATTCTGGTTTGAATGTGAATGTGGTATCACCTAATGCTTCTACCTCTGGTCCGAATGAGATTGGTAGTGGAAATAACGACATAAGGTCATTTGCTAATGTACTAAACCCGGAACGTGTCTCTAGGAAAGTTAATTTTCGTGCCTTGGTGAATGAGACATGCATTGATAATCATGATACGGTTTCTTCACTGCTATGGAGGGTGTATTCAACCGTATGAAAAATACACTTGTTGGCTTCTTTGTTGGCAAGAATGTTGCTTTTCATTTGGTTAAGAACTACATCTCCAACACGTGGGGTAAGTTTGGTTTTCAGAAACTAATGAAGAATGATGATGGTGTTTTCCTCTTTAAATTCAATTGAAAGAGGGTGTTGAGAATGTTCTTAAATGGGGCCCTTGGATTATTAATTAATTCTCCTCTCAATTCTCACTAAATGGACTCCTGATGTGCTATTGTCTAAAAGTGAGGTAACTAGAGTTCCCGTTTGGATTAAATTGCATAATGTGCCATTACTTGCATATTAGGAAGATGGTTGAGCTTAATTGCTACTCAAGTGGGTAGAATCGATTATGTTAGATGCTTTTACTAGTTCCATGTAACAAGTTGATTCATGGGGTCGCATTAGTTTGCACGTGCTCTTGTGGAATTATCATCCAATTTGAGCTTAAACATTTGGTGACTATGGCGATCCCTAATAAGGATGATAGTGGTTTTACTACGGCAAGTATAAAAGTGGAATATGAATGGAAGCCACACGCTTGCGTTATGTAAAGTGTTTGGGCATGATCGCTTGTTGTCCTAAGAGTATAAGGAGAATAATGATGTTCCCCACCTCTAATGAGGATGAAACCTAATGATGGCTTTAAGGTGGTGCATCGGAAAGCCAAACGAAAGGATGAAGATGACTGGTGGTATTAATATGGGTAAGGGTCCTAGATTTGCACCAAGGAAGCAGGTTTATGTTGCAAAGACGACACCTGCTTTCTAGTGGTAATGCTAAAGATGCACCAATTACTACGTCTAACTCTTTTGGGACTCTTGAGGTGGAAGATGATTTGGGCATCCCAAGTACTGTGGCTGATTCTTCTACTAACAAGGTCAAGACTGGAAGTCTTCCGTACTACTAAGGAAGTGGTGTATTGATGGATCTCGGGGACGGACTCTGATTGATATTGGTGAGGCGTCTAAGCCTCCGGAGACTACTTCTTCTGTGCAAAGCTTGTGAGTGATTCAATGGGATCAATGGATGTTGGTTCTACTCCCATAGCTGAAAAAATTGGTGTTGAAAAGTTAATTATTGATGGGAAAGCTACTCTTGTGGATGATGATGGTCAACCTATTCCGTTTTGCCTCTTCTCTACTAAGAGAGTTAACCCTTTTTCTAAAGTGGGAGAGATTGAGGTGTCCGATTCTGAAGATGAGGTTGTTGCTAACCCATTTGATGAGTCTGCTAATATTTTTGGTGGTGGCCAAGAGTTTGAAGATGAGTATGATGACTATGACTTCATGACTATGCGAAACAATATTAAGTGATCTTCGTGGAATTTGGATTCCTTTAATGCCATGTATGGCACAAAGTTTCAAGGTCCTAGGAAGTAATTTTATTTTGTTGAGTCATATGTTATCATTTGAGTAGTGGTTTGTTTTCTTGTTTTGAAAATTGGAAGTATCTTGTTATGTAAGCTTTTTGCCTATGTAACGGGCTGAGATATGGGATTTCACTCATATCCATTGTACTTAAACATTTATTTGGTTAATATATTTACCAGGGTGCAGGATTACTCCCCTTTACCCAAAAAACACATTAGCCCAATACAATTACATTACTGATAGAACACATGCAACAAGTTGAAGCCTACCAACATAGGAGAGAAATATGTTCTTCCAATCTTTATTTTATGCCTTACTTTGTCAGTTAAACATTTGCATTCAGTGATACTTAGTTTCTTTGTAACTAATAGAACCCCCAGATATCTAATTGGAAGTTTCCCCTCTGTAAATGGCATGATATGAAAAATCTCTCTTCTTACAGTAGCTTTGATATTTCCACAGAATAGAGTGTTCTTCTTCATGTTAGGAACCAATCCAAAACATTGACTGAATTCTTTCAAAGAACCTTAATCAATTTGACAGAATTAATATCACCATTACATAAAACTAAGAAGTCATCTGCAAAGCATAGATGTGTTAATTTCATCTCAATACAATCAGCATGATATTTGAATCTCCCACTATCTCTAATTTTCTGTCTCAAAATTTGATTAAAAATCTTCATAACCAGTGTAAAAGGTATGGGGACATGGGATCATCCTGCCTTAATCTCTACCTCCATTAGAAAACCATGCTCTTTCACCACTGACAAAAATAAAAAAATGTAGGTGTAGTGACACATATCATAATCCATTGTATCATAGTAACAGGAATACTAAAGCAACTTAGGGCTTCTTCCATAAACTTCCGTTCACAGTATCATACGCTTTTTAGAGACCAATCTTAAATGACATTTCTGATTCCCATACTTACAATTATAACCCTTTGTTATTCTTGTGTAAGAAGGATGTTGTCAGTGATATTTTTCACATGTATAAAGGAACTTTGGTTTAGGTCCACCGGCTTGTGCATAATAGTTTTGAGTCCATTTGTTATAATTTTGGTGATACACTTATATAGCACATTAAAACAAGCTATGGGCATGAAACCAGAGACTTTAGATGCATTTGGATTCTTTTTTTTTGGGTAAAAGGTCAAAGACCCGGTAAATATATTACTCCAAAAAACGTTTAAGTACAAAGGATATGGGTGAATCCCATATCTCAGCCCGTTACATAGGAAAAAAGCTTACATAACAAAATACTTCCTATTCTCAATATAAGAAAATAAACCACTACTCAAAATATAACATTAGGCTCCTATGGAGATAAAATTACTTCCTACCAAGGCCTTGGAGCTTGATACCATACGTGTCATAATAGGCATCCAAGTTTCCTGGAAGATCGTAAACCTGATCTGCATAGTTATCATAACCATAGTCATCATAGTCATCTTCGCGATCATGACCACCACCAAATAGATTTACTCGTCTCATCAAAGGTGTTCACAACTTCCTCATCATCACTATCAGAATCCACAAACTCTCCCACCTTAGTGAATGGGTTAACCCTCTTAGTAAACGAAGTAGCCGGGGAAATCCTTATTATAACCCGGATAATCAAACTTTTTAATAGGCTTACCATTATCATCAACAAGAGTAGCTTTCCCATCAATAAGAAGCCTTTCAAATTCCCCAATTTTCTCAACAATGGGGGTAGGACCAGTCGCGTTAGCTACCATTGAATCACTCACAAGCGGATCTTGTTATACATTACCTGTTTCGAAAGACCCAACCTCCTTTGCTTCCATTGTATTACTAGAAACCTCTACATCAGTATGATTGCCAGATTCCTCAGGATCGATCGTATTAAGTACATCAAAAGGGTTAGATGTAGCAATCTTCGTCCCACTCGTACTTGCCACATCAGTGGCTGTCTTCTTCGTACTATCCACCTTCTTGGGTTCCGGAGGAGGCACTTTAGGTTGATACCTAAATTTAGGACCCACTTTAGTAAAACCTCCCTTACCTGGAACACTTGGACCACCATTCCTACCCTTATTCTTGTTAGTGCCAGGTTGAAAACCATCATTAACAGTCTGTTTAGGCTGAGTAGGAAGTGGAACAGATTTAGGACAATCAATCAGCGTATGATCAAACAATTTTACATGTATCACACCGAGGCGGTCTCCATTCATATTCCACCCGAATCTTTTCAATAGTAGATCCTGTTCCATCAAGTAATGGTATCTCAACAGTGATGCTCTCCTTAAGAACCTGATCTGCTTTAACTTCAATCAAGCATCTAGCGAAACTACTTCGGCCCCATGATTCCAAGTACATTTAACTAGTATAAGAATCTAACATTTTTGGAGTGCCAATCAATGTAGCTAGGAGACTGATACCATCATCAGAAAACATAGCAAGGGGCACATCATGAAATTTAACCCATACCGGAATATTAGTCAAATCCTCTTTAAGCAGATTAGTATTCAAAGTCCACAGTTTAAGAATAATTGGCTCATTCCTAATCATCCACGGTCCGTTTTCAATCACATCATCAACACCTTTACGAGTGGAAAACTTAAAGAAAAAGAACCCCTTTGCATTCATCATAACCTTTTGAATACCATACTTGGCCCATGTATTACGAACGTAATAATCAACAACCGGAAAAGCAATACGTTTACCAAGGAAGTAACCATAAAGAGTATTCTCAAATTTAAAGTTTACCTTTTCAACAACTTTCATAGGAATGGAGCGATCCACCCCATTAGATTTTTTATTACACTCCAACCTATGAAAATTTGATTTGCGCTTTGTCGATTCATTAGCAGAATTCGTACCACTTGTAACACCAACATACGACATAGGTAATGCATTAACCCCAACAGATTGAATAATTGGCGTAGCACCGGTTAATTTGTCCTTAGGTGGAGAAACATGTACCCTTCCAGCTTTAGGAGCTACACTAATACCATCACCACTAGGCAGATTAGCCCCCCTAGTGGTGTCCTCGACACTGTAAACTGTAGATGGGGAATGTTGCATATTCAAATTACTTGTAACACGAAAAGGCCCTGCATCCCAAAACACCGAATCGTCAATACTCGCATGTGAAACCAGCTTCACAACCTCATTGGCATTCATATCCCCTTGACAAGCAGAATCAGTAGGATTTACATCATGTGGAACCGGCTCCACATGAGGTTGACGCTTCCTACAATCCATTAAGGCATCCTTATCAACGTTAGGCACACCCTCCATCAACACGACAATAAACAAACCCTAACCAAAAGAACACAATCGAAACAAGAAAAAACAACCCGAGCCAAACCACGTAATCGCTACGTATTAATTAAACCCTAGTAAAAACTAGGGTTTATAAGCTATAAGAATGATGAACTAACCCATAATCAATCCAATGATAGTCCAGCAGATTATTAAAGAAAAATATGATTTACGTGCCAATAGAATCCTAGCGATGTTATAAACAAATCCCTAATAAATAATAATGCAAAACAAAACAGATCGTACTACACACTAACAAGAAGAGAATAACAATAGATAAACTATTATTAAATCGTGGTTGCAAGAGTGTGAAACGACAAGATTGAAGACACAATTATTTAAGGGTTATTAAGGTTTCGTATATAATCGCCAATATCGCCTGGGAGGGAGAGAAACGTAGATTTTAATCGCCAATATTTAAGGGTCATTTGGATTCTTATGAAAAAGAGAAATCAATGTAGAATTAATCTCTTTCAACAGTTTCTTTTTCCTGAAAAACTCCTTCACCCCATTACAAACATCATGTCCATCAATAATGGACCAAGCTTTCTTAAAGAATTTTGTAGAAAAACCATCAAGCCTAGAAGCCTTATTGTCATCAATATCAAATAGTGAATCTCTAATTTCATCATTTGATACATCTCTAATCATATGCTCTACTTCCTTATCACATATATCATATTGCATTTGCCAAGACTCTTTACATTGCTAATGTTAATGACATTTTAAATAATATAACAGTAAGAATAAATATCAAAGAAACCCGGCCCATGATAAGAGCTTAGCCTCTTAGAACGAAAGTGCTTAGAGGTCTTGGGTACGAACCCTGGGGAGAAAATTAATCCCCCATTGGCCACAGAGGTTCACCTGCGCCGACTCCCGGCTATCCAAAAAGGTAGTCGCCCTGAGATTAGTCGGCTTCCAATATCGAATCTGAAATCCAGATATACCCCAAAAAAAGAAACCCGGCCCGTTGGTTTGGAACAAGTAAGCTTCAATAACTTGGTTAAAACTCGTTGTTGCCTGGCTTGGGGATTGAACCATTCTGGCTATAATTTCACTTTGTTAGAGCACTTGCAATCATAACATAAGTTAAAGTTTAACCTCCTGCCACGTCAGCGCCACATCAGCTTTAACATTTCACCTTAACTCACCCAAAAAACACCCACTATCAAAACATCTCAAGGTTAAACTTTAACTCACATATTTTCAAATTCAACCCCTAAACTAAAACAAACACTTCATTTATTAAAAAAACTTATCACATTAAACATTAAAAAACAAAGTACATTAAACATTAAACACGAATTACATTAAACATTAAAACTACAACGAGATTGATGAAAATAAAACTACTAAAACTTAATAATTCGAATCATCTGAGTTACAACCCTCGTCACTCGAAGAGAAATAAAACTCGCCATTAAAGTATTTTCTCTCCATGATGTCAAAGTAGTTATCCCTAAGATATTGAGCTTCCCTTGCTTCCTGTTCACGACGAGCAGCTTCCTCGCGTGCCTCCTGTTCCATAATCTCTCTATAATTTTCTTCGTCCTGTTCAAGTTAACGAAGGGAAGCCTCACTTAATCCAAATGGATTGTGTGGAAAACTAGAATGGGGGGTTGAATAGTTTTACCAATTAAAAACTTCCTTTTTAAATATTTAGATCGACTTATGTCAATTTATTTGATTGTTTATGTTGGACGTTGATAGTTAGATATATAAACGTGTAATGAAACATAAAGAGTAAGAAGCACATAACCACGACACAAGTTATTTATAGTGGTTCGGCTACAAGGACACATTCCTTTCCCTACTCCACTCCCCGAGTCACCTACTCGAGAGTTCGTAAGCACTACACCAACTCCTTGTGGCGGAGAAGCCTTCACAACGTCGCTTAACATTTTTCCGGTACAAAGCTAAATACCGAGTTCTTTCACACCAAGGCGAACCACACCTAACACAACGTCGCCTACCCTTTATACGGTGCTAGGCTAACCACCGAGTTCTTTCACACCTTAGGAGAACTAATCCTATCACAACGTCGCCTACCCTTTATTAGGTACTAGGCTAAGCACCTAGTTCCATTATGGAGGAACTACTACCCTTCACGACACAACACCTAATCTCAAGGAGATCTACTCCTTGTTACAACACCATCAAGGATATCACCATCCTTGTAAATAAACAAATACTTATATGTATAACGATGCACCTCATCGATTATACGACCTAGGCATTCTTCCCAAATGTGACTTGATTTGATTCTTCGGCATCCTTCACTAATGCCTTTGACACAACGCTTGGCACCCTTCACTAATGCCTTCGTCTTGACACCTTTAGCATTCTTCACTAATGCTTTGACACGGATGATGAACATCTTTCACTAATGCTTTCATCTTGACACTTTCGGCATTCTTCACTAATGCCTTCAACCCAACATCTATGGAGAAAGGAAGAACTATTAACAAGAGAACCTTAGTTGTCTTGATGATGACGAAGTATGGCAACTCATGGACTTGAGCTTGCACGTCTTCAAGAAGTAGTGAGCTCTCCTTTAAGAGGAACCTAGAAGATCACACAAAAACAAAAGACAAACTACATAGATCACTTAGATCTGAGGTTAGAGGGTTAGAATACTTTGGGGAAGTATGTGTGTGAAGTCATACATAGAAAGGAAGAAATGGCTCTCTATTTATAGAGAAAATTCTCTACTGTTCCCCGGATCTCACGGATCCCTTCCACTTGGGATCCGGCTAGCACAAAGCCATGGATCCGTGGAACGCTCCTCTTTGCCCATGGGTATTTTTGGTTATGGGTCATGGGTCATGGGTTATGGGTTGATCCATGGTTTTCTATCTAGATACAATGAACTTGGTTAAGTGGTATATATAAAACCATGGGTTATGGGTCAATACCATTTGCTAGTTTTTACCCATTTTAGTATTAACATGTTTTTACCCATTTTTAGTATTTACATGTTTTGACCCATTTTAGTATACTTGGTTTAAGTATGTGCTAACCCAATATGTAAACATTAGTTGTTGTACATATATATAAAAATCATAAAATCACTTATGCTTGTTTTAGTGTTTTATGTGAAAACGTAAATGTGTTAGAAAACTATTAACTCAAACTATTTACGTATTCTATTTATTTCGTTAAAATGATTTTACGTTTGTTATTGACAAAACATTAGAAGATCGTAAAATATAAATAAACGTTTTTACGGCTTATTTGTATTAACAATCTCCCCCTTTTTGTTGATGACAAAACATAAAATTATTTTAAGGAAAATCTAAAATTCGTAAAAGTTTGAATTTGTAGTTTTACTTTCTTCTCCCCTTTTTGTCGAAACAAAAAGTGTTAAAAGAAACTAACACAATTTTTATAAAAGAAATATATAAAAAAAAATGTAAAGAGAGCAAGTGACGGGAATGGTACTCGTCTTAACTCCCCCTTGACGAGTCCATCCCTTTGAAAGGGCGTCAAGGACATAACGTAAAATAAACTAATTGTGTTTGCAATTAAGTTTGATAATGGTTCGTCTAAGTGACGAAAGCGTGCTCCCCCTTGAATATTGCAATGTTGCAATGGGGTGTCATGAAGTGTAATCCAAAATTGGATTAAGTTGCAAATGATTTTGCAATGTTGTTTGACACAAAGCTCCCCCTAGCTTTATGGTGTCAATATCTTCATGTGTATTTTGAATAACTACAAAACAAAGGTTAGAAAACAAGAGTGTAGTGCATAATTTCCTGCAAATAAGACTCAAGTTAGTAGAAATTTGTGCTTCTGTACCACGGATCCCACGGTTCCCTTCAAGGATGGATCCGTCTAGGTATTTGGGAGGGATCCGGCTATCTGTTTGATAGTTTCTTCAGCAATGAGAATGATCCATTCAATGCTAATGAAGATGTGAAATAATAAGCACAATGCACTAAATAAATATAGCATATAGATATTCATTCAATAAAACAAGAGATACACAACCAAATCTCTAAAAACTAAGAGAATGAACTAGCCAAACAAGTGCTCCAAGCTAATGCTAATGAGTTATTCCAAACTTTTAGATTAAAAGCTTTAATGACGATAAATGATGAGATGATTTTTCCTAAACATCTTTAGTTTGAGCTTGTAGTTCATGTATCAATCTATCTAGTTCATGTTTCAATCTTTCACCATGTTTACAATGATAGCAATCCTTGTCATGGTTTTGAGTTTCAAGTGAAGTGGGTTGAGAATCCTCAAATGATTGTGAGGTGGCTCTAGGTACTAATGATGTTGGTTGAGTTGTGGAGGGTATGTTTGGTATAGTAGAATTAGGTGATGAACTCCTAGTGGGAACACTTTTCTTGGAAATTAGTTTGATTGGTTTCCTTGGTGTGGGAGAAATCCTAGCATTGGTGGACTTAACCGGAGATGATTCGGTTGAGGAAACTTCATGTATTATTCTAGCAAGTTTCTTGGGTGGTTCTTGAGTGGATGAGTTAGCACTAGGAGCCTTAGTCATAGTGATGATGGTGCTAGTAAGAAACTCTTGCTGATTTTTGAGATGTGATTGAGAGTGGTGTCTTAATCCTAAGGTTGTTGGGTTTATAAAGGATAGCTTTGAATTAGGAAATTAAATTCTTGGCCACTTAGAGCACTAAGCATGCTCTTGGGGTTTTGATCAGCTCTAGGAGGATAATTAATGTATGCTAAGAGTGGTTAGAGAACCAAAGGGTGACTTGAATTCGAATATGGAAGCTGATTTATGCATTCTGCATCTACGGATCCCGCGGATCCCTCTCAGTAGGGATCCGCCTGGATAAGACCAGGGATCCGGCTATCAGACAAGGTCTAGGTAAAATCATTATGCTTTTGTAAGGTTTTGTTATTAATGGATTTCGAGGGTTTGACTTAATTTTGAAGTCTTTAGCTGTTGGATATCTCAAATTCTTAACCATAACAAGTAATGGTGCTTAATGATGGTTTTGTCCAAGAGAATTTGACCTTGGGTAGTCTAACTATATGTTTGACAATGATTCCATTTAATTTGATGTGGAGAAATGGTGATAACAAGTCCTAGAAGTCAGATGATGTCCTAATAGGAATTTACTAAAATCCTTAAAAATAAGAAGAAATGAAAAACTAATTTTTGACCCTAATTTTGATTAAAAGATGATTGAGATCAATTTGCTAAAATTGAAAGATATACCTAACTAAGTGCTATCAAGCGTGATAGACAATGTGTGAGTGTTGGAGCGGAATTATGGTGAGTTTTGACTAGTAGATAAATAAAAAATATTTCAAAAAATGTATCCTAGATAAACCATGGATGAGAGTGAGATTTTCAACTATTTGATAAAGACTTAGTTGGCTATAGTATCTTATGTTTGACTTGTTAGAGGTGATCTAATAGGCTGTTTTGGTGTAGCTAAATCTATATTTAATATCAGATGCTACGGATCCCGCGGTTCCCTTATGAGAGGGATCCGGCCAGTTCAAAAGCTGGGATCCGCCTACTGCAGATCAGAGAGCTTTCAGGAAAAGTGCATCTTTGCACTTTATATCAAATGCTTTTCCTAGTTGTTTCTACGGGGACTAAATACACTAGCACAACTAATATAATGTATACCAAGGTAGGAAGAGCTAAAATTCCTAGAATGAGTGACGACGACCATTCAAAGGGTCGTAAAATCTCATTTCCCAAGTACCTACGTTAGGATTGTTTAGTGCCATGATATGGCAATACCTACAAACTACAAGCATAATTTAAAATGTTTACAAACCATTGTTTGAGATTGTTCATCACAAGTTTGATTCTTCAAACCTTACCTTTCTCCTCCTTCTTCACTTATTTACCCGTCCTCCACTCTATACCAAACTATCTTCACTTCTTCTTCTTCAAGAAATTGGCGAAGCATTTGAAGTTTCCTTTGGTTTGTTGCCATTCAGGTGATTCATTAGGGATGTTTGGCAATTGGTTAATGTAGTCTAAGGGGTCAAGATTGATATTTTCGAGTAGGATGCTACTACTCCCTTCATCTCCACATTCTCCTTGCCTTTCCCTTTCGTCCGAGGAATCCGTGGGTGGGTGTAGCCTCTTGCCTTCCACCATAAACCGTGTTGTTCTACCCTCGGTTAATGGTACCATAACCCTATTGCAAAAGCTATGATCCAAGGATTGTGGGGAAGGGTCTAATGCAAAGATGAATTTGGCAAGACGGGTTAGAAGCATTGCATACGGAAGCACCATCTTGTCCATGCTTCTTACACTTGCCATTCTCTTGACCATGTAGTAGGCAATGTTGAAATGAGTTTCGGTCACAAGACAATAGATCATGAAGCTTAGACATGCATTGGGGTGATCCTTGTTTCCTACTAGACACACCACATTCTCCCTTATCACATCTTCCCATTTTCTATATAACGCATACATCTCCGAGAGCTCCATTTGGAAAGGATCTCTATAGATCACTTTCGACTTCCTAGTAACTCTTGATGGGGATGCTCTTGGCATAAACACGGTATCCCTTACCGTGGTTGCTTCCGGGATTGTTGCGTGATAAATGTCGTGATGATCAACCATAGAGTGTATCTCCTGCAACGACCACTCATTAGAGTACATGAAAACACCATCATGTGGCACTCCTATTATTCTTCCAAACTCCTCAAGTGAAAGACTAAACTCTCGCTCATTGATGGTGAACTCAATTAAAATGGACCCATCATCATTTCTAATTATACCCATTGTTTTGTAGAATTCAAGCACAAAGACCGGGCAAATTTCCTCGTTTATATCCAATAAACAATCAAAGCCAATAGTTGCAAAAACTTCCCTTACGTCGGTATTTGCAAGAAATGATGGATCAGCAACTCTCCCTTCATAAAATAGTCTCCTTTCAAGCAACTTAAAGGCCTTTCTATCGTCCGGACTTAGACCATTTTTCCTATGATACATGGGTATGTAGTGGGCGGTGTCTTGGTAATCTTGTTGCTTGTTGCTTGGCATGATTGTTCCTAAACAATGCAACCACAATGTGGTGTTAATTGTGAATAGTAACCTAGAGGGTTTGATCACAATTTTGCTCAATTCATTTTTATTGAATTCAAGAAATGAGTTTAATTTGTATTAACAATGTTAATTCTTTGATTTGGGTTATCTTAAAATACAATGTGGTAACAAATTATGAAAAACCCATTTGAACCCAACCTCTAAAATGAAGAACTTGTAATCCTAGTAATCAAAGAATGAAGTCAACAATGTAGTGAAGATTATACTTACACAAGTGATTGTTATGCTTGAGAGAGATGATCAAGTTGCTCCTGTGAACAGTAGTAAGGTTTTTGTTCGTGAGTCTCTAAGGGGAAAGTAGTTTGTGGAACATCCACAGTGATCATTCTTTCATTTAAGCTGTCTTCAGTTGCGCGGATCTCGCGGATCCTTCTCATTTGGGATCCGGATAGTGTAAGTCCAGGGATCCGGCATAACAACAAAAATCAGCTCAAGCATTCTTTGATACCTTTGGTTTGGAAGTTCTAAAACGCCTAGGGTTTTGATGTTTTAGGTTCTAAAACTTGTGGTTGATGTTTTGACGATGTTAAGCTAATCTGATTTGACGTAGTTTCCTTTTAAAGAATTGGTCATAATTCTTTGGAAACTATTTTTCAAATATTATAATAAAATCCCATTTAATCATAATGTAAGAAGTTTCACATAGATTTTTATTGACGTAGATGGAGTGTCAATAAATCCTTTGTGATGAATAATGATAATGGTTATCAAATAATCAAAATGTCATAATTACGAATTCGTAGTGTAGTCTCTACAAATAAGTCGAAGAATACTATTCTTGATGATGACTTTAATATAGATAACTACTAAAGCAATTACTAATAAATCATGCAACTAAGATTTCAATAATAAAATTAAAAGCAAGTGATTAGTAATCATACCTTGGCTAAATATTCTTTTTAAGAAAAGAAGTATTTAGATGTTTTGTGATCTTCTTGCGAAAGGAAATATTTAGATAAATTCTTTATGCTCTTCTTGATAACTCCAAATCCAAGTATGGATAATGCTTAAGAAAAAAAATGTTAGAGCATTCTATCATTGTCCAACAATAAACAATATAATGATTTTTTAAAATATTACAAAAGTAATCATTCTTTGTAGTTTTCAAACATACATGGACCGTATCAAGTTTTTAAAGTACCACATACTCTAAGAAACTTGGTAACGAAGCTCTGATGCCAATTGTGGAAAACTAGAAGGGGGGGTTGAATAGTTTTACCAATTAAAAACTTCCTTTTTAAATATTTAGATCGACTTATGTCAATTTATTTGATTGTTTATGTTGGACTTTGATAGATAGATATATAAACGTGTAATGAAACATAAAGAGTAAGAAGCACATCACCACGACACAAGTTATTTATAGTGGTTCGGCTACAAGGACACCTTCATTGCCCTACTCCACTCCCCGAGTCACCTACTCGAGAGTTCGTAAGCACTACACCAACTCCTTGTGGCGGAGAAGCCTTCACAACGTCGCTTAACCTTTTTCCGGTACAAAGCTAAATACCGAGTTCTTTCACACCAAGGCGAACCACACCTAACACAACGTCGCTTACCCTTTATACGGTGCTAGGCTAACCACCGAGTTCTTTCACACCTTAGGAGAACTAATCCTATCACAACGTCGCCTACCCTTTATTAGGTACTAGGCTAAGCACCTAGTTCCATTATGGAGGAACTACTACCCTTCACGACACAAAACCTAATCTCAAGGAGATCTACTCCTTGTTACAACACCATCAAGGATATCACCATCCTTGTAAATAAACAAATATTTATATGTATAACGATGCACCTCATCGATTATACGACCTAGGCATTCTTCCCAAATGTGACTTGATTTGATTCTTCGGCATCCTTCACTAATGCCTTTGACACAACGCTTGGCACCCTTCACTAATGCCTTCGTCTTGACACCTTTAGCATTCTTCACTAATGCTTTGACACGGATGATGAACATCTTTCACTAATGCTTTCATCTTGACACTTTCGGCATTCTTCACTAATGCATTCAACCCAACATCTATGGAGAAAGGAAGAACTATCAACAAGAGAACCTTAGTTGTCTTGATGATGACGAAGTATGGCAACTCATGGACTTGAGCTTGCACGTCTTCAAGAAGTGGTGATCTCTCCTTTAAGAAGAACCTAGAAGATCACACAAAAACAAAAGACAAACTACATAGATCACTTAGATCTGAGGTTAGAGGGTTAGAATACTTTGGGGAAGTATGTGTGTGAAGTCATACATAGAAAGGAAGAAATGACTCTCTATTTATAGAGAAAATTCTCTCTTGTTCCTCGGATCCCACGGATCCCTTCCACTTGGGATCCGGCTAGCACAAAGCCGGGGATCCGTGGAACGCTCCTCTTTGCCCATGGGTATTTTTGGTTATGGGTCATGGGTCATGGGTTATGGGTTGATCAATGGTTTTCTATCTAGATACAATGAACTTGGTTAAGTGGTATATATAAAACCATGGGTTATGGGTCAATACCATTTGCTAGTTTTTACCCATTTTAGTATTAACATGTTTTTACCCATTTTTAGTATTTACATGTTTTGACCCATTTTATTATACTTGGTTTAAGTTTGTGCTAACCCAATATGTAAACATTAGTTGTTGTACATATATATCTAAATCATAAAATCACTTATGCTTGTTTTAGTGTTTTATGTGAAAACGTAAATGTGTTAGAAAACTATTAACTCAAACTATTTACGTATTCTATTTGTTTCGTTAAAATGATTTTACGTTTGTTATCGACAAAACATTAGAAGATCGTAAAATATAAATAAACGTTTTTACGGCTTATTTGTATTAACAGATTATTTTCAAGATACACATGTGGACTGTTAGCAGCTGGATTGTTAACAGGTGGAGTGTTAACAATTGGATTGTTAACAGGTGCAGTGTTTAAAAATACATTTTCCAGTTGGAAAATAGGAAAGACATCTTCAGGTGGTGTTGAATAAACTTCAAATTCTTCTGGTGGAGTTGGAAAGCTAGTTTCCCAAGAACTGTGTTGGAGTTGGAAAGCTAGTTTGCGGCAACTGTTGTGGACTTGGGAATTGCTGAGAAAAAGCTTTGTGAGACATTTTTGTGTGTGTGAGTTGTGTGTGTAAGTTGTGTGTTCTAAACAACTCTGGTAGAGTTGTATATATAGGCAGAGTTGATTTTGATTTTGATTTTGAATTTGAATAAATACCGCTCATATTTGATTTTTAAATTTGAAATTTGAATTTGAATTTATCCAGCTCAGAATTAACCAGTATAATTTAAATTTGAATTTGAATTGGTTGAGGGGGTGTAAGTGAAAATTTATTCAAAATGGTTTAGGGGGTGAAATGATTTTTTTTTTATTATTATTTTTTTTATCTCTAGCCTTTAACGCCCCGTTATTGGGGTAACTTGCAGCCTTTAATGCCCCGTGAACGCCGTGTGTGGTGTGGGTAACGGGCATTAACGCCCCACGTTAAGCAATAACGCTCGTTTGAGCGTTATGATTGCAAGTGCTCTTAGTGTCTTGCACAGACGTTAAGTCATGAAAAGTGAGCACCTATAGTAAAAGTTGAAAAGTTCTAGCAACAATGAGTTACTTGTGTAGGCTGGATTATTTGAAAATATACTAACATCCAGCCTATACAATTATTTACACTCTACTCATTACTCTACACTACATTTAGCAGGGTGGCTAAAGCCACTCTTTTTTTTTGCTAAGTCCACACACAATAAGCATTAGGTATAATACTCTACGCATAAAATATGCCAACAACAATGCTAAGGGCAATCCTATTTTTGCTATGGGCCTAATGAATAGTACTAACGATCGTTAGTCAACGTCCGTTATCTACTAACGGTCGTTAACTTTTTTATTTTAAATACTTAAAAAAAAATGCGACAACAGTTCCTGAGCTTTAACTTGCGTTGCAAAATAGGTCTTTAGTAGGGTGGCTAAAGCCACTCTTTTTTTTGCTAAGTCCACACACAATAAGCATTAGGTATAATACTCTACGCATAAAATATGCCAACAACAATGCTAAGGGCAATCCTATTTTTGCTATGGGCCTAATGAATAGTACTAACGGTCGTTAGTCAACGTCCGTTATCTACTAACGGTCGTTAACTTTTTTATTTTAAATACTTAAAAAAAATTGCGACAACAGTCCCTGAGCTTTAACTTGCGTTGCAAAATAGGTCTGAAAATATTTACATAATTAGTCCTTCATGTTAGATGTTCGTTACACAAATAGTCTTACCAACGGCCGCCACTTAACGGTTGTTACATAACGATATTCTATCATTTTTTAATTAAAAAGCCTTATATAAAACGCGACGCAGCGAAGGCTTGATAACATACTTTTTTGTAAATTCGCAACCGCTTAATTATATTGTTCACGCTTAAAATACTTAACATATATAATAAGAACACGCTTAGCTCAAACGTTAAATAATACTTCTGTATGCAAACACCCCGCTGCGAAGCGCGGGCTAAAAACCTCGTTTTTAACATAGATGAGTCTATTGGTTTATTCTTTCCTACTTACTTATATGTAGCGATCTTCTTTCACATTCACATATTTTTAATTATAATAAAAGAATTATAAAATAAGATAAATCAATAAGCAGAATATATATTGAAAAATATAAAGCACAAGAAAAATGTTACAATTTTTCCTTTACCATGCGCAAGAAACAGAACCGACTGTGTCTATTAACAACATCATATATAAGATGATGTAAAAAAACATAAAAATACAAGTATTAGTGTTGAGTTACCATCATTTCATATAAATAAAATGATGAAAAAGACTTGTTCCATAAAATGGATTTCATAGTGTTTGAGTTGCCATCATCTGCAACCCAACCTGCCTAACTCGAATTCGAAACTGACCAACAGCAGCATAAAACTTAACCCTTTGAACCTCATCCAACACCTCTAGCAGTCCTTTCACCACACTGATCCTTAAACCATCAGCTTCTGCAATCACCTCTCTCATAGCCTCTTTCACTTCCTCCATTGCTTCATCCAGCTTTGACACCTCACCATCCACCAGCCTCTCAACTCGGTTCACCAACCCATACAAAGGCGCATCTGCTAAGCTCTCTTGCACCATCGCCATGGCCTCACCTAGGGACAGAACCATAACACAAATTAAAACCAAAGAAATATCAAACTAGCTAGGCTAAAAACAAGGTCGTCCATGAATCCGCGAAATTTTTTAAGGCCATGTACGAAATTATATAAGGAGGCTAGGCCTTTTGTTAAGCAATATTATATATAAAGTGTCACCGTTTATAAGATATAATGCAATTAGTTATAAAAATTAACACTGTGCCGCAAAAATCAATAACCTCACCTATCTCAGTCTCCTTCCTTGCAGTGAGTACTTTGATTGAGTCCACCTTCGAAGACTGCTCATTTGTCATGTTTAGGTCGTCCTTAATGAAACGAAAGAGCAAAGATGGGGGGAAGTCAGTGACCCAGAATAAAGCTTGTTCGAATGAAGTGAACCAAGGTGGCGAGCATACTAAGAAAACATCCTCTTCTATTAGGGTTAACTTCTCTTGGTAGTATTCATGGTAATGTTTGGAGGCTTGTTCCACTAGTCTCCTAAGCTGTTTTTCTTTCTCATTGTCGGTTGTTAATTGTTGTTGGAGGTCACGGTGGCGGCTAAACCAACCCTCGTAAAATGTCGTGAATGTTGTTTCAAGGCTGCTCATTGAATTTAGATTTGTCGGTTGTTTATTTTATATATGGAAGTTGATAAAGATCGGTGAGTGGATTTGTTTCTATTTTATACTAGTAGTAGTAACATTTATCTTATCTTAACCACAAAGGAAAATACATAGTATATATGTTTCCACGCGCATCCAACGCTTCAATGCCACCAAAGGGTTCACACGTACGTACTATTTTTGGTTCTCCAAATTTTAATTTAATGGCTAACATGACATGAAAATGAAAAATATTACCACACGAAAACCATGTATAAACGAGTGGTGTGGAGGGTGGATAACCTCTTATAATCTTTTATATAATAATAGACGTATATCTGCGTAAAGTAACGGTTTATATTTTGAGAAGAATCTTTCAACTTTATCTTGACCGATCATATTTATCTTTATTGGTTTAGATTCTTTACTCATTCCTTTGATCAACAAATTTTTTGTAAATATTACACTTTCTTTCATTCTTTGAATCTTGATTGTTTGTTTGAGGTTTCATTGTAGTTTCACTTTGAACATTATAGCTTCGATCTTGATTGATTTGTTGTTGACGAAGACATTTTAAATTTTTGATGAGTGATCGTTTGATGTTGAAGTAATAGCCTTAAATTGAGTCTTACTAACTCTCACTTACATCAAATTTTGTCGTTGTTATATCCCCATCCTTAATTCATTCCTAAACATCTCATCAATATTTCAAAGCTAACCATTTTTGATCGAAATCCTGTGAAACTAACACTTGTCTTGATATCTCAACCATTTCTTCTGACTATAATAAATTTCTTAACATAATTATCACATAGATTACCAGATTACACATTAATTGAATCATTATATGAAACAATTTAGTGAATTATGTTTAGCGTTGGCATGATGATAACATTGGTAGGATTTATATTCAATCATCGTGAAATACTAATTGAAGTATCACTATGAATGTTTCGGATGTGTCAATACTAATTTAAGTATCACTATGAATGTTCCAGATGTGTCACTTAGACACAGGCTCATAATGCTTTGATACTTTGAGGAAATCAAAGGAAGTCAGTGAGATATTACCAGATCTCACTGACTTCGTCATCTTCTTTTGGTTCAGGAACTCTACTTATTGAAATTGCATCAGTGAGTAGAGGGACTTGTCTTTGTCTCTAAAGAACTCTGTAGATGAATTACAGACTACATTCACTCAGGACTATGTTTACACTTAGTTTAGTTTATATTTAATTTCAGTAAGAGGCCATTGAGCACTAAATTTACCTAACAATTAGTAGAGTAAAATACATATATGAACCAAAATGATCTGAAAATAAGAAGAAGTAAGAGTGTTAATTGGTTCGGTTATCAGGTTTTTTGGTTCGATTAGTTCGGTTATTTTTTTTCTAGGTAAAGTCGAAAACCAAACTGAACCGAATTCATTAGATTAACCCGAACTGAAAACCGAACTGAATAACCGAAAACCAAACTGAATAGTCAAATAACCTGAGTTACATAATTTTAATTATTTATTTATTTAATTATATCGGTTTTTAGCACCAACAAAATAATTTCAAGTTTAAAAATGTTATATTTACACTATGAAAGAATTTTAATGTTTTTCTTTTGTATCTTTTATATAATAAAGGAATTACTTCATTTCAGAATGTTTTTGAAAAATTATTCTTACAGGAAAAAAAATTGAACCAATAGGAGAGTTCGATTTTGCCACGTAAGCGAAATCGCGCGATGTAATTGGTCAATAAAAAGTCAAAATTGAATTGAATTTGGTCAAAATTAGATTAAAACGTGTAGAATGAAAAATATGTCAAAAAATTATATGTGTCAAAAGTGTGAAGAAAAAACTTTTAAAAAGCGGGATTGAAATTAAAAACGTCAAGGACCTCAATGTAAACCATATCAAACCTATCTTCTACCAAATATCCATCATAATACCCGACCTCACCTAATCGGAAAAACCAAAAAAAAAAAGAAAAGAAAAAAAAAACAAATTTCAACCAAAAAAACAGACCAAATTCAATCATCAACACATATGGTGATCTAAAAAAAACCTTTTTATCTTTGCTCAAATGGCGATCACAATGGGAAAGGGTGATTTTTGGTTAATCAAAGGCATTTTTCCAATTTATTCAAGCAAGTTGGATAATAGATTTAGGGTTTGTGTTTTTTTTTAGTTAATTGAGATTTAGGTTTATGTTTTTGTTGTTTTTTTAGTTAATTTATATTTTATTTGGAGTAGAAAGTTTTGTTTTTTAAGAGCATCTTTATTATGGTTTATAGCAGAATTGTTAGTTGGTGTTACTTTGATGTGGGTTGGTCTTTTCAAAGCATTCGATGGTTAGGTTTGCGACCTAATTAGTAGCAAAATAGTGTTATGTGTTGCCTTACGAAACCAACTTTGTTTGTCTTGAGCACAAGGTCTGTGCTGGTGGCTTTTGTCAACCGGCATGGATAGTGGGACCATGTTGTGTTCTTACTGATCAACCAACTGTATGACTTGAAAGTAAAGTTGTCTTCTTTGTGTGTTAAACTTCAAGGTGGACAACATAATAATAATCATATTGCAGCACTTGCAATCGCTCTCAAACAATCAGCCACAAATACACTGAATATATTGCAAACTGGTCACAGGAAGGACTAACAATTATATGTTACTTTAGGATCCAAGAAATCTTTGATTGACTTCGTTTATTTTGTCCATTAATTTGTTACTACACTGCTATCTCAGTAGAAAGATGAATTTAGAATAATGATCCAAGTATTGTTTACACATGTAAAATGAAAATTCTAGCTATTATGAAAGGAATTGAAGTTGGTTCCCGGTTTCTCTATATTTTAGTGAATATGAGTTGTTCGTGCGCTATCGTTTTAATTAAAAGTAGATTTCAAAAAAGTTGCTTTATACATATTTTTTTATCTGTAGAAAAACAATAAAGAGTATGGCGAAATAACTTTGTTCGTGCTTTTGATTTACAAGTCTAAACTACTATTAATATACTTTTCTAAAAAAAAATTCCGCGTTTACAAGCTTCTTCTATTACCAAAAATGTGGAACCATAGTGATAGATTTGTCTAAGAGGTTAATATTCAGAACCAGTTTAACGAAACCATACATGTTCTTAGGACATATAGTGGCTTGATTGCGTGAATGACAACCCAGAAGGCTGCCAATATTGAGGAGTTCTCTACAGACTCCAGTCGTGTGTCCACAAGGATTATTTCTAGCGCTCGAGGAAGCTCTGCTGGATATGGGCTAAACAGTTTGTTGTTCACAATTCCAGTGAGTTGGAAGTTTTGCGATCATAAATATTTGTATGATTTAGTGCACAACTATCTCTACAAGTTTATAAATTTCGTTAGTGAACGGCTTTGAGAGTCGTAATGGTGGTACTATCTTTGAAAGTCGAAAGAGACATTTGCGTAACGTGGATATGCTGCTCATTTTTAAGTTAATTATTTTAATGGTTGAAAATGAAATTTTATTTTGTGTTAATGTGGTTTTGCCACTAAGACTTTAAACACCCATGTGATCAAAAAATTGAAAGCATTTATACTAAATCATTTACGAAGATGATGATCAAAATAACTAATTTGTCATAGATCTATCTTTCGTTTGTCATACGGAACTATTTGATGTTGCTTTTCCATGAATTTGCATCTAAGGGAAGAAGATCAAACCTTTGATAAATTATGGACAAAGATGTTGATCATAAATTATTTAAAATTATTTTTTCAAAAATAAATACATTAAAATTCATTAAACTACTCTTATATCAAAACCCCTACAATCAAGAAACGGAATTATAACATATATATATACACAAATATTTACTAAATTTCAATTATGTCCAAACTCCGTTAGTGTAACTTACGTCAAAGCTACGCACTGCCAATTTTAGTAACAGCAAATTGTTTGTGTATATAGTTTAGGCCTCCTAAAAAGTTCTACTAAATTCATCGAGCTATTCCAGAGAGTCAAAAACGGTCGGTTTTCATAGCGTTCGTCGTTTGATGTTTATTTTTTTCTAGAAGTTGACATTATCTTTGGTTATTATTTTTGAAATAAAAATAATAATTCATATTTGGGGTGTTTGGGATTGCTTCACGAAAAACTACATATGCTATTTGAGATTTGTACCCGTTTCCCTCAAGCTAAGTTGTTTTTTTTTTTTTTTTTTTTTTTTAAATTTAAGTTTTAACCCATGCAACCTGTTTAAAATAAATCATAACAAAAACTAACCCATTTGTAACCATCTATGGTCTTTACCTGGTTGGATACTTAATAGGTCGTGCCAATGCAATATTACATCAGAGTTGAGCACTCTTTAAAGGAAATCTAGAGTTTGGGTTGTTAGATGTGTTGCAGAAAGCAATTTTATTGTGATCATTTTAGTATTTTGCAATGTTTATGGATTCCCAACTTCCGTGTAACTTTTTTTATAATATCAACTTGCTTTTGGAAAATTTCTTACTTCCTTATGATTTGTCACATTGTACTTGATGTGTTAGTTTTATTTTCAGGGAGGATCTTTAATAGTAAGCCACAAGTTCCGGAAGACATGTGCTTGGAAACGATGGTTTGGATCGAAATCTTATATTTGGGTGTTTTTTGTACTTAATATGGACGCATGTGATTGGAAATGATGGTTTGGATCGAAATTACTCATAATTCATAGTCTCTTTTTTATTTTCCTGCCAAATCAAATGCAAAAGTTGATAGTGATGTGAGACAACATGTTTTTTGAATGATACATGGCCATGTGCCCATATTTAATCGCATACACTAACATTTTCTTCTGCCAAAAATTATCATAAAGATGTAGAGCGAAAGTGAAATAGTTTAAGTTAGAGTATCCGATCACATTACATGGCGTTCCTGACCTGTAAAGACGACTATTGCAATCTGCCGAACAAAACTAAAAGCAATTTATTTAAAGAATAAAGGATTTATAAATATATTTAAACTTACAATCAATTTCGTACACTCATGCTGCAAGTGATGGTTCAGTAATGGTACACCCGTAAACATGTAGAAAGGATGCAGCTTTAAGCTAATATAACATCGCAATCATGTAATAAAAATCATGGATGTCAGGATCTCGATCCTGATCTTAGGATATTACGATTTTATGATCATGCAAAGCAAAAACGATCTGGATCTTACATAGGATATTTGAAAGCTTAAGATCTTATAGGATCCCGATCTTGACCATAGAATCTTAAAATCTAATCCGATCCGATCTTACTTTTCTCGAACCACAAACTAAAAAACTCCAATTTTATGGATTGTGTTTTGTAGAATTTAAAAAAAAAACATGTTAATCATCGTATACATTTCATAATCACAATTTAAGACAACATTTCTATGAAACATTTATATAATTTTGTGTTTATGATATATATTAATTTATAAATGGGGATAACTTGGCTACAATTGTTGTAGTCAATTGGCTACAATCTTTCACATAAACTACATAAGAAAGGCTCACGGACCCACTAAAAAGATTCAGGGACCCACAAAGACCCACAAATTATAGGACAAATTGTAGGGAGTTGGCTACAATCCAATTGTAGCTAATATATTCCCTTTATAAATTTGTATGGTATTACAAAGGCTACTAAAAAAATGACATTATCGTAGGATCTTAAGATCCCGATCCGATCTTACGATCTCGATCTTGCAAAGATGAAATCGATCCTATGTAGGATCCTGATCTTAAAAACCTTGATAAAAACTATACAATATACCACATCTTTTGATCATTAAAAATTGTACCTGACACAAATATGAATCAAAAAGATTATTTTATATTGAATATAAGAAAATGAAATATGAGACTTGAGTAAATGTTGCTACACATGAGGCAAGACATGCTTCTTATTTTTATTTATTTTGAATCATATCTTCATGCCCTTTATTTTTACAATCTTTATAAAGTGGTATATTTGGGGCTATAATTATTTTAAAATCAAATTGTAAAACAAATTAAAGGGTATGATTTGTATTTGACTAAACCTCAAAATTAGATTGCTTAACTGAAAAAGTCAAAAACCGTTTATCTCTTCATTCCAAATCTCAAAAGTCTCAAACCTCTTCATATAGAACTAAAAATTGTTCCAACCACAAACCAAATAAATAATCCGATATATTTTCTTTCTTTTGTTTATGGCTTTGTGAAACGCCACCCACAACAAATATTAGTTAAACTTAAAACAGTGATATGATAACATAACCATTAATATTCCGGCATAAGGTTAAACTATGAATCTATCTAATTATCAATACACAAACACATCATGCGGTAGCTAAACTTTGTACATAGAGATGACAATGTATATGCAAAAACTATATATGAACCCTTACAACATATGCCAAACATAATTACAAACCAAAACTAAGAACCATAAATAAGACGAAAAACAGAAAATAAACTATTTGTTTTTTAATACATTAAAAATACATTATTGAAAATTTTAGAAAAAAACCCCGTGCGTGCACGGGTATTATAACTATTATTAATATAAAAGAAATATATATATATATATATTTATGTGAATTCGGTTTTCGGTTCGGTTTCATTTTGCCAAAACCATATCCAAGCCGAAAATCGAGTATTTAATTTGATTCGGTTCAATTTTTACAAATTCGATTTGTTTTTTGGTTCGGTTCAATTTTGGTATTTAATTTTTGTGGTTGAAACTAGGGCTGAGCGTCGGTCCAAAACCGAACCGAACCGAACCGACAAAACCGAAAACCATTAAAAACCTAAACCGAAACCGAACCGAATATGGTCGGGTCGGTTCGGTTTAGTTTCGGGTCTGTCGGTTTGGTTTGGTTTACGTGTGTTTGTGCATGTTTTTGTCGATTTTGGGTCGGACCGAAACCGAAAATCATAAAAAACCAAAACCGAAACCGAACCGAAAGGTTGTCGGTTCAGTTCGGTTTTCGTCGGTTCGGTCGGTTTTGTCGGTCCGGTTCGATTTTGAACCTTCCATGCTCAGCCCTAGTTGAAACACGAATTATGCACACCCCTAAGAAGAAGAAAGAAAAAGAGAAACTTTGACTTAATAAGGCCCCAAAAAGCCCAAAAGGCTGAGCAGTTCAAGAAGTGAAACTTTGACTTAAGACCCCTATACTCCTCAAAAACCTTTCACAATTCACAGCCGCTGAACCCTGTGTTGAAATGAAAATGGTGAAACAAGTGAAGATGATCATTTGATGTAATAACACAAAGACTCATAACTAAAACAAATTGCGAACGTAATTCTTATCAACTTTACTACATGCATGGTTATATAATTAAGTACAAGGTTACGTACAAAATTGTTATTTTGTCTCGTGATTTTAGATTGCATAAGACGGGATAATTGTTTAAATTATATCCTGTATCTCCATCGCATAGGTTTGTATATTTGTCTTGGTCGCGTATCTTATTGGGTGTTTTAACTGATATTCTCTTATATTGGTCAAGTTGCGAATGTCTGATAAGCTAATCAACGGATACAAATGTCGAATAATGGTACTTGCTAATGAATGTCAAGTACGTAGTAATAATCAAGGCATCACTTCAGCAGCTTAGTAAGATTTAAGTTATTTGAATTAAGCTATTTTGTGTTAATATATTGTTGTCTCTCTAGCTTGTAAGGGAGGCAGTTGTTTGTTGATAGGAACTTTCCAGCCTTTGGTGTGAGTTGCAGCCTTTGCCAGGCCTTGTAGCCATCTTGGTCATCCCACGCAAACCCTAAAATTCCAAACTGAGGTAAGGTTGTAATTGTTGGCCTTAATTGTTCAACCCAAGTTTGATAGTTAACGGGTCAAAAGTGTAAATTGACTTAAGTATGTACTTTAGAGTCTAGTATGTCATTATGTTAAGTTAGAAGGTTCTAATATGTAGTTTATAAACCTAGAAACCGTTGTTTAGAAGGTCACGTCTGTTCAATGGAAAGGACACGACCTTTATGTATGTATATATATGTGCGATCATAACAGATTGCATCCAACCCAGATTCAGATATTAAAAAACAATTTCGTTTGGGTTCATCCCTTTGTTTCTTGTTCGTATTGTTATTGTGATTCTTGATTATGGATTGGCATCAATGATTACTGGGACAATAGTAATATCCATCCTCGGGGCCGTCGTCACCACCTTCTTTTGTCCGATCCTTCTCCTTTTGAATGATCGTCACGCTTCTCTTGAGATCGAGATCAGCTTTTCTTTGTGATAATCACAATTAGATGATGTTATATTCACTAAATGTGCATAAACTTAATGGTAGTTTTTGTCATATATTTTATCCGCTTCCTCTTGCTATTCTTTTTATCTGCATTCTTGCGTTGGTGTTAATTATTGTTTTGTACTAAGCTAGATGAGAAAAGCAAGAAACTTTTTTCATTATAGTTTTTTGGTTCGTATCTATAATCAACCAGAAGGTTACAGATTCGAGCCATATGAACAGTCTTTTGATGGAGCCATGATGCTTCAAAGTTGCCTACAGCTTGAAAATGGTCCCCATACAAGTTCGTGTTATCTTGGAAATGAGCTGGGTACATTATGATGCCTGGATTCTTGGTAGAAATGATGTTATGTCTGAACCTCAATCGTCCGCCACATGCTTTGACAAATGGAAATATGCTGATCGATTAGAGATGTCCATTTGTGATAATTTTTCGCCTAAAGGGAAAGAATGCTCCCTTTATACATACCCTTTTCCTCCTCTGGTTTCATCTTTATTATTATTCTGTTTTATTCCTTGCTTTGTAGTAACAGAATAAGTTCCTTACGATCTATTGCACCCTTTATCAGCATCGATAAAAGTTCGTTGCACCTTTATAGCGATTGTTGTTACCCAATGGCCACGAAGCAATTTTGGAATTATTCCCTTTGTCAAGCATCGATAAGATTTTTTTTTAGTAGCAAGAACAATAGTATTAGCGAAAGTGACTAGAAAAATGGTGGGCATTTTTTGTCGTCCTTTAAAGTTTGATTTGAAAGGCAGATTGATCCATTTTTTGCATCTCTTGATTCTCCTCCATTTTAGGGAATTATCTACACGTGCATGTCCACAAACGTCTACATTTGTTCGGACACACACAAACTATGATGATTATACTGCGTATGCTACATTGAGTTATTGTACGAGGAAAGTCGGTCCTTATGTGCTAGCAGCCCTAACTGAGTCGGATATATGGGATTTAACACCACCTCATTATGCTATATAGATTAGTCTAGTAACGACCATACTTGCTGCCTAATACCCAAAGCATTGATCAAATAGGTCTTAAGGATCATAATAGGAACAATATCTGGTGGCAACTTATAAATAAGACATGAGCTAATTAGTTGATAACAGCGAATAGAAAGCCTAAGTCCACGGAAGCATGGCGTCTATCGTTAGTTAGGCAAGGTACCTATTTAATTAATAGATCCTAAGGTAACTAGGGATGCCTAAAGGATAAAAAACTTTATGCGAAATGTAACTGATGTGGTGATAACTTTATAGAGTGCATTTGCTTTGATACTTCATGTTTTGTTAAGCTTTGTACCATCTTATGGAATTGCATATTTCTTGTCTCCGATCCTCTCTCCACTCCCCCACTCAAAACCAAAGATTCATCGACATAATTAGTGCTTAAATTCCTAAACAACTTTTATTCGATGCATCGAAGGGTTGTGTAAAAGCGGCACTTGCTAGCTAGAAGTATATTCTGTACCAAAAATGCATTGCATAAGCTCAAGCTGTGTTTTCAACAGAATCTTGAAGGCGGAGTGTTTATAACATGAACAACATGTCATCAACCGGTCACCATTTGTAAGAAAATTTGTTCCCATGTCAATAATTCGCTACATCTTGAAATTTCTAAAATACCCTTGTATGAGTTTCAAGAAACTATAATTGTGAAAAAGAAGCCAAAAACTGATACCTGTGTGTTTTGTTTTTTCAGAGAAATAGTAGCAGAGGTGTTGATGTGCGAGAATATGGATACAAGTTTAATGGTTTTAAAGGGTGCACGTATCCTTTTTATCCTTGTTCCCCTTTCATGCATCCAACCATCAAGAACACCTTATTATTATTATTGGTTTCTTACATCATCCCACATTACCCATTTTTGAAACCTGAATATATTTGTTACAACTTTATAGTACATGAATACAATCACAATATATCAGTAACATAACAAACAAATCTTATAAAGCTAGTATTGTGCTTGTCATGCAATCTCGGTACAAAGATTTCTTTTAACATTACAACTAGTAACTATTTATAGTTTTGTGGGTAATATGGTATTTGCTTCATAGCAAAATAATGCTTTACCTCCAAACCTAACTTCAAACACTAGCCAAACTTATATCATATGTTTTTTTTAGGTGTCAAGAAATCTTTGTAGTGGAAGACATATCATAAAATTTTATATCTATACTAGCTTCATGACCCGTCTGATAGGCAAGTTCGCTTCATAAAATTGTTTTCCAAAATATTTCGTCGTAAAAATAAATTATGAATAACGGAAGATATCTATATTTTTATTTAAGGGCTAATAAACTTGTAAGATATCAGAAGGCATTTATAACATTTCCAAACGAAGATTGGCTCCGGATAATTAGAACTATGAGTGAGTTTAATAATTGGATAAAATTTGTATATCAGAAGTTGGTTTACTCATGGAGAGTATTCAAATATAAATCAAGAACGGGTAATTAGAGCGAGCACATCGATTTTAAAAATCTAGTTAGAAACAAGTGCTTATTAAAGGTGTGTAAATTAGTATTCTGAGAATATTATCATGGGCAAGATGATCAACTTAATTGTCTGAAAATAAAGGTTAGTTAAATCATGATGGCGAGTGTCCGGAGTTTGTGCATATAAACTTATGGCTCTTGGCTGGATCGGATTTTCACTTTCATGCGCGCACCATTACCAAGCTCAAACATCTTATTAACAAACACACATTATCTTCTATTGATTTGCTTGGAAAGCATTCATCACCACATTGCAATACTTGGTCAATTAAAATAAGGAGTTGTTCATTTCATGAAAGGGATAATAGAAGTATGGATCATTAATTATACTGAGCTTCTGGCTGGTTATATATGGTCCCCAATCTTAACACATCAACAAGCATAAATGGTTGTCTAGTATATGCCAACATTTCCATGGCCACCACTTCATGTCACCCATTTGGCTACCATTTTCATCCAAGTACAAATATGGAGTTTTCAACATAAAATCTGTGCTAAAACCTGATGCATTAACAAACATATAATGGGATCGGAGCGCGCTTAAGTACTAAATCTTGTCTAACAACGTAACGTGTTTAAGTAGTTATTATGCTCCAAAAGCGTCTGTTCTATACTTCAATTAGTACCCGCATATTAGTTAACACTCATATGTCAAATGACATTCCCCATCTCTTAACCAGATTAACCACTAATATCATGAAATATTATCATAACATGCAAAAGGTAATGTGCTAATTAGGCAGTTGTCATGTCAATCTTTACAAGGACTCACACTTTTAATTGTAACTCCATCCATATAAATAATTCCACTTGTCATACCTTAAATATCAAGAGTAATCTTTTTCTAATATCACAAAACCCTTTAAAGGTTAATGGGTGGATTATAAGGAAACCTAAAAAGAGGTAAATTTTATAGATTATCCTACTAACGGAAAGGTGAACTGATATACATATAAATTGGTTAAAGTTAGTTTACAACCTCTGGGGCTAACCTTTTTTTGGCGGTGAAAAGCAAATTTAAAATTTATAGTTATATATATAATGGTTTCTTTACATATATAAATTCAAGTCTTTATTGTCGATTACTGGATAAGATTGATTAGTATATCATTATTTACTACTAATCTTAAATCTAATAGTCCATTTTATAGCCAATAAAGATTATACATGTTTACTGAGATAACACGTAAAAACACAAAAAAGGTAAAAACCATTTATGCACATTAAAATTCACCAATCATTTGATGGGACTTTTGCATTTCAAAAATTGAAGATAAGCTTTATCAGAACTCTCTTGGCTCCTCAAAGAAACAACCATTCGCTACCACAAAACCAAACCCATTTCATCCTGACATATCTTTGATACTAACAATGAGAGTCATGAATTAAAATAATATAAGTTTTACCAAAAAGATAATATATATACAACAACAAGAAGAAGTAAGATGTATATCAAGAATCTTTATCTTATAACATGATATATATTCTTTACTTAGATGGATTAAAACAAAAAAAGGAGCACATATATGAGAAAATCGTTCACACACTAGCTAGTGTGTTATGTATATGTGTCTATAAAGATGGTGAAAGGAGGATATGGGTCGGTTCTCTCTTTTTGTTGAAGTATTTTTAAGAGGCTTTTTCCATGGCATATTAATTAAGTTCATGGGGAACAATTGAAATTGGTAGGGCCCGACCCATTCATGTATATATACCCATGCAACTCTCAACACACTCCATCATCAATTAATTCCTAAAGCCATTTTCTTTCCCTAAGAAAACAAAACACACAAAACTATTACTACTACTAGTACTTGCCTTTGCCTTTGCTTTTGCCTTGCCACCAACTAACCATCCTTTTTGTTTGTTTTCTTTAAATAGCTTTTCAATTATATATATAGCTTCATCATATATTGTTAGCTTAGTTCCCTCTTTCCCTAACACCAAGTATTTTGAGCCATGTGTAACCCAACACCATCATCTTCCTCATCAAATTTTGTCATTTCCAACAATAATCATCATGTTCATGACCCCCCTAAATCTACTCAAGATGATGATCACCTTCATTCATGGCCAACCCCTTCTCAGGTAACATATATGTCTTTTATTAGTAACTAACAATCTTCAAGATTTGATCAATCTTTATTAATTGATTTTTTTTGTCTTTTTGTCTAGGCATTGGAGGAGATCAAAGCCATTGGAAAGATTTCAGGACCAACTGCCATGACTGGTTTACTACTATACTCAAGAGCCATGATCTCCATGTTGTTTCTTGGCTACCTTGGTGAGCTTGAGCTTGCCGGAGGGTCTCTCGCCATTGGTTTCGCTAACATCACTGGTTACTCCATCATCTCAGGCTTAGCCATGGGTATGGAGCCCATTTGTGGTCAAGCATACGGCGCGAAACAAATGAAACTATTGGGGATAACGCTACAAAGAACCGTGCTTTTGCTCTTGTCAACCTCTCTCCCAGTATCTTTCATGTGGTTCAACATGAAAACTATCTTGTTATGGTGTGGACAAGATGAAGAAATCTCATCCGCGGCTCATACTTTCATCATTTTCGCTATCCCGGACCTCTTCTTGCTCTCGCTGCTTCACCCACTTCGTGTTTATCTCCGGGCTCAAAACATTATCCTGCCTTTGACTTATTGTTCCGCAGTTTCAGTCCTTGCACATGTACCACTCAACTTTTTGCTAGTGGGATATTTCAAGATGGGGATTGCCGGGGTAGCCATCGCAATGGTTCTCACTAATCTCAACTTATTGTTCCTTTTGTTCACATTTGTATACTTTTCGGGCGTTTACAAGGATTCGTGGGTGGCGCCAAGTACCGATTGCATACGTGGATGGTCTTCTTTGCTAGCATTAGCGATTCCAACGTGTGTCTCCGTGTGTCTTGAATGGTGGTGGTACGAGTTGATGATAATAATGTGTGGTTTATTAGTTAACCCTAAGGCAACAGTTGCTTCAATGGGTATTCTCATCCAAACTACTTCATTGGTTTATGTGTTCCCTTCAGCATTGAGCGTTGGCGTGTCCACTAGGGTTGGCAACGAGCTCGGGGCCAAACAACCTGCTAAAGCTCGGATATCAATGATTGTTTCGCTTTTGTGTGCTATGGTGTTAGGCCTTTTGGCAATGTTGTTCACAACTTTGATGAGACACCAATGGGGAAGATTTTTCACCAATGACTCCGACATTCTTGAACTAACTTCGATAGCATTGCCGATAGTAGGGTTATGTGAGCTTGGAAACTGTCCTCAGACCACTGGTTGTGGGGTGTTGAGAGGCAGTGCAAGACCCACAATCGGAGCAAACATTAACCTGGGCTCATTTTACTTAGTTGGAATGCCGGTGGCTATAGTCATGGGTTTCGTCTTGAAAATGGGGTTTGCCGGGCTTTGGTTAGGCTTGCTTGCAGCGCAGGGATCATGCGCGTTGCTCATGCTTTATGTTCTTTGTAAAACAGATTGGATAACTCAAGTCGAAAGAGCAAAAGAGTTAACAAAATCACCATCTCCAACTCCGGTTTTACCGGTCTCAAACAAGAACCAAAACACAAAGCCATCAAAGGAAGCTAATCTTGAAGAAATCATCATGGTTTGTTCCCTTGAAACAGACCCTCTAATAAAGCATTAATCAAGTTTCATTCTTTTAATCATGTGAAGATTATTGTATTTGACACTAATAGTTAGCCATCCACTAGTACTAAACCTCTTAATTAATCAATAGGTTCTTTAATTTATTTAAATCTCATTGTCTCTTAATTAGTGTTGGTTGTATATTATTGTTCTTGATTCTGATGCTTTCTTTTAGATCGATCATGCAGTTGTAATTGTTGATGAGCTACATAAACGAATAGAATAAAAATAACATTATATTTACGTAAAGCATTACTTCATTCAGCCATTGATTCTTTTATGAGCCGTGTTCCTCAAATCCATATACGAGCGTGTGCAAAGTGTGCAATAATCACATATATAAAATTAATGACAAGTGATTTTATATTCTAAATATTTAAGCTTGATGGGGATATCATTTGCACATATTATATATTGATTTGCACACTCATATGTACAACCTGATTAAAACAGTGTATATACACAGTACAACAGTTTAATGCATGTGACAAAATGTCCCAATCAAAAAATAAAGTGTGTAAATCATTTCTCTTTTATAATTGTTACCGTTTAGTCATCGCATGAACTTTTATACGGTCATTCGCAAGCTCAGATGCTACCTTGGTCACAGTCACGATATTAATTACGTATAAAATTTAATTCCGGACAGTAGGCCATAGTACAAAGTTTGTTTCTATAAGGGAGGATCTACTCATGCACCCCATTAATTCCTTCCCCAACACCCCATACACTTGGTCATGCACCCCTTTAAAAGTTTGTTTTGTGTATTGTTTTATTATTTATTTGTGTATTGTATATATATAGTGTGTATTTATTTGTGTAGTATTTTATATGTAAGAGTGTATTTATTTGTGTTTTATAAACTTTTTATAAATTTTTTATAAATGTTTTATAAACTTTTTTTATAAATTATTTATAAACCTTTTTTATAAATTTTTTATAAATTTCTTATAAATTTTTTATAAACTTTTTTATAAACTTTTTTATAAACTTTTTTTATAAACTTTTTATAAATTTTTTATAAACTTTTTTTATAAATTTTATATAAACCTTTTTTATAAATTTTTTATAAATTTATTATAAATTTTTTATAAACTTTTTACAAAAATTTTTTTATAAACTTTTTTTATAAATTTTTTATAAACTTTTTTTATAAACTTTTTATAAACTTTTTTTATAAATTTTTTATAAATTTCTTATAAACTTTTTTTATAAACTTTTTATAAATTTTTTATAAACCTTTTTTATAAATTTTTTTAAAAACTTTTAAATAGAATATTTATGAAATTTATATTAAAAAAATAAAAAAATATTTATAAATTTATATTTGAAAAAAATACTTATAAATTTATATATAAAAAAAATATTTATAAAAATTTATAAAAAACTTAGCTGCGGAAACACGTACCAGACACAATTAGATAAAAGACAAAGTCTACCAATTCTTTATTAAAATAAAATGGTTAATGTATTAAATGGATATGGGTCCACACAAACAACAATAGTGCAGCACTTCTTTTTTTATCACCACATAGGACAAAATTTGTTATGACCACAAGGACGAATTGATTTGATGTGAGAGAGATAAAACCCACATAGGACGAAAAATGTTATGACCACAAGGACGAATTGATTTGATGTGGGAGGGATAAAACTCAAACACCCCTTATATGGGGGTGTTTGGATAGTATGACCCTTTTATAATGGGTATTGCTATTATTACCCATACCCATAAAATACAACTAATGTCCTCTTATTAACTATTTATTCACAGGACATGATAAAATAGTTTTTCATGATTTTTTGTTTCATATATATCTTTTTCAATTTATTATTTTTGACTTGTTAAACTTTATATTTTATAGTTTGGTATTTTTTATATTTTACTATTTTTGACATCCAAATTTAATATTTTTTGTTTTATTTATTTTTTAATTATTATTATTATTTCACAGCTTTATAATAAATAAAAAAATTATAGAAAATATTTTTAGAGAGATATTACTTGTAGTTTAAAGGGCACCAATATCCGATCCTTTCTATAATATATACTTGCAATTAGGGGTGAGCGCGGTTCCGGAACCGCACGGAACCGAACCGGAACCGAGAGAACCGAGAACCGAAAAACGGATGGCTAAGGAACCGAGAACCGGACCGAGTAGCATGTCTCGGTTCCGGTTCGGTTCTCGGTTCCGGTTCGGTTCCTTGCGGGTCTAACCGATTGGAACCGAAATTTGTAGGTTTTATAAATTTGAAGTATAACGTGGTGGTTTTGTGCACTTGAATTTGAAGTATAATTCAATTACTATCTTCCATTAAACAAATAAAAAAGACATGGTTACGGTAGTTTTTAACGAGAAAAAAATGACACATTCTTGATCCAAGTTTTATATAATGGAAAAGGGTAGCCCAATCTACGATTCTAATGGTTATATAACCAATGGATATGATAATATAGACATGGACATTCATTCGTTTTTTAACATTCTTGAGGGGAGTCTTTTGAAAAATTCTTTACAGGTATTTTGCACAAGTATGATTTTTGCATTCTTGAAGTGGAGGATTACGAATGATGTTGAGTTTCGAATCAGTTTTAGGAAAACGATAAATATCAAATATTCATGTTAGAATGCACATAATTTTGATGGCACAGACATGCATGTTAGTATATATTTAATCATGTAATCTAATCTTACGCAATTTGCACAGGTTGAGTTAATACAGTTTCTAGCTTGAAAGCTATAATGGATATAAACTGATATACTAAAAAATAAGCATGATAATGAATAAGATTGATCATCACTATACTTATTAAGTATTTACATGATTTGTCACATACGCACATCGGCACATACAATAGACTTGGCGGTTCTTGGTTCGGAACCGATACCATGATTCGGACCGAACCGAACCGAGAACCGACATTTGAAATATTGAAGAACCGAGAACCGAACCGCGGTTCCAAAATTCGGTTCGGGTTGGGTCGGTTCCGGTTCGGTTCTCGGTTCCAGCTCGGTTCTCGGTACATTTGCTCACCCCTACTTGCAATAACACCATTTCTGTCTTTAATCTTTCTTCCCTTTTTCTAGACTCCTTTTAATTTGATCAGTACTTTCTTTCTTATAACTGATTGATGAAATTTACAAGAAAATAATAATACTTAAAGAAGACAAAAATGTCAACATTAGAATTTAAAATAATTATTTTTTTAGTTCGCTACGCAGAACTGTCATTCTTGACAAGTATAGTGCTTTAAAAGGTTATTAACGCAAAATAATACAAGCAATATTATGACGACTCTTAATTTATACAATAAATATTGTTGGAACAATCAATATGAAACCTTAATTATTTGAGTATATTTATAGTTTAATGAACAATTAACATCACCAACGTGTTGTTGTATCATTCCAAATATGGGCATAACTTATTATTAGATGCCATGCCCTAAAATGGAATAACATTTAGTGTGATAATATGCTCATATTTCCCTAATAAGCCACCCACCATGTACCCTTTTTTTCCCCACAACTTTTGCAAGCATATGAATAAACATGCACGTTGTTTATATATATTTGAGCACATGAAAAACAAACTTAATGTTGAAAATAGATACGACATTGTGATTCATCATCATGTATAGAAAGATTAACCCTCTTATGTAAAGAAGATTGGCTATAAAACGATTTCTCCATCTCAGCTCGATTTCCCTGTTACGGTAATATGAAAAAAATAGTTAAGCCCAGGGACGGAGCTAGGGGGTGCCCGCGGGTGCACGTGCACCCCATGGAATTTTTCGATATAGTGTTAATCTTTGAAAAAATTATCGATTTTTTAAAAAAGTATCTTAAATGCACCCGGTGCATCAAAATGTGTTTCTAATATTATTTAGTTGGGGCTCACTAATACATTGTCACGACATCTTCAGAAGAGCGATCTAATGATCTTAGAGGCCGTTTCATTGGTAAAATGAACCAAAAGAGCATTGCAAGAGTATAGGGCAACGGGGTTTTCCTTCACTTTTGAAGAATGTAACTTCATATTGTGGTAAACATGATATTAAGATGGTAAATATGGTTGACTTTCATTCAAGAGGCCGAAAAGATAGAATTACAAATCAACATCATTTCGAGGTTGATATATTCAACACTGTTATGGATATGCAAATTCAAGAGTTTGGAGATCGTTTTAGTGAGGGAAGTACCGATTTACTTGATTATATACGTTGAGCCCGCATGATTCATTTTCAGAATTTATTATATCAAAGTTAGTGAAACTTAGTGAGATGTATCCGCGTGATTTTACTTATATGGAAAGGTTAAGTCTTCCTACAGAACTTGAAGTCTATTATCAGATCATGCGTAACGATAAAGATTTCGCTAACTTGGATAGTATTGCCTAACTTGCTGAGAAGATGGTGGATAAGAAAAAACATACATCTTATCCTTTGGTTTATCGGTTGTTGAAGTTGGCTTTAGTCTGCTTTGCTACTGCTACGGTTGAAAAATGTTTTTCTAAAATGAAACTTATTAAAATTGATTTGCGTGTCGGATGGGTGATGATTATTTTAACGGCGCTTTAACGTGCCATAGAAAGAAGAACTTATTAATGTTAAAATGAGGGTACGTAAGCGTTTTTGCTATGGGAGATCGTAGAATCACTAATCAGAAAGTAATATGTTCATTTATTTTTCGTTTTTATGAAATCTTTGTTTTATTCCACTTTTTAACTATATTATATTATGGTTCAAAAAAATTTGTGCATCCAGTCATATTTGTTCCTGGCTCCGTCCCTGGTCAAGCCCTCATCGGTCGATCGACACCCCCTTAAAAAGGACCTTCCAAGATTTTTGTTGCGAGGAACTTTTCTAGAAATCAAAGGGGACAAAAGTGTCAAAAGTTAAAGTTATTGTTTTCCGAAATCAATCAACTTTAGCCTATTATATGCGAAGTCCAACTTGATGGCTACTTCTAAGACTTAAAGGTTACTCAACGACCACATATCGTTACTTGTCACCATTCAAGTTTTCTTTGAATAATGAAGCCTAGCTAGAAACGAAAAAGTTTTTAAAGCTTCACTAGGAGTTGATAAATATCAACCAATAAAGAAGTTATTATGGCAATATAAAAGTACCTCACAATTGGTAAGAGTGGAGAAGACCTGTCTAGTCCTATAAAAGAAGCTATGGCTTCAATTATATGCATTAGCGCCCATCATTCCAAAACCACACCACACTTTATTTAAAAGAAGCTATGGCTTGATATCATGTTTTTGGGTTGGGTCATGAGAAAATTATGAAAGATCATTTACTACAACGAGTTAAATTCTCTACCGTTTATTTTTTTCACGGCATATTCAATCATGAACTTTTTTTTATGTTTTGCCACACTTATAAGTGTGAATAAATTACAAAAGAGACACACTTATATGTGTAAGAAAAACAAATTATAAAAATCCATACTTAATAGTAGACATCTTTTGCAATGTTTCCGTACTTTCAACCATATGAAAGATCATTTACTACAACAAATGGTTAAATTTTTCATGGTTATTTTTTCACGGTATAGTCAACCGTGATTTTTTTTTTTTTTTTTTATGTTTTGACTCACTTATACATGTCACAAATATATTAAAATGATCCACATATATAAGTGTAAACAAATTACTACAAAAGAGTCGTACTTATAAGTGTAAGAAAAACAAATTATAAGAAAATCACATTTAATTGTAGACATCTTTGCAGTTTTGTCACACTTATATGTGTGGACATTCAAAGAATGTTTCCATACTTTTAACCATAGATATTTGGATAATATCTCCACACTTATATATGTAGGAAAATTTGTCACACCTATTATTACTACACAAGCATAAGCAAGTGTAGACTCTATAATTTTACACATTTCTAATCGTAGACATTTTAGCCTTTAAAATGGGAACAGTTTAACGAACTTTTTTAGTATTTCAAGATAAGATATTTCTAATGGAAATGATTTTACACTCTATTTCTTTATTTGCACACGCATATGTACATCAGTTAATGTAAGATGTCAATACTGTACAAGTATTTAATGTTTGGATTGATGTGTCCCAATCACTTTTCAATGTGTGTAAATCAATTCTCTTTCCTAATCAAAATGTGATAAATGAGGATGCACCTCTTAAGGGTATAAAACCCAATATAAGAAACATGTAGGAATATTTACTTGGTGTATGATGGTTTATAATCTGAATCGTGTAATCACTTTTAGATTAAAGTATTTCGACCTTATATGTCTCGAGTTCACAAAATCTTTAATTGGATAAGACAAATTGTAATTGAAATCTAAGGCACGAAAAATCAATTAGAAAACGTTAATTGTTGATGTTATATTCTATAAATGAGATCAAAATATGGCTATAAGCAACCACCAAAAGGCAGTTATTTTTGGTTATATACCAATCATTGTGTTGATTGGCAAAAGATGTGTTGGTTGAAGTTTTGGCGAGAAAAACTGTTAACACCGAAACTGCCAGTTTTATGGCTTCTAAGAGCTCAAAAATTAATACAACTTCTAAAAGTGGCAGTGGAGTGAGAATAAAAGCTTGTATGAACAGTGAAAAGAAACTTACGATAAATACCCGTACGATGACGATGAGTGTGTTGACCCTGGTTTGACTGATGCTCAAATGCAATTTGCTAATGCTTTTGATATTATTCTTCGTGGTCAACTTAGATAGCATTTGTAGTAGGTCATATAAGTGTGGCATGTTATTCTTCTGATAGTTTATGTTTGAAACATGGTTGGTGCGTTTGTTTTCGCCTAGTTTTGGGCTGAGATGTGGGATTCACCCACATTCGTTGTACTTAATTATTTTTTGAAGTAATAAATTACCGGAGAAACCCTTTACCAAAAAAACTTACCAGAGATACCCTTTACCAAAAAAAAAACTTTTAACACTGATTCATGAACCATTCACACAAGGTGCACTGCCCCTTGACCCTGCAAGGTGGCGCGGCCCTCTTGACCCCGTGTCTTTTTCGTGACGGTATCAAGCTAACTATGACGAGTGTGCACTCCGCACTCATAATCCATCTTGAGCTAAAATTGTATAAGGCTATTGGTCTCAAGTAAAACACAATCATCTAAAATAGTTGATAACACTAAAATTACCAACAAAATACGATATTATCAATAATGAAAAATAAAAAGATGATAAAAAATCTTATAGTTATAGGGTTACAAGCTTAGAGGGGAAAAAACCTAGTTAAACCTAAAATGACCTAAAAAATTCTTAAAAAAAACCTTAATCAAATACGTAGCTTTTATTAGTTTTCTAAATGAACTTATAAACATGATATCAAATTATATTAACAAAATTAGGTTGCCCTGGAGATTGATGAGTAAGGTAACTAAATAATGAAACAATAATTTGATATCATATTGTACCTTGCTAGCTATTGATTACAAGCAAATTAAGATGCATAAATGTACACTTGAATCATAAATGTAGAATCATGACACACGTACTTAACAAGAACTGACAAGAAAATAAAACAATAAATAAAGAGAAAAAGTTATTATTTACGTCATATGAGATAACATAGGTGGTACTGGTGGGTTTGAAAGGGGGGGGTCCTGCTGGGAAGTAAGAAACAAAATCCAGCTATAATTGCCTGCCTGCGCCAACTTCTGAGATGACAAAAATGGTATCATGCACCAGTGGTGTGACTGGTGTCTCAGCATTGCAGTTACACCATGCATAAAGATTAGGTTATACATAGTTTTGAATTCCGTTACATGTTCTTTCTTTACATTGTGTCACCCATCAAAATATGATGAACACATGATCATGAAATATATATATATAAATTCTGCATTTTCTAAGTTCTAAGATCGAATAAATATGATTGACTGTCATTTCTAATTTTGAACACAAAAGACCAAATGAGTGTTTAAAAGACATAAAAATCACATTCACAAGACTCTTTCATTATATGCCGATCGATATATGCTTGTTATTTAATGATAAGGGAAAACACAATATACAAAAGAAATTCTTTGAAAAAAAACCAAATGGAACTAAGAGTATGTGTGGACGTATGGTCCGGATTTGGCCAGAATGGGTCGGCCGGATCACTTCTACACTAAACCCTAATCCATGTCGTATAAATACATGGCTGGATCTCCTCATTAAAGGTACAATGATCAAAACCCTAACTTTGATATATGTTACATCGCATATAACTGACCGTCGGAGGTGGACCCATTTGCCTCGTCCTCTAACGGTTCTCTTTGTTGAGTTACTGCAGGAAGGCACTAACGGCAAGGAGAGTCGTTGAATCTCGGCCCCGGTTATGCATCAACAAGTTGGCGCCATCCGTGAGACCACCGATAAACTATGTTTCGTGTTCTCATATTACCAGCAAATCAATTTCTAAAGTCGGTAACTCTAAAACCTTGATTCGCCATGGTAGAACTTGCTTTACCATCATCACTTTATTAAATGGGATGTTCTGTTATTCCGATGCGCAATTTAGATGCGTAAATATTTTATTAACAAGATAACGGCTCGTAACCTTTATGGTATCTTGTTCTCTGTATCGACAAGTTCTAGTAAGGCAACTATCCATTATCATGATGTTATTATTTTTATAATATTATAATTATCATTATTAGTTGTTTAATTCACGTGAACCAACATCTAATATCACATGTATACGATTCATGATTTTCTTTACATAAGATACAAGAATAAGTCCGCACGATCGGACCTATTTTATATTTTAGTCCGCACGATTGGACCTAAGAAAATATCCGCGCGATTTATTTTATCTTTTAGCCGTGAATTAATTAGCGATAAATCGCTTTTACGGTTGATACGCTGTTGGCCTCGAACAACGCAGTCGCGATAAATCTACCCGCATTAGGCGTCGTTCGCATCTTCTGGCGAAGAAGCGTCTGTACGCCAACACCACGATGCTAGTCAATCGCCATGGCGCGGACCAAAGGCCGTGGTATAAACATCTGCGATCATCCACAACGTTGAATTATGCGGTTACGATAAATCCATCTCCGTCTATTAGTCGTCACGGTACATCCATTCGAGTTTTATTTTATACATTAAAAACACAATTAATTATTTGTCGATTACCCACGGCGGCGCCGCCACTTTTCTTCTAAATATTATTTATGCTATGCGCAATATATTACTATGCTATGTGCGTCTATTGTTTCAATTAATTAGGTTTTATATCTTGCGATTCACGGCATATACTTTTAATCTTGCATTCGATTTTTTTAGCGATTAAATAAGTTTAATGCCTACACGAGTATCATCATCAAACTTGGGGCTACAGGTATATATACCATTGTTTCCGCGGCGTCACGCAGGTATATTTGGAAGCAGATCGTATGTAAGAGGTATTGCAAGCTCGGTACAAAGACGGATTTAAATATTCGCACCATCTTGCCGCAGGAGGCGTCCTCTGTCGGTTGTAAAACGGATGTAATGCGCATACCTTCCATGAAGCACATCTTCTCGCACCTCTTTGTCGCCACGGCATACTTCTGAAGCCGTCTTGTCGCGCCTCTTTGTCGCATACGCATAACATGTAAGCCGTCTTCGTCGCACCATGTTGCGTCATACAAAAATGCCGCCTACCAGTGGATGCAACATGCGGGATCCACTTTCACCTACGCTGCCATGAATAGAACTTAAGTCTAGCATAACATAGCCATGCGCTATCTCATACTAGACTTAGGGGGCTTGTGGGACGTATGGTCCGGGCTGGTAGAATGGGTCGGCCCGGCAGACGCCCCATTCTACACCTAAACCCTAATCCATGCCCTATAAATACATGACTAGATCTCCTCATTAAAGGTACAATGATCAAAACCCTAACTTTGATATATCTACATCGATACTAACTGACCGTCAGGTGGACCCGGCTACGCCTCGGGTCCACTCCTAACGTTCTCTTTGTGAGGTCTACTAGGGCTCAGAAACGACTAACACCAAGGAGAGTCGTTGAATCCTGCCCGCGCCAGATTATGCATCAACAGTATGATTTCGCCGCATAGCAAAATAAAGCTTTTTTGTTAACTAATCAAAATCAAAATCGGCCTTCAATTAGGCTAGGTGTAATGATCACCCGACCGGCAATCATCTTCATTTAAGCGTCACATCAGTTTTTTTAACACACCAACTTCAAAGACGTAAAGATCATCACTTAACCAAACACATAAAAATATATTACTTTTATAGAAACATAAGCCACAATACACCCTATACACATTCACAAACAAAATATTTTAATTAAGTGGTCTGCACCACCCAACCAACACATAAAAACTACCTTGGCGTGTGAAGATGTTCGTTCGTCATGATCTTGGCGTGTGAAATAGCTTCTTCACATGTGGTGGATGGCCACTATTATGCATAGTATTAGTTAGAACTATAATCTTTTTGTCCTAGAAATTAGATGTAGAATAAAAATTGTATATTGATAACATCAAATAGTCCAGGCTTTTTAGTGTCAATTTTCCTCGATTATACTCATATTTTATGTCATTTATATAGATTTACGCTTGTATTCCTTTATATTTCACTTCCAAGTAAATTATGAGCATTGTAGCTTAGAGACGCGGATTTGGAGATTTTCGTAACGGTTTTATGATAGTATGCTATTTGTGAAGAAGTTACGGCGTAACTCATGTTCTCAATTACGCCGTAGCTAGTGCTTTATCACAGAAGACCAACACAAGGTAACTCTCAACTAAGGTTACGCCGTAATCATCTAGGTCATGAAGTATTTCGCGCCTCCATCAACTACGCCGTAATATCCTCACAAGCATTACGACGTACCAACCTTCTGTTAAGAGGTTACGACGTAACTCACATCAACACTACGGCGGAGCTGCAAACTACGGCGTAACCATTCCTTGTTGTTACGCTGTAGTCACTTTAACGAGGTGTATGTTTTGAAGATAATTAAGTTACTACGTAACTCGTAACTTACATTACAATCGCGTGATCGGTCCTATAAATACAAGCCCTAAAATCTGCATTTCACATCATTCAATCACAACTCAAAGGCAGAGAATGTGAAGAGGGTTCCAAAGGCAGATCACACGGAGCATACGGAGCCATCTCCAAGGGAGGAACCACACCATATCGATAAGTTTAGCGATCCTTTCTATCTTTTACTTTAATTCATGTCTTTCATTATGTTACACATTGAATTTATTGTATCTTTTAATATGATCGGCTAAGCACCTTTGGTGCTAGCCTAGTTTTGATTCTTTAGTTGTATTCATAGTTGTCAGGATCCCGATCCTGATCTTAGGATCTTACGATTTTACGATACTGCAAAGCAAAAACGATCTGGATCCTACATAGGATCTTTGCAAGCTTAAGATCTTATAGGATCGATCTTGACCATCGATCTACGATCTAATCCGATCCGATCTTACTTTTTTCTGATTACAAACTAAAAAACTACAAATTTATGGGTTGTTTGTTTGTAGAATTCAAAACAATATGTTAATCTTTTTAAACATTTTATAATCATAATTTAAGAAAACATTTATATGAAACATTCATAGTATTTTGTGGTTATAATGTATTAGAATTTGTAGATTTGTATAAAATTACATAAACTATTAAGAAATAACATTGAGTAGGATCTTAAGATCGATCGATCTTACGATCATCTTGCAAAACAGCGATCCCGGTAGGATCCCGATCTTGACAACCTTGGTTGTATTGTTTATGTTTTCATGCTTCCATTAAATTGTTTCTAGTGTATGCACACATAGTTCGATGGTAGTTATCCTAGCTTCGGTAGTTTTGAAATGCGGTCGTATCTAGTTGCTTAGGAGAATTGACCAACTGGCCCTAAGTAAGTTGGCAGAGAAGAATTGGTAAGAATTGACCAACTGACGACCTTTCCTCTTGTCTTGACTGACCAAATGATCACCGGTCGTATGGACGAACTTAAGAAGTTATGAATGAGTGTCTAAGATGCTAGCGTCCGAGCACTCATTATTTCGAATCTTGCATGTAAGGTACTTAATGACTTGGCTAACTCCCCAAAGGGTTGGCCTTTGATGTCGGGTAGGAACCTTTATTGATAGGTTAGGACGTATTGACCAAATGTTGTCCTAGCGACTTAAACCCTCACTTGAATCAATTGGAAGTAATTTATAAAACATAGACCTTACATGATAGGATGATTAATTAGGTTAGCACACTTTTTCTCCATTATTCACAACCTTAATTTAATTTTCGTTATTTATTGTCTTTAGTTTAATTAATCACTTCAACCTTAAAACCAGTTAAAACAAATGACACTTAGACTTAATAGGATCCTCATCTATATGGCTCTTGGGAACGACCTCGGCTTTACTACTCTCTATACTACGCACGATCGGGTTCACTGCTCGTTAGTGCATTAGGTAGACCTTAGGTAGACGAGAGTTATAAATATTAAATCCTGGTCGGAATACCTGCATCATATATGCTTGGGAGCTCCTTATTTTTGCTTTTGTACATTATGATTGTTTAATGAAATTTACTATCAAATGTCTAGTTAAAAAGACAGTAAACTAGTAAATAAAATGTCTAGATTGTCATATCAGAATCTCATTTAAAATTTGGTAATATTTCAAATAATATCTGGAAAGGATTTTGGAAAGATTTGGTTTTGATTTTGGAAAGATTTTGTGCAAATTCTAAGCTTTTGGCTGACATGCCCAAGGACCCTTCGCTATAAAGCAAGGACCCCTTAAAAGGAGTCCGTATAATCCGTGGGTGCCTGAGGATTTTTTCCTATAAATAAAAGCCCATTATTCACTATTTTAACTCAAAGATTGAACACACATTCTCTTTACCCTTTTGCGTACATTTAGATAAATAGTAACAAACACTCATAAACACCCTCATAACACATGATTATAATGTTCCTAACTTTCATTATGTTTTAAGCATACTCCCGCAATAATCCTCTGAAACAAGCTTAGAGATCTTGCGTCTTCATCCACCACAAGCATACATATATGAAGATCTATCACAATAAGCTTAGGGAGCTTGTGATCTTCATCCATTGAAGGCTTCCTATTAATGAAAGTTATTTTAGATTAGTCATTAAACATCCATTAGACATTTTGTCATGGATCATCATTGTATACATGTAACACTCATTCCATTTACACTAGATTAGATGGTTTGTGTGTTTGGGCCTCAAAACACAATGGTTATTGGTTCGGTATGTTTTAGTTGTAAAACACCAAGTTGGTCGTTTTGTTATGTTGGGCCTTAAAACATTACGAGAGTGGTTGTACCCTTGTAAAGAACTCGACATCTAGCTTAGTGTCGGAAATATTGTATAAGCGACGTGTAAGGTTTTCTCTGCCGGTTAAGGGAGCTTGTTGACTTAGTGAAGTAACTCTCGAGTTGGGTACTCGGGGATTGGAGTAGGGCGGAGAGGAGCTCGGTGACCGAATCACTATAAATCATCATGTCCGGTTTGCACTTTATTTTAATTATTACTTTACTTTTATAATTACACCATATTATTGCTTGTGTTATTGCTTGGTGTTTATCTTTGTTGCTTATGTTCATATTGTGATGATATGTATTCTTTTGTGAAATACACTATTCGTATAATGCAAGTATTTATATTGCCACTTTTCATATTACGTCAAACTTGATCGGCTATTTGATACAACAAGTTTTAAGATTTTAAACGGTAAAGTATTCACCTCCCCCTTTTACGTTTTCACATACTCTATAAAGATAAAAACACAACTCTTAACATTATTTGAGTGGCTAATATCAATAAATTTAATACGTAAAAGTGTGTCAAAAGCCTCCGTATCGACTTCCCCGAACGTAGAAAATACAAATGGTATGAACTTGTTGTTGTTGTTGTCGTCGTCGTCGCCGCCGCTGCCGCTGCCGCCGTCGTCGCCGCCGCCTATGTCGTCGTCTTTGTTGTTGTAATATAAACATCACTTTATTAGAAATTTATATGATTTACAAGAAATTAGTGGGAAGCCGATATACTATTTGAGCTCCCACTCCTCTGACTATACCAAAGCTAATCCTACTAAAGATATGAGCAACAACACGCGCCCCAATGTCTCGAGTCAAAGAAAACTTTCGGATCCGCCTCAGTAAGGTCACTGCATCCTTCTCAATCACCGCATACTTAGCCTCATACTTGACACGTTTACGTTGTGCGGCCTTAATCACCGCACGAACCGACACAAAATCAACCATACCAGTTTGCGTCAAGGGCGATGACCATGTCAGATCAATATATACATCATGCCCTCCGTCCCCACGAGTATAGCAACATATCATATGGATGTAAGGGTTTGTCCCTTTCTCCATTAAGCCCGATATCAACGTCTTTACGAGCCGAAATCCCCAACCGAGAACATATGTCAACAAGAGTATCCCCCACCACGTTATGTCGATATTTAATACTAATAATATCGAGTGCGATACGATTCCTCATAAATATCCCTCGTAAAGACCTTGGAACAAGCTAAGCACGGCATCTGAACAGAGAATAAGGGAAGGCCTAGCCGATAGCATAACACACATATGTAATTCCTAACATTCATAGTTTGTCCCAACCCAGATATTGGAACCACCCTAAGCCAGTCCAAAATGTAGCCCTCAATTTGTGATTTCCATAACGCCATTTGTCAAGTAGATAGGAGAAAAGTGGATTCAGTCCTTTAGGTCACACATATGAAATATATATATGCCAGTTTCTTCATAAGTTTAGGGGCAACGATCTCACTTGGGTTACTCAACAGGTCAATCTCCATTTTTGTATTAAAAGCACACAAGGCATCATCAAAGGAAGGCCCAAAAGTAACAATACCAGAATTTCGGAGCAGCTTAGTCTGCAAGCTAGTAGATTAGAGTCTAGACGCAAGGAATGCATAATTCAATACATCTCCTGCAGAGTAAACACCGAGCCCCCCACATGCAAAAGATAAGGTGGCAAGCCTCCACTGCCAGTCACCAAAACCAGGTCCAGAAGCAGTGACAATACGCTCCAGAGCAGAACAAAGTGTCGTATCAAAAGAAATATGAGCACGCTCAAAGATCCAAGAAGAACATGTGCGCATAGCAAAATATAAAATGAAAATACCGGCACAAGCGAAAAAATAACAATTCACACTGAGGGTTATTAATTTTAGCAACAACACCCATAAGCTCAATGGCTTTGGAAACTCTTTTCATAAGAAGCTCACTACTAAAATTAAAGTCCACACTAGCAGGCCCACCCAGTAATTTAACATCGTGCAAATGTCGGGCAATATTAAGCAAGAAAATACCCGCAAGCCTGCTTCTAGGGTCTTCCTTTGGCCAAAAAACCTCAGTTTTATCAACATTGAGGTGCAAACTACAACGATGTTCATCCACCATGATAAGCTCTAAAACCTTCCCCACAACCAAAGTATCTCCAATAATAGTGCCATCATCCAGATACTAAGCTTGAAGGGAAAGACTAAAAGAGTCTCTAATCTTACATATCAAAGGATGTAACATTAAAGAAAAAAGCAGAGGTTCAAGTGGATAACCTTGTTGCACACCTTGGTGCGACCATAAAGTGTGTTCCTCATAATATAAACTAGTTGGGCTGGAGTAACAAAATTGCACCCAACGTGAAATAGCGGGACAACAAAGGCGAATCTCCTGTAGCATAACCTCCCCACCAAATTGAAGGCGTTTTTTAAATCCACCAACAACATCGAAAGACCTACATCATCTCCACAGTCTTCAATCAACCAATTCACGACATGAAGAATAGTCTCCCCTCCTCTAGATACCCCAACACCGAACTGTAAATCATTTAAGTAACCATTCAAAGAATGGCCAATCATAGCAACACTAACCTTCAAAACTAAACACCTCCAAACAGTCCCCACATCAATAGGATGGATACCACCTCCCAGCTTGACCAGTGGTGTGAGAGGATCACTAGCAATATACTCACCCAACTCCCTGGGGTATTTACCATCAAGAAAAAGATTCACCAGTTGGGTGATAGAATTGATTAACTCATCAGAAATAGCGACAGCAGCACCACTTAAACAATCCAAAAGGTGTTGGGCACGCAAACCATCCCGACCACAAGACGTACCACGAGGAAAACTCTTAATCATCATCATCATTGTTATTATTATTATTATTATTATTATTATTATTATTATATTAAACCATAATAATTTTACATATAGTTGAATGGGAGTCTAGACATAAGTTGTACTCTCACTCCATTCTGAATACATTATTATATATATTGAAACATAATAATTTCACATAAAGTTACATTAGAGTTGGGTTACTTAACTTAGAGGAGGTCTCTATTTAAAGAAATAAAAGATAATGTATATTAGTGAGTGTAAAATATATAAAAAGGTAGAGAAAAAGCATCTTGGAAAGAATTGAAAAAAACTCATATGCTAATTATAGTAATAAGTGTGAAATTGCAGTGGGACTTACTTCAAGGACTATTTTGCCAAGTTGTGAAACTTTGCATTTAATGTTGGACTTATTTTGTAACGATGAAACCTGGGGATTTTTTAGTTGATTTAATATTATGAAACTTAACCTACTTTGTTGGCGTTTAATGCGTAACAAATAGTATATATAGTAATGGTGTTATTTGGGGTTGTTTTGTTCTATTTATAGCATGTCCACTTATAAGGAAATTACAAATATATCGTTGCAATTATTTTTTGATATTCATATTGCTTTTAGGGAGTATATTTAAAATGAACAATAGTTTAATCGTATTGCTTTATTGTTTTTGTTACATAAAAAGATACCATTTATAAAGATAGTGAAAGGGGATATGAAATATGTAATTGTTGTTAACTAATAAAGTCAATAGGTTCGGTCAGTTGTCTTATGTCTTTATAGCATTTAGGTTTAGGTGAGTCTTTAAAGATTTTTTACATTTAATAGCTCATGTTTTTAATAATTGTATTAACCAAAAACCAGTGCTTTACAAAAGTCCTTCAATGCTTAAAAGCTATCTAATAGCTTTTTACAATAAATTAAATTCACAAATAGAACCAAGTCTTATGTCTCAAAGGCTTGTAATCAACCATGTCTTTAGTGTAACGTAAAAAACCTCTAAAAAAGCTTTTTCAAATATTAATAAGTCTTTTGTCAAGTTATCATTCCAGATGCTCTTAGCTTGTAAGGTTTTGTATGTTTGTTTTAATTTCATGTCTCTTACTCTAATTAGTTCGTTGAATTTGATTAATATACTTCTTCTGATTTCTATGGATGTAATGTAAAAAGTGTATAAAATGTGTGTATGTAGTATTTAGCTTTTTCATAAACCATTGGAGTTTTAGTCAATAGACTCGGGTTCGAGTTCAACCTTTGTCCTAAAGCTCTTAATGGTACCATCTCCCCACCGCAAATTCTCATATTCATTGGTCAACGAGAGGCTTATTGGAGAAAATAATCAGGGTTCAAAGCTCACCTATTGATAATCATTAGGATAGGTGCTCATTGCTTAAGGCCGGATCCTTAGGGAAGGTATGGTTGACATCCTTAGGATACATGAAAACAGAGTGATCATATTGTTCTTTACCTTTTGGAGTATTTAGCTTTTCCATAGAAAAATAAAAGTAGTGGCATACATATAATAAGTTGCCATCTTCGCTTTTGCTTATGACTACCCTTTAGTATATTGTGATACATAGAATTGAAATAAGAAAGGAGACAGTCGTGTCAAGTAACACAAAAAGAGATTTAGATGAGAACCAATAAGATGATAGTGTGCCCAAAAAGAATTATCAATTATACTACTGTAAAAAAAAAAAAAAAAAAAAATCCATATAATTAGCCGCCCCATTCCAAAAATGAAATTTGAGTGCTTGCACTATACCCATTTTAATAATTAAAAAGAGTATAAATCAACTATTTAATCCAAAGTTCACAAAAGGATTATACCTAATTATGGGGCGTTTCTTTTTTCTTTGTGGGAACGAAATAGTAAGCCTCACTCATTTAATAATACTACCTCTAAAATAATTTTTGACTTTTCAGAATAACGATCATTTGACCTTATCCATTTTGAGTGTTATATAATACTTGATGAAAAATATATGATTGGGTTTTAAATGTATTTTCATTGGTAAGTTTTTCATCAGCTATATAACACAAAAATTACGGTCAAAGTTGAACCAACTTGACTAAAAGTTATTTCTTTTGAAATTGGACCCACTAAATCCTTTAATGTATCTGTACCAGCAAAGGAAGAAAATTGCTATCCTTCACAGCCTGATGTATTAACAAACGTGGGGCCCATATGAACCTTAGCTAAACAAAAGAAATAAACAGCCCCTAAGTCATGTAAAAGCATGTGGACTTAATATTAGTTTATATTGTTAACTGATATATTGATCACATGATTCCTTGTGTGAGATACGTTTTATTGATACGATATATATAGGTGAATACATAATGAAACTCTAATGGACCACAAACCCACAAGTCGGACGTGGGCCAAATATCTCATCTAACACTCATCCGCAATCCGAAATGCAAATCAAAGGAAGTAGAAAACAGAAAACATGAAATTATATATATATACTAAAAAGCATCCGGAGGTACTGTAGCAACAGTACACACGAAAATTTCATGATAGCCTCATTTTAGCCCCTGAGGTTATTGGTCATTGCAAAGTTAGTCCTTAACGGTTGTTATCTAACAACCGTGAAGTAAATTTGTAACGTAAAAGTAACTTCAGGGGCTGTTTCGTGGCAGATATTAAACAGAAACAGCCCCTAAGGTTATCTTTTATTTTCACCCTTAGTCCCTAAGGACTAACGTTGCAACAACCCGTCAATTTCAGGGACTAAAAAGGAAAATTCTATTGCTACAGTATGAAACAGTGATAAACAGTTGCTGCTACAGTAAAACATAATGGCAAATAGTGCGTGCACTGTTCATAAGCAATTTACGCTTTTAGTCCCTCAAGTTAGCTTGAAATCGTACCGTTAGTCCCCCGTTATCGACCTTTTGCAAATTTCGTCCTTAATAACAAAAAAAAAATTACAAGATTTTTATTTCGACTTAGATTAAACACAACATCCCCGCAGCAACGCGCGGGTACTCCGCTCGTTGTAACTAATTTGTTAACCTAATAGAAACCATGAAACGTATGAGTTAACATATATGACATGCATGGTACGTACGTCTTTGTATAAAATCTTACGTATACATCTTAGACAGTCTAAAACAAGTTTGATTTATATAAGAAGTTTGTAGCTAGGTTACTACTACTTAGATCAAATACATACGAAATAGAATTCAAAAAGATGGCATTTTGATGGTGATCGAAGAGGTTTGAATCAATGGTAGCTTGTTATTTGCACAAGTGTTGACACTTTCCCCTGTGGACACTGGTATCTTTTGAACACCAAGACGACTACTCAAAAGCACATTAGTTACTTTTCTCATCAGATAACCCTACATATTCACTATGTGTCACGATACTGGGACCTGACCTAATTATCAAACCAACTATACCTAAAGCGAGTCAATAACTTCAAGAAGCCGGTAGTGAGCGAATGAAAGGAACCAGTCTATATATGTTACAAGAACAGACAAAGTTTTGTTCAAACATCCGATATATCTCTTAATCTACTTTACAATGTCGTAGATTATTTCGAGAACAACAAGAAACAATGTTGCAAAGGATAGATCGTGGAGTGTGTAAATTTAAGTTTTAACCAAGCTAGCTAGTGAGGAGAATGCATGCACCTTGTGGATCAAGATGGTAAAATAGGTGTCAGTTTCAGAAAGTATGACTTTATCAGTAGAGAATCGACTTTTTTCTTTTGGAATGAAAACTATTATTGAGCACAAAAAAGTTTTTGGCTCCACTTACTTTGCTTTACTCGCACATATACATATTAGGGGGTAGCTGCCCCCGGTAAGGAGGCTCAATCCTTCTCATTTTCTCTGTCACGTCAGCTTTCTCTCTCAAGCGACCTTCAGGTGATTGGGTACCCCAGTAGAGAGTGAATGAAAGGAACCAGTCTATATATGTTACAAGAACAGACAAAGTTTTATTCAAACATTCGAGAACAAAAAATGAGGCAAACTTTACGTCGTTCTCACACTTGCTGATAGAAATTTCGCTTGTTCTCAAAGCGTTAATCCGGTTAACTTGTCATCAAGAAAGAAGAATGTGTGATAACATTCTATATCAACAAAAGGCACAACATTCTCAACGATGTTGACAAGTTTAAAATTTTCAATAAAAAGTCAAACAAACGATAGTATAGTATCTTGAACTAAAGACACAATGATGAACCACCAGAATGTTTAATGATACACTAATGATGGAAAACACGTGTAGGATTATCCTTAAAAAGGTTTGCTAAACTTGTTTACTTATACAAAAATGGCATGTGTTAGTGTAAAGAAAAAGCTTAATTATAAGTGGTTTGACTATGTATATGGTCGGTTTTAAGTGAAAGCAAAGTGTGAACTAAAGGAGTCCAAGAAGCCATGAACACCAATCAAATTTATCAACAAATATCTTATAGCTAGTGGGTGGGTATCTCACATACAAGGTCAACAACAAACGACTAACGTATAGTATCTAAAAACAATTCTACTATACTCTTAGATAACGATATACTCATATACATTACACAACTTATATAATATCAAAGAATGTTTTTAAGTCAACCCTCTAAGATAATGAATATAAAACCGTGTGATCAGTCATTGTTAAGATTACCAACTGAGTTACGCGTCATTCGGTTGACGTATATATGTTGTTGAGTAGTAGTCCTTAACCATCTTATTTATACGTGTGGGTTAAGAAGTTTTATATATTTGTGACGCAATATGTACCAAAGAATCAAGTTCAAAAATAAAAAATGTACCAAAGAATCAATAGTTTTGTTTGTACATATATATAAATCGTACGTACACATGAGTCGTATGTATATGTACGTTGGAGCACTTGTGCTTAAGTCAATTGACCCAAGTTCAAGTCTCATCTTTGGCACTTCATATAGGTACCCCACCTCCGCAAAACCTATGGGCACACTGAATAGACTTTGTAGAATAAGAGCTCAGGGGTCCGAGTCTTGGCTCATGCTCACTCCAGTGGTGCCCCACCAGCCGTGAGAGTTGTCGGAGCTATTCCTTGTGGGGTGAACAATGGCTGGTGCCAAAAGACACCCAGGGTCAGGATGTTCCCGCCAATCTACACATTTATTTGTGAAATATCCATATAATTAAGGTGTTGATACTCACACAATTTTTTTTTATACATACACCACACTGTAATACACAAATACTGTGTATGTATAAAAAAAATAATAATGTGAACACCCATATAATTATGTGACCCAGGCCATCCCATCACCACCACCTCTATGATTGGCCTATCCTTATTTGATATCATATATTGTTCTTTGCTTACACTATTTTTGAGGTGTCACAAATATCAAACATCTGAAAACATCTAATTTTGTTACAATTTTGATTCGGAAATAGTATGATCAATAATGACAAGCATCTCTTCCATGTCGACCTGATAACTGAGATGTTTGAGAAGCCAACATGTCTCCAACTCGTGCTACAGATTCTGTCGATTATATCACATAAAACCGCGATTATTACAAGCTCCGGGTTTCAATTTTGGTTCTTGTTTGGTACAACAAGCACCGAGATGTTGAACCGTAAGGACAATCAATGTTCTATCATGTTGCGCAACCATTGTGTCACAAAGGTCAAAGTCCAACAAACTATACAAAATGATGACCATATCAAGTTAGTAACCATCATGGACAAGTCAAATAACCAATCACATTATATAGCCCATGAAAAAAACTATGGATCGACTTCAATTTGGTCAAAAAGCAGTTTTTAAAAGTGTTGCAACACGCATCTTCAAAAAGTATGCATTGGTCTATGATGCTTACAAGCTAAGAACATCACATAATAATAGTTAACGTGAAGTGTCTGCAACGATAGAGACCAATAACAACAAATCTAGAAGCTCGGATAAATCTAATCTAATGAAATTTCTAACCACACAATCAACCCCCTAAGTTCCTATCGATAACTAGAGAACGAAATCCAAAAAACTATAATGCGGTTAGCTAATGACACCTTCAACGGCTACACATTCGATACTATTTGCAACTCCACGTGCCTACAGAAAAAAGAAAACCCGAAATTAACTACGATAGTAAATTTAAGTTGTCTGTGACATAATAGACTTTTAAGGAGCTTACGACTACAATTAACCTTAAATGATTGAGATACAAATAAACAATTGATAATGTCACCTATTACGAATATTCCTTCTAGGCCACATCATCATCATCGTCATCTTCCTCTGGGAGTTCTATTTCATTTGCATCCTCAATGGGTCCGTCTTCACTATCATAATCATATGCGCCTGTAAAGAGTATCAATAATTGTAACAATGGCAAGCAGACAAAGGGAAAAGTAAAATGTGTCAGCATACAAAGCCAAATTTTATTCGGCGATTTTTATATTGCACAAAAATGTTAAACCCAAACTCAACCAGGATTTTCAAGTTGCTAGAATTTTTAGTTTCGTGTTATCATTGTGTTGTGATTATAGAGTCATAAAACAAACAAAACAGACCCTTGCTTCGCTTTTAGCATACACTATTTGTAATATGGGCCCAAAGCAACTTTAAACTAAAAGGAATATGTTGAGCCCATGAATATCCATAAGGTCGGTCTAACAATGCAGTTAAGCTGGCCAAATTTAATTCAGTTTAACAGATTGTTCAATTTATTGGATGTTTGATTTCAGAGTATATGAAACAGTTTGTATTGTACCAATTGAAACCATCTTAACGACAAAGCACAAATATAACCAATTGCAATATTAGTGCGGTTTTATTTCTTACAAAGCACAAATATACCTCTAGACATAGATGATGCTTGACTTTGAGCTGGCTCACTTTCATCAAGAACATAAGGAAGTTCTAAAAACTTTAACAAAGCTTCTGTTTGAGGATTACGATTATGTCCTGGGGAAAAAAGAAGCAAACGCAATAGTAACAAAATATTAACACAAGAAATGCAACAATATCTAAAGAGGATTTTTTTAGTAATATACCGGAAAACGAACCGTTAGCAACAGTCTGAGTAGAATTGTGGCATGGGACTGTGCGTACAAACTCAAAAGGTTTAGTCCCTCTAGATTGCAGTTTACTCCTTACCCACTGGCGACATTCTTCCATGTCAAGATGTACACTCCTAAAACCACAAGATAGTCACCAACAATAAATTTACAAATAATGAAAACAAAAATGAATCTCTTGGATGTAAATACCGAAAATATGAACGTTTGGCAGTAAGAGGAAAAATGGAATTGTATCTGCGGGTTATTGCTAGCCACTCTTCATCATAATGAATCTCATGTGGCCCAGGCTCGGATTCAATTTCGATAATCTATATGCAAACCGCAAAAAGAAATGTTATGTTAAGAAGAAAATAATCAGTAGACAACAAAAAAGAGGTGAAACTGTACCTGCAAAAAATTCCGCCTCGGAATACACTTATCGAGTGCAAGAAATTTGGTAACTTGACCTCCATCCTCATGTTGAACTAAAGCAGCAAACTTGCAATGTAGGTGGGCAGAGAACCAGTAAGGAGGTTTTAGTTTTTCTAGCAACTCTGCAGCAGGTTTACTTCCCAATCTTTTTTCCAGAATCTGCAGAATAAGAAGGTAACATGGTCGATTTCCAAGATGGTGATTCAAAACCGTAAAGCTAAAGTGCCATATTCTGATGTTATTCTTAATAGCTAGATAACACAATTTAGTTACCTCCTCCTCGAAATCTGGCTTATAGCGGAGAAGATCTTTCCAGTTTCCATGATCAGTAACACCAACAGGCCAATCATGTGAAACAAAGATATCAACAGGCTCCTCAATTTGCATGAGCTTTTGAACGTCGTATTCTCGGACATGGTATACTGACTTGATTTCACTTCTGTTATATGGAGGCCTTTCAAAGTGCCCTGTTCAAGGAAAAGGCAGGCTGCTAAAATCATCTAACCCATATATTTAACAACAAAATTTATTTTTAGCCAATTATATGCATATGATGGTTCAAATATACAGCTTTAGAGGGTGTTTGTTTAAGCTTTATTTTTGGGTTTATGAGCTAATTTGACTCGGCTTATATTTCATAAGCTCATATCTTTCTGCTTATTTTTTATTTATGAGCTTAATATGACTTAAATATGAAAAATAAGCCCATAAGCTGGAAAATAAGCCAGAAAAAAATGGGCTTATGAAACATAAGCCAAGTAAAAAAAGCTCATAAGCCCAAGTAATAACCTGAAAAACTCAATAACTTGTACGAGTAACAGTTTACACATATTAGGCAACACACAGATATTCAACAAACCTAAATGATAATCGTGAGGCTTGTAGATTCCAGAAAGACCACCGATGCGAATGTTCCCAAACTTGACGACTCCAGCAAATCCCAAGAAGTATATATTAGGTGCAGCCCATCCTCCATAGTATCTAGATGAATAGCATGTATGTCAGTGATCTTCGGCAAAAATAGCGAGAAAAATTATCAACAAAAGTAAATTCATGAGTTTGTGATATAATGAGTGTTTCGCATACAGAAAACCATTAAAAGGATCATCTGAATAAGCAGTTAATACAGATAGACAACCAGCAATCATTCACTTTTGAGCCATGAGGAAAAGGGGAAATGTCGGTACTATCTTTCCAGGTAGAAAGCGTTTAGACAAATGAGTGAAAACTCAGTTTTTTCCTGCTGATATGATATGACTTTTTTTATATCTTAATGAGATATTGTTATACTAAAGCAAGTAATCCGATACCACATATGTGAAGTTGAGATATAAACTCCTGACAGTAAGTTGTAGTCCTGTATTCTACTCAATACAGGGCAAGCCTGTAGACGAAACACCCAAAACTTAGCTATGTGGGTATTAAACAACAGATGCATTAATCAAGTTTCCAAAAACTATAACAGAAGCTAGACGGTTCCAGCAGTTAATGACGTAAGCAAGAATCAGGAGATGGCTAAGCAGTAAATCCCATTGTTATGACTTAAGTAACGAATTATCGGGAAAATAGTATGCGTATAAGAATTAGGCGATTGAGGTGAATATGAGGAAGGAGCTTACAGTTCCCAGAGATAACGTCGGTCCTATCTCTCCAGGTAGAAAGCGTGAAGACAAAAGAGTGAAAACTCAGTTTTTTTCTGCTGATATCATATGATTTTTTTATAACTTTTAATGTGATATTGTTATACTAAAGCAAGTAATCCGATACAACATGCGTGAAGTTGAGATATAAAGTCCTGACAGTAATTTGTGGTCGTGTATTCTAGTCAACATTGGCAGAAGCAAGGGCAAAAATGAGGAAATATGTACTAGACAGGGCAAGCCCGTAGACCAAACACCTAAAACTTAGCTATGTGGGTATTAAGAGGACGCCATTAATCAAGTTTCCAAAAACGATAACAGAAGCTAGACGGTTGCAGCAGTTAATGACGTAAGCAAGAATGAGGAGAGGAGATGGCCAACCGTTCACTTTTGAGCCATGATGAAAAGGGGAAATGTCGGTACTATCTCTCCAGGTAGAAAGTGAGTGTGTAGACAAATGAGTGAAAACTCAGTTTTTTTGTGCTGATATCATATGATTTTTTTTATAACTTGATGTGATATTGTTATACTAAAGCAAGTAATCCGATACAACATATGTGAAGTTGAGATATAAACTCCTGACAGTAAGTTATGGGCCTGTATTCTACTCAATACAGGGCAAGCCTGTAGACGAAACACCTAAAACTTAGCTATGTGGGTATTAAACAACGGATGCATTAAGAGGTCAAGTTTGGAAAAACGATAATAGAAGCTAGAGGGTAAACTGAGGTTCCAGCGGTTAATGACTAAACTAAGCAATTATCGGGGGAAAATAGTATGTACGCATATAAGAATTAGGAAATTTAAGGTAACATGAAGTGCTTAGAGTTCCTAGAGGTAATTGGAGGCTGATATCATACGATTATGTGAAAACGCGTAGACAAACGAGTGAAAACGGTTTTACTCAGTTTTTTTCTGCTGATATCATATGATTATGTGATATTGTTATAGTAAAGCAAGTAATCCGATAACATACGAGCCCAACCTATGAAGTTGAGATATAAACTCATCACAGTAATTTGTGGTCCTGTTTTCTACTCAACATTGGCAGAACCAATGGCAAAAACGAGGAAACATGTACTAGACAGGGCAAGCCTGTAGAGCAAACACCTAAAACTTAGCTATGTAGCTATTAAGAGGATGCATCAAGTGCGGTGGGCGAGAATTTTTACTCGAGGGGGCAGATTTTGATAATTTTTAGAAACTACATTACAAAATGGTTATTAAAGGGGGCAAATTACACAAAAAAAAAAACGTTAAGAGTTTTACCCTGGTAAAATATAATGTGAATTTTTACTCGAGGGGGCAGATTTTGATACAACATATGTGAATGTTTTTTTTTGAAAAAGGGTTTTACCCTGGTAAAATATAATGTGAAGTTGAGATATAAACTCCTGACAGTAAGTTGTGGTCCTGTATTCTAGTCAATACAGGGCAAGCCCTGTAGACCAAACACCTAAAACTTAGCTACGTGGGTATTAAGAGGATGCATTAATCAAGTTTCCAAAAACAATAACAGAAGGTAGACGGTAAACTGATACTTGCAGCAGTTAATAAGTGGTAGTATGTTATATCGATATAAACACGAAGTATTTGAATTACTAGGTTCATTAACACGATTAGTCAAAAAGTATTAGTTAATGACGTAAGCAAGAATGAGGAGATAGCTAAGCAGTAAACATAAGAGGTACTAAGGGTGTGTTTGGTGAAACTAGCAGTAGCAGTTAGCAGAAGTAGTTAGCAGTAAGTAGTTAGCAGTAAGCAGTTGGCAGTTAGCAGTTTAATTTATAAAAGTGTTTGATAGAATAGCTGTAGCCATAATCTTATTCAAAGAGCATTTAGCGTTTAACCTTTTTTTGCTCATAAATGCTAACTGCTAATCATTCCAAACAAGCTTTTTTCAAAAACGCTAAATGCTAAATGCTAATTGCTCCATTTATGCTCGCTACCAAACACACCCTAAATAGGAATGATCCTAGGAAAAGCTTACATTGAACCGTAAATCCCTAAATTGTTATGAGTTAACTAAGCAATTATCGGGGGAAATAGTATGTAAGCTTACAGTTCCCAGAGGTAATTGGAGGCTTCGTGATTGCCACCGATAAAAACAGTCGGAAACGGGGCGAGTTTTTGTCCAGAAAAATACTTCCAGAAAGAGCCCATGCTTCTGTATTTAGGGGGGACACTTAAGCTATCCAAGTCATTCGCATTCCTAATAGCCTGCTTGCAAATAATAATTAGTTTATTATTATTATAACTTTATAAACTAATGATAATAATAAAAAGAAGAACAAGAGGACCTGGAAGTCGCCGCAGCAGATAAGGAGGTCGATTTTGGTGTTTTGGAGATGCTGTAAATGTAAGAGAGTGGCGTAGACGTTGTCCAAATCACCGTGCATGCATCCTTCTATCGCTATCTTCATTGATGATTATTCTAATTTGATTCAATACTGAGTGAGGGAATGATTATTCTATAGCCGGTTGGATGGAGGGAGGGTGTTTGGCAATTCCTTTTACTCTTTCTTTCTTTTATTTTTTATTTTTTCTCTCTCAATCAATAAATAACCTTCTATCGGCTAAATGTGGGATTGTATTGTGGTTTATTTTCTTTTAAGGCCCAATTTGGTAAACTATTTTTGCATTAGAAAAGACATTAATCTTTTTGTTTGGTTGTTGTTGAAGCATATAGAACAAAAATGTAAATTTATTAACCCATTCATGTTTGGCGTGAAGCTCAAGCTAAACAAAACGCCAAAGGAGGACACAAGAGTAAATTCCATAAAAAAAGATGCCGTATTGCCATAGATGGTAGTAAATCAGTAAAATATCCTTTACAAATACACACACTTAAGAGAGAGATCCTCACCCGACAATATTCACACTCTTAAAAAATCTTTCTTTCTCTCTCTAAAATATTTTCAGACAACAAAAGTAATCAACTCCAATCTTTCATTTTTTTAATAACACGTCTTTAAAAAAAATAAGAATGGTTTGTATCCAACAGGATTGGGAAATGGTTTGTATCCATTGACTATATTATCTGCATCATAAGTTATACGATTGAACATATGGGGTTTTTTAATAGCACGTCTTTTAAGAAAATAAGAATGGAAGTAGTAGAGCAATTCCTTTTAATACTTTGGGCTGGGTTTGCATTTGACATTAATCTTTTTGTTTGGTTGTTATTTTTTTAATTTGACTTATTCAGATATCAATAAAGCATTAATATGTATGGTTTTTTCTAAGGATGGTGAGCGTTTGTTTTGGACCATTAAGCTCTTAATGAACTAGATGTGGTCTCAACATCTCTTAACGTTTTGTTTTTTTTTCCGTATTAATACAAATAATTACATATTTTCTCTTATATTAAGCTGAGTTGTTGGGTTAGCGGACTTCTGTATCTCAACTCTAACCCAACTCATTTAATTAATCGTTGGGGATTATATGTTTTAGGGAGTGTGAATGCAATTGTTTATATTTAAAGTGTAACACATTCTATTATTTTAAAACAAACAAGGTACGATTTCAACCACTTATTAGATTAAGATAAAATCGACTTCTTTTCGATCATATGTTCAATATTGGGACTGAACCTCACGAAAAAGGGATAAACAAATCTCTTTATGTTAGTCTACTTTTCTCTGACATATGCACTAAGGCTACATTGTGACCAAAGTCAACTTTAATTTTACCTGCAACATCATCTTTCTATCTCCAACGACGACCTAATATTCACAACAACGACTTTCTTATTTTTTATTTATTTTGCGATTCATTAAACAAAAATACAAATTACATAAAAAAAAACACATATCTATTAACACATTATATAACTTATGTAACCCAATTCATTTATAAAAAGAAAATCTATTTTAATTATAGCTCTTTTATGGTCCTTTGTATTTATTTATTATTATTATTTTTTATTTTTTTGAGTAAACGCTAAACAGGGTCTACCCATGCGCTCCGTTTAACCCAAGCGTGTTCTTTGTCTTATTGTTGATACCAGTGTAGAAGTAGTTAGGATCGGAGGATCGGAATTAAAGTTTAGGCCCAATTTTGATAAACAACTTATCTTTCTCTTACAAGCTAGTGGGCTAGTGCGAATGTTTTAAGGTTTTATTGGTTGGTTTTAGGTAGTGTGTATCCCAAAAGTATACATTGTTCCCATCAACTACAATTCTCATCAAGTAACGGATAGAATCCTTACGTTTACGTTTACATTGCTATATACATTTATTGGTCATAATAATTTTTTATTTAAGCATTTAGTTATGATTAAAGTCAGGTAGTGTTGATTAGACTAATGCTAGCTTTGAGATAAGGAATCGGAAATGGGCTCATAAACCGGCGGGCTTTTCCCCAAGTTTGGTAAATTTTGGGTTTGCTCACCAACGTAACGAAGAATTGGATTGGGTGTGGGTAACATGGATAAGGTGCCTGGATATGTTAGGGTGCTTATAAATGTGAACCACCCCTCCCTAAATAGAGGGTGATTATGATTTGTCAAGCACATATAAGTGGATGAATTAAAAAAAATGGCATTATATTCAGACCCCCCTTATAGTGGGTTTCAAATCATTAGATGCATTGAAAGATTGTAAGATGTACATCACAAAGTTGTATGGTCTGCATCACGGGTTATCGATTGATTATACTGTCTGCATCACAAGTTATACGATTGAACATAGGGTGTTTTTAATAACACATCTTTTAAAAAAGAGTTTTTTCTATTATATGACCTAGTGCACATGATAAGAAATGAAAAAATTACATAAAAATACATGGGATCAAAAAAAAAAAAAAAACATAAGTATACATAAAATATATATTATTTGTCCAATGCTCACCCCCGATAATATGGTGCTTTCGAGTGTCCCATGACCGTTTGAGACCGAAGCTTCACAGTGGGTCGACGTTTGAGACCGAAGCTCCACAGTAGGTCGACCTAGTTCGACCGATGGGTCAACCAAACAAGGTAACAGACCACTGTGTTTAGCCTAATGGGGTGATTATGATTGGTAATAAAAGTAGTAATATACTTGTAGCGGCATCTCTCCCTGGATGACAATCATAATGATTCACCCCCAATTTCTCTACACTCTATCATCATCATTTAATTATAATTAAACACCCAAAACAAACAAACCCACGCGCTTACTACACCCTGTGCGTTGTTTGTTTCTTTCTTTCCAATCAAATTCCCACTTCTTCTTCTCAGATCCAAACCCTAATTTCATTTCAATCCAATCCAATCCAAAGGTCAGCTTTTTCATTTTGATTATTTATCTAGTTAGTTAGTTAGTTAGTTACTATGGATATTTAATAGTAGATCAATTAGATATTACATGATCGATGGCTTCGATTCGTAGAACACTTTCCCCTTACCACGATCGCTCCCACCAAAACGGCAGCACCAGTTTCCCCCACCTCCCACAAACACTCCCGATTCGCCTTCCCGTTATCCACATTCGGCGTTGGCGTTCGCACTTTTATCGAGAAACCCCGCAAACCCTCCCTTCGCACGTGGCGCCGATCCGTCTACACCTGCCTTTTATTCTTCCTTGTAGGCTTCCTACTAGGCCTAGCTCCCTTCGGCACACAGTTCGACCAACGACAAGTTGACTTCTCCTTCGAAACGCAGCTCAACCGCCCGCCCCCGTTATTAGATACCAACATTGTCGTTAATAAAGTGGAACTAGCTGTTAAGCATAGGTTTGATTATAACGTTGCTAGGAAGCAGCTCATAGTTGTCACGCCGACATACAACCGCGCGCTTCAAGCGTTTTATTTGAATCGGCTTGGACACGTCCTGAGGCTTGTGCCTCCGCCCGTTTTGTGGATTGTTGTGGAGATGAATGCGGCGTCTACGGAGACGGCGGATGTTTTGAGAGGGATGGGGATTATGTATCGGCATTTGGTTTGTGGGAAGAATTTGACGGATGTTAAGGATAGGGGTGTGCATCAGAGGAATACGGCGCTTGAGCATATTGAGCATCATAAGCTTGACGGGATTGTTTATTTTGCGGATGATGATAATATCTATTCGCTCGAGCTGTTTGAAGCGTTGAGAGATATCGTATGTATTGCTTTGTTTGCTGATTATAGTATCTAATATTGATGTTACCTTATGTGGATACGATTGCCTATGACTGTGAATGTTGATATGCTGCAAATCAAAGATGGTGTACGCTACAAATTACTTTTTCAATCACTAGATAGTAGTAGTAGATTAAGAGCTATAGATTAGGAGCAAGTGCACGAGCAGTGTAGACACATGCGATATTCTTATCTTTATGTTACATCAAATTAATATTGTCTTATTCTCAACATTGAAATTGCATTGCGGATAATGTTTCAAATATGAAGTTGTGAATACATTTTTGAAAAGGCTGATGCTTGCACGCTTGTTTGTCGAGTTGAGCGACCAAGGAACAAAGCTATATTCTCTTGTTTTCTATTTGCTTGAAGGAAAGGGTAACTTATATTTGTTGAGGTTTTGCAATGGGGTGGGGAAAGTATAAATTCCAGACCATCCGATTAGTAGCACTTTGCCTATCACGTTAGCAATAGTAGTAGTCTTGAAAAAACAGATAAGAAGATTCAAATGGAATCCACATATTAATGGTTTCTTCGGAAATGTTGGAATAGATCTCGAGAAAAAAATATGTGAATTTTAGTAATGCAAACAATCCTATGTTTAGTATAAATTCCGCTCACTTTTGCTTATACAAGAAAGATTGAGATTGCTTATCTTCTACTCGTGAATTTAGGGGTGTTATCGGGTCGGGTTGTCGGGTTATCGGGTTTATCGGGTCGGGTTAATTCGGGTTTTCAAGTAGAAGAAAGTAACCCGCAACCCGACCCTATAAGGAATCGGGTTATCGGGTTCGGGTTGATATCGGGTCGGGTTAATCGGGTTATCGGGTCACTTGGTTATTTGGCTCAGTTAGTATTTCACGCCTTAAGTGTATGCTACTGAAAGAAAATTAATGTTAGGCTAATGAACATGATGATAATTTCAGTTGTATTTGATGCTAAAAACGTTTGAATCACTCATAGCACATTGATGGCCGATTGTTATTCATAAAAGAACAAAGATAAACTAGTCTTAAGAATAATATGTTTGTGGCTCCTATAGGCTAATTGGATATAACTAATAAATATACTCAATAACTCAAATATGCTGTATGTTGTAGCATCTCCCACCAAAGGAATGACATGTTCATACGTCGTTATTAAGGTCATACATGCCCAGCGAGTGTTTAGAAATTCGTAATGTGCATTTGCAAATTGAACTAACATATTTATGTTATGTGTTGTATACGTTAATAACGAAAAAGCAGCAACTATCACTAAACTAATAAAAAAAATAACACTTGTTAATGGGCTTTTATCCAAAAATGAAAGATTTATTAATATGTCATTAGATCTTATCGAGTTTATCGGGTTGACCCGATAACCCGATAAGAAATTAATTAGGACCCTAACCCGACCCTATTAGGTTATCGGGTTGACCCGATAAACCCGATAAGCTAAGTTGGACCCGAATCAACCCGACCCTATAAAGCTTTATCGGGTTCGGTCGGTCGGTCAACCCATTTGACACCCTACTGTGATATTCTGATTGACCTATTGGTAAATCCGTGCATCCAGGCTCCTAATGGCTCACATACCTCAAAGTGGCAGTCCTATTTTCTGTTTTTGCCTGATAATTTTTTATCTTTTCACTTTTATTTTGTCACTGAATAGTGAATAAAGTGTGTAAACGTGTTACATGCTGGATTTATCTATGACGGATTTATCTATGACTTACCATTTTGTAAAGGAATATATCCATATTGCTTAGCAAAATGGTGTTACATAAGCTCCAGTTCAGGAAGAAGTTTGTCCATGTTTTCATCCATCACTGTGTGCTTTTCTAGACACTAAGATGTTGTTCTGTGTTTGACTGCAGCCGGTTTGGCACTTGGCCAGTTGCAATGGTTGCACAAAGCAAAAACAAGGCAACTTTGGAAGGTCCGGTTTGCAATGGAAGTCAAGTGATTGGGTGGCACACAAATGAGAAGAGTAAAAGGCTTAGAAGATTTCATGTTGACATGTCAGGATTTGCATTCAATAGCACCATCTTGTGGGATCCAAAGAGATGGGAAAAACGCAGCTCAGCTTTGATTCGTCAAATGGACACCGTCAAAGAGGGATTCCAGGTATGCATCACATTGTTTGTATTAATTCAGGGAATTATCATTTACTTTAAGTTTGGGATAAAATTTTACTGTTTGTTTACTAGTACTGTTACATTTCAGGAGACTACCTTTATTGAACAGTTGGTGGAAGATGAAAGTCAAATGGAAGCGACTCCTTCGGGATGTTCTAAAATCATGAACTGGCATCTTCATTTGGAAGCGCATGGACTTGCTTATCCAAAAGGCTGGTTACTTCAGAAGAACCTCGATGCTGTTCTTCCTATCGAGTAAAAGGCAATGCTTTTGTGACCTTCAAAACAAGAGCCAGAAAGAGGTATGGTTCTAGTTGCATTTTATTGTTGGCAAAATAGATACCACATTTAACATTCAGATTTTTCTTTACATATGCAAAGAAAATGATTTATCAATGGCATACTTATATATTCATGATATGTGAAACAAATGAATGCTTGTATGAGAACTTGTGAAAATGATAATGAAAAAAGTAATTAACTAAATTCAAGAACAAATTATAAATTATACGTATATTGACAATGAAAAAGCCTAAAAGATAACATCTGAATTAAGAATATTTTTAAATCTGTTTTCATTTCATAGAAATAAATAGAAAACAATGAATGCTAGACGTTAAGGGTGTGAATGGTTGTGATAAGACGAGGCTCTTTTCTGGGAAATTTTTCTATGGGAACTGAAAATTTTAAAACGTGTTCAAAGTGACCTCTTTGGCTCTTTAGCAATCGTGTTCTTGGAAATAGAAAACTCACTATTCCAACTGATTACTTAGATTTAGAAAACTATAATTTCTAGTTTTCTGCACTTTGCTCTTGCACTTCCCCCTTTTCTAAAATGCAACACTATCTGTAAATGTTAAACACATTTCTAAAAACTAAACCGTCCTCCATTTTCTAGAGATTTAGATAAAATTTCTCACACCTAAATGCACCAAGCCTTTTTTATTTCCAAGTTTTTAATTGCTAGGACTGTCTTATTATTTCATGCAAGTTATACTCTCTTATGTGGTATGAACCTTCCAAAACATCTAAAATACCAATACTTATAGTTGCATGGGATGTGATAAATTTACCCAACTACCTGCTCAGATTCTAGACTTTTATGGTGCATGTGAACTTCTGACGTTGTTAACATAGTTATAAAGTAATTGCTATTTTAGAGTAATGGGATTGCCTAGAATGCAACTAAAAATCTTAAACCTGCCCAAGTTGGATATGGGTACTTCACTCACTCATCAAAAGGAGTGGAGAAGTGGCCTAGTGATAAGGCACTTGACTTACTCAAATGAAGCCTACACATTTGGGGGTGGCCAGGGAAGGGTCGGAAATGGTCACAGGATACCTGGTTAGGCCGTGTACATATGAGTAAAAAAAAAAACTCACCCTCCGCGAGTTTACAACAGGAAAACCTCATCCGTTTTCTTTTTGAAGAAATGAGAACATTAAAGACATAACATGCTCAGAAGTTGTGTTGCTTTTTGTGCAGTGATAAGATGTCAATATTCAGGCGGCACATTGGTTTTTTGACACTCCCATCAGTTTTCCACAAAAGCTATTATGACCAAAAGCAGCTCTGCGTTTTTTTAGAAGCAGTGGGAAAGGAGGTGAAAGAAGAAGTCAAAAGATGATATTGCCTTTTAGTTGTGTTATATGTATTATTATGCTTATATTCTTTTACTACACGGTTCGGCCAGAGGTGCCATTGCCTTCTGATATTTTGGTAAAATTCTTTTTTAAACATGTGAATGTGATAGAGTTGCCTTGTTTTTGTACACCGGAAGGGTAGACTTCAAAGTCTTGTTAATTGAAAGAATAGATTGTGCCTTATTCCAATTTTTGCATACAATTTCGGGCTCAATTTTATTTATAGATGCATTGGTAGCAAGAGTTCGCTTTCCTTTAGAGTTCAAAATTTCAGTTTGGTACCTGGATGTGGGGTTATAGACTTTTTTGCAGTAGTTTGAGTTCTTGACATTTTTTTCATCAACAGCTGTCTAAAGATCATTCATGCTCATGTAATTTAGTTCGCAAACGTAGCATAGATTGTTATAAGTGCACACAAACGCTGGTGCACTGTCTCCTCTGCTTTGGCTTTGCTTCAAGTATTAACTTAGTGAGAACATAATTTCATTGTGCCCAATTAATCTGCAAACCATTTTACTTTTTTCTGCATTTCTGTTTCTATAATTTGAGCAAGTGTACATCTTCTCAACTCACAAATATATTTCTCCGCCAAAATTACAGAAAGTGCAATCGGTCGCTATGTCATGAAAGAAATGTTTAAGACGTCCTTAGTTTTGATGTTTGATCCTTGCCTTTTGACCATAAGAATAAGGCAATCAGGACTAAAACCCAAGTACAATGGTTCAAAGAGTCGATCACATTTTAGAAAATATATATATTTACTACACAAAGAGTCGATTCGGGTTGGTTTTATTGATAACAAGTCAAAACGGATATTTTATTAGCTATAAATGAAACGGGTTAAAAGTTTTCCTGGCATGTTTTCAAAAGCTTGCAACTTCCCGATATACCGTAATATATTTTAAATTATATCTAATAAATTATTTATGTACAAAACTACACAAGTATCAATTGGTGTTAATACTTTCAAAATCTCCTCTTAGTCTTACTACAATTGGGCGTAAACAAATGAACATTGATTGCTAACATATCCATACATCTAATTTGTAGAATTGCTGTACTAGTAACTAGTAACAAGAAATGAACGCTATCGTGGAAATTAAATCTTGTTCTCCATTTCCGGTGTTTTAGCTTTAATACATAGACATGTTTGACCACAAATGTAAATCATGTGCCTTCCCAAACCATCTATTTTCTCCCACTTTTGTGCAGAATCATTTAACTTGAATATCTCAATGGATTCTCCAAACTCGCCTACGATAACTAGTAACAAATGTTGATCCTGTTCCACTAGGAAATATTGTGGTGAAGATCCACAACAACTTCTTAGGCTCTAGCTAAAAATATATTAAAAATATAAAATAAGATACTAGAAGATTATAGTAAAAATATAAAACAAGAAAATCAAGAATCTTGATAAAAATATAAAAAAGTTAAATACTAATCATGTTCTTCAAATCTCTACTTATTAAGAAAAGTGTAGGGCGAAAATCATCAAATAGTAACCAAGTTTGAGATTTGTTCCAATCTGGTACCTCAAACTTTATATCAACCATAAAAACCATCAAAGTTTCAAAACTGTTCCATTCTTATGTAATTTTATGGAACACTTCTCAAACTTGGTTATTATTTTGTGGTTATTGTTGATGTTTAGTCGTGCTTTAACGGGTTGTACATAAAGTTGGTTGGAATTAGTTAAATTCAGGGGGTGGGTGTTTATAATTAATGTACAACATGTTAATGCATAGATGGATACTTTAAGCACATTAATTTCAGAAAATTACATAAAAATGAAACAGTTTTGAAACTTTGATGGTTTTTATGATTAGTATAAAGTTTTGAAACAGTTACGGAAAATTACGTACGTATGGGCGCCGTATCTTATCAAACAAGTAGTTTGGATCAGGGGTGGCTCAACCTTAACCCTCCTAAGCGTCGTCAAGATCGGCGGTAAACTCGTAGGATCGTACGAGTTTACGTGTTTACTAGTTAAAACCGTGTAGGATCGTGGTAGGATCGCATATGTGGTAGGATCGTAAGTAAGATCGTAGGATCGCACGTAAGATCGTGAGGATCGTCCAGCGATCCAGTTCACTTTTTAACTTTTTCATCTTTAAGTCCATCTCACTTGCTAGCCAAAAACAAACGAGTGTTTTACTAATGTCTAATAAGTAAACTTGTTTTGTTTATTTCTAAATAGATTATATTTATACCTAGTTTTCTACTTTCTAAATATATTATAGTCTAAAAGTGTTCAATAATTCAATTACTTACTTCATTGCATTAAACTAATCAAATGGTATGTTTTGAAATGCCACTAATGACATGTTTGTTTCCTTGAAATCATGTAGATAGCTCTATATTTTGAGACATTTAGGACTCATGTTATGTTATATTATTTCGCTAAATCGTTAATTTAACGATTGAAACTTGAATTTTTTGTGTTTTATTATTACTTTGGTGTTTTGCTTTCATTTTCAAGAGGATATTATATGAATTTATCTTTGACGTTGAGTAGAAATGTAAAATATTTTGACTCATTTATCATTTGTTTACAAGCTATGACAAATTGGTAGGATCGTAGGATCGCGATCCGATCCTACGATCTCGACCTGCAAAAACGATCCACGATCGCGATCTTGGCAAATTTCTTGCTCCTAAGTATTGCTACTACATATAACACAGAGTTTGTATAAATTAAATAAAACACAAAGATAGAAATAGAAATAGAAATAATACAGTAGTAAATAATTTAGTCTCAAATTGTACACACATTTATTTAATTTAAAAGAAGCAAAGTAAATGACAATTACACGTACACCATAATGCATTGCTGACACGCGTGGCCTCCTCTTATTTCAAACCAAACCAACGGATGGAATCAGTCATCACCGATTCAATTGTCCCGACAACAAAAGAAATGAATTACAAACTTGCATTGCTCACATTTTAAAATCGGTATGTATTTCACTTTATGTCCACACTCGTTGCATGGACCATCGCTCTCAATCCCTTGAACAAACGAGAGAGGATGCGGGTGACGACGTTCAAACTTGTGAATACCCCCAAACTTTATATTCACAAACTTATAAGGTCCTGTACGAAAGTAGTTATCATAATCTGATACAGATGTTTCAGATTGAAGTATGTGTGGTGCACAACAAGTATGGATTGACCAGGCACACTGATAACAGTGGTAGAAACACCCCTCTGGATTTAATCTCTCCTCACAAATTTCACAAAAGTATTCACTTTTATGATTTTCAATCGGGAGGTAACTTAATCTCATAGGGTGCTTGTCATACTTATGCCTAATTTCACGAGCCAATAACAAAGCACACCCGACATGTACAACAACATCTTCACAAGTGTCACAAGCGAATGAACATTGATAACCATAGATGTGAACTTTACATATAAGACACCATCTGTCGTACTCTTTTTTGAAAGATCTGGAAAGGAGGTGACCCGAATGAGCTTCGTGTGTGATGTTTTGAGGTATGAAACCACAAGTAACATCAATATGATAATTACATGCAACACAACTGTAGACAAACCCGTTACACTCTAACCCACAAACTTTGCAACGAAACACGGATAAAAACTTTTTAGGGGCATTTGAATGGAGAATGAGTGTATGATCAGGGTGACCTGGGTATTTTTCTACTTGAGTAGGAAGCTGGGCGCACCACTCATGCAGAACAAATTTACAGTTGTCATTGACACACTTGTATAATGGAACACTTGTGACTGGTCTCACACACGCATTGCACAATAGTTGAACCTTCTTCATTGGGTTATGACATGATAAAACATTTGTTTTTGAGGAAGTTGACGTGCTTGGAGTATCACTGCATTCAGTACGGACCAGAATTAGGGGGTGTGGATGAAAGTTGTGTTTTACCTCATTCCCCTCATCTGCTCCAAATGTTCCATGTTCAACTAGTTTACCAAACATGTGTTTTGGTATGCTATAACTTTCATCAGGGAATGGGAGATGGAGGAGATCCGGATAATCAGAATCTTCATAATTTTTTATGACCAATCTGTTTTCGCTACCTAGTAAACAAAAATTGTGGTTAAAACGAGAAGCTAAATTGTGGGACTATCAAAAAGTATAAACACTCGTAGTATCTGACTTACCTCTTGATGTCGCACAAGGAATATGTGCATAGTATCTGCATTTTTCACATTTATAAATCCAGGTGTTTGGACTGTTAAAAAAATAAACTTTACATACCCTGCACGTAGGATAATATTGATCTATCTGATCTATTATTGGGAATGAATAAGAAAGGATGAGCGGGTGAGGATGAGAGAAAATATTATTTGTGGCATTTTGTATCATGAGATTTTCTGGCAGGAAAGCACAGTCACTGTGGATGAAGAGGCCAAAACACGTTGTACATATATAAAAAGTACCTTTGTGTTCTTCACCACAAGCGTTACATTCAGACAAAAGTGGTTTGAGGGTAGCCGCTAATGGGTGCCGATGGCTAGGGTGATAAATCAGCCGGTCTTCTACGGAGGCTATAGCGCAATTACCATGAATTAGAACTGGAAGATCTATGCTCTTACACGCATCACAGAAGTAACAGAGCCCAACAGCATCACTTCTTCCACATAAAACACAAAAACACAAATCTTGTTTGTCAGCTGAGTGAAATAAAGTAAGAGTATGAGCAGGGTGGGATGTGTGTTTTAACGTAATGGGAAGCTCGGCGCAGAATTTATGGAGCGAGTAGCCACATGAATGGGCACACTCATAGTAATATCTGTGAAACCAATTGATTTCTTCACGACACCGATCACATCGACGACGTCGAAAGTTTTGACGTGTAATTAGCTCACCACCGCCATTGTCATCGTCGTCATCATCGTCATCATATTTTTCTTCGTACAGTGGATAGTTTGGTTGCAAATCAATGAGATTGAGTGGATGCTCGTGTTCAAGGATCTTCTCCATTATAATTGTATGTTTGTTTATTACTCTTTTGGATGTAATGTTGCATTATAGACAAGCATTATGTTTGTTTTATACAGAGACCCAAAGAGTACATGTTCTTTTCTTATTTGCAAAGTTTTGCATATTTGGTGATTTTACATTCTTTATTAAAGGCCTATAATATTCCCCGACAAATTATTTACCAAGTTAGTAAACAAACTCTTTTTCTTTAGAATAAAGAAAAGTAAAAATCATCAAGCAAAATCTAATATGCAAAACCTTGCGAATTAGAAAAGAATATATACACTTTTGGTCTCTATCACTCTACATACAGCAAGGACTCGGGGCAAGGTTGTCTAGATCCCGATCTTGATCTTAGGATCATACGATTATATGATCCCACTTATAAAAAAAAGAGCAGGATCATAGTACGATCTTAATTCGAACATAATCAGCATAGGATCGCACACAAGATCATAGCTTTATTAGAAGTGTAAATGTATACAATGCTTATTGGAATACATTGTAAATTAACTTTCTTGATGATGTTCCTCCACCTAAATCTGCATGCAATATAAAAATTAGAAAGTATCAACGAAAACCGTAACATGCCTAACCTTCAGCCAGAAACTACGGAACTTATTATGATGCAATATCAACATTCTACTAGTTGGGCCTTGAGTACTACATCGGATTTTAGCACTGAACCAAAGCAGTTGAGATCAAGGCTTGCTTCTCAAGCATAACTTCTTGGGTCAATGAAAGTAATGAATCCGTAATATATTGGGGTGAAATCCAGCATTCTAATTATACTCGGACTAGGACAACACAGTGAACACAACATTTGAGTGCTATGCTTGTTTACCTCAATCAGATTATATGGTTTATTTGTCTACTTTTTAGTGCTATGTTGATCATGCTTTTTTGCAATTACAAAATATTAATGATAGCAGGTCAAAATGAGTTGTTTCGTGTTGGAAATCTAAAACTTACACTTTAAAAAGCACCATGAGAAACCACTTAAAGATAAACAAATTTACCGTACATTAAATACATCTTCCTTTGCTCATGAATGCATTAATAGTTGAACAAAATCAGCAAAAGAAACAGATATACTTCAGTTTCACTATATGTTCTTTTCTTATTTGCAAAGTTTTGCATATTTTACTTGTGATTTTACATTCTTTATTCTAAAGACCTAAAATGGTCGCCAACAATTTCAACAAATTCTTATACCAAGGTAACAAGCAATCTCTTTCTTTAGAATAAAGTAAAGTAAAAGTCACCAAGCAAAATCTAATATGCAAAACCTTGTGAACGAGAAAAGAATATATACAGTACTATTTTGGTCTCTACAACTCTACATACAGCAAGGACTAGGGTCAAGGTTGTCTAGATCCCAATCATGATCTTAGGATCATACAATTCTACGTTCCCACATACAAAAAAACGAATAGGATCATAGTACGATCTTAGTTCGAGCATAATAAGTCTAGGATCGTAAATGATCCGATCCTAATACCATCCCATGTTTTTTTTTTTTTTTTTTTTTTTTTTTTTTCTTTCTTTTTTTACCTAGCTCAAGCCAATTTTGGCGTACAACTTAATGAATGTATTGCTTTATTTCTATTAGTATGTCTTTAAATACTAATCATGCACTATCATGTTCTTCAAAAATCTCTACTACAGTTAATAGAAGTATAAAAATTTGTAGAGAATAGACGCATACCATATGCTAGAACAAATTAATATGTAATTGACAACTGCATAAATATTTAATAGTATATCGTTTGAAGTCGTCTTACCTCAAACTACGTACGTATCTTAAAGAAATCCCGATCGAACAAGTAGTTTGGATTTATAAATCAAACTCAAATCAAACTTAAAGGCATGATTATATATTTACGAGATGAGTGAATATAAGGTATATATGTTAACTTCTTGTTTCAAACATATTTCAAAACTTTTAAATTCTACATATTTCTTTACCTTGTTATTTTCATAATATAACTTCTTTTATGTGACAATACACTTCTATAATGTGTGCATTTGAATAGGGCCGAGCAAAACGGATCCCGAATCGAACAAAAAATCGAACCGAACCGTTCCAACTCAAACCGAACCGACCATATTCGGTTGAATTTTGGTTCTATATTCTTTGACTACACGGTTGGTTCGGGCAGAGATGCCATTGCCTTCTGATATTTTGGTAAAATTCTTTTTTAAACATGTGAATGTGATAAAGTTGCCTTGTTTTGGTAAATTATTAGTTATGTATGTAAGACTATGTTGCCGGAAAAAAAAGTTAGCCTGTAATATGATTTCATTGTGCCCAATTAATCTGCAAACCAATTTACCGCCGCATGGTTCTCGTTTCTATTATTTGAGCAAGTGTACATCTTTTCAACTCACAAATATATTTATCCGCTAAAATTTGATGTTGAACTATACAACCAGTGCAATCGGCCAACTATGCCATGAGAGAAATGTTTAAGACGTCTTTAGTTTTGATGTTTGATCCTTGCGTTTTGACCATAAGCATAAGGCAATCAGGACTAAAACCCAAGTACAATGGTTCAAAAAGTCAATCACATTTTAATAATATTATTTACTATACATAAAAAGGTGGCAATCTTAATCAAATTATATGGAAAAGGAGTCGATTGGGGATGGTTTTAATACTGTCAAAACGGATATTTTTTTAGCTATAAATGAAACGGGTTAAAAGTTTTCCTGTCATGTTTTCAAAAGCTTACAACTTCCCGAATGGTTTTATTTAAATGTATTAACTTGCAATTTTCATGATATACGGTAATACTTTAAATTATATCTAATAAAACTAAATTTCAGGGCTAACAATTAACTAGTGAAAGTATTCAGTGTTCTAATAATAATGATCATACTAGCCCTTGGTATCACAACATCAATAGATTGGTGCTTGCAATTGGACATAACCTCATGAACATTGATTGATAACATATTAGAGGGCATATACATCTCATGTGTAGAATTGCTGTACAGATGCGATACAGAGCACACAAAATGCAAGTAAATCTTCTATCAGGGAATAACAGATCACTATGAATGCACTGATGCCTGACGTTCAAATTTTTTAGGGAGGTACAAGGTTAGGTAAGAGTGCAGACAGGCTCCAAAAAATGCGTAGCATTGTTTTAGTGATGCAATGCAGAGCACAATAAACCCATCTCATGAACACGAGTCATATATCCCTTGGTGTAAGCATAAAAATATGTTCGATAGAACCAGGTTAAAAATTAAACGTAAATGTATAAGTGTAATAATCTAATAATCAGCTACAAGAACAATTGTATGTTTGTTTATTACTCTTTTAAATGTAGTGTTGCATTATAGACAAGGATTATCCTTGTTTTATGGAAAGACTTGAAGAGTATATATTCTTTTCTTATTTGCAAAGTTTTGCATATTTGGTGATTTTACATTCCTTATTAAAGACCTATAATGTTCACACACAAATTCTTTTACCAAGTTAGCAAACAAACTCTTTTTCTTTAGAATAAAGTAAAGTAAAAATCACCAAGCAAAATCTAATATGCTAAACCTTGCCAATGAGAAAAGAATATACACTCTTTGGTCTCTACGACTCTACATACAGCAAGGATTATGGGGCAAGGTTGTCTAGATCCCGATCCTGATCCTAGAATCGTACAACTCTACGTTCCCACATATAAAAAACGAGTAGGATCATAGTACGATCAATCAGTCTAGGATCGCACGGAGGATCGTAAATAATCCGATCCTAATACAATCCCATATTCTTATTGTTTTTTTTACCTGACTCAAGCCTATTTTGGCCTACTTTCGGCACAACCACATTAATCCAATAACTAAAACTTGAACTTAACGAATGTATTTCATTATTTCTATTAGTATGTGTTTAAATACTAATCATGCATGATCATGTTCTTCAAATCTCTACTCCAGTTAACAGAAGTATAACAATTTGTAGAGAATAGACACATACCACATGTTAGAACAAATTAATATGTAATTGACAACTGCATAAATATATAATAGTATATCGTTTGAAGTCGGCTTACCTCAAACTACGACGCATTACAATATCTTTAATAAATCCCGATCGAAAAAGTAGTTTGGATTTATAAATCAAACTCAAATCTAACTTAAAGGCATGATTATATATTTAAGAGATGAGTGAATATAAGGTATATAAGTTAAATTTTTGTTCGACCCTTTCATATTTCAAAACTTTCAAATTCTACATATTTGTTTACCTTATTATTTACACCGGCAGGTCCCATGCTAACGCATTTAATATACCATATAAAATCAATTTTGCGGTTAATAATTTGTTTCATTTGTAATGCTTTTAGTCAATAGCTTTACTGATTAGTTTGTTCATTTATGGATTATTAGCAATGGCAAAAGTTCGGTGAAACTTTGATTAGTTTGTATTATTTTATTTGTTTGTCTTTTTGTGTTTAGTAGCTTGTTTGGTTTGTACAATTTGTTTTTTTAATTATATTTTTCATTGAAAGGGGTTTTTAAAATATCATTAATTAGCAGCTTGCATGACTTGTATTATGTATTTTAATACTTATATTTATCATTAAAAGAAGAGTTAATTACATAAATGGTCCATGTGGTTTGTCGGATTTTACGAATTTAGTCCACATACTTTTTTTTTGCGGATCTCATCCCTATGGTATTGACCCGTTGCGGGTTTGGTCCCTTGACCAACTTTTCGGTTAGTTTGACCGTCAAGTATGAATAAAATGACACTTATACCCTCGGTTGTCTTAGTCCCTGTGGTTTGTTTCGTATAACGGATTTAATCCCAAAGGTTTTTGTTTTGTTTTTTTTTGTTTTTTTTTAACATTAGTATTAAATTTTTAATTCATTTTTTTTTTGTAAATTTTTATTTTTATTTCTTATCACATATTTAGTCAAAATTTTCTAAAATAATAAAAAGTTTTTTATTTTTTTTATTTTTTTTATTTTTTACTTTTAAAACCTATGTCAAACCTTTCAAACTTTAAAAATCTAATAACACAATATTTTCTTAAATTTTAAAAACCTATGTCAAACCTTTAAAACTTTAAAAACTTTTAATTTTTTTAAATAGTTATGTCAAAACTTTAAAAACTATAATTTTTTAGCAATTTTTTTAACAAATTAAAAATCTAATGATTTAACAATTTTTTTTAAAATTTAATATTTTAATTTGTTTTTTAAATTTTTAACAAATTAAAAAATTTATAATTTTGAACTAAAAATCTCGAAAAAAAATTTATAATTTTTTAACAGATTATGTCAAAACTTTTACAGTAATGATGTCAACTTTTTTTGTCAAAAAAACATATTAAAAAAATCTCGTAAAATTTTTTTTGTAAAAAATCCCTGAATTGTTTATAAAATTTGATAAAATTGTCAAAAAAAATCCGTCAAAAATTTTATAAAATTTTGGGCAAGATTTTATAAAAAAATCCGACAAAAAGTATTCAAAAAAGAAAAAAAAAAAATCAAAAATTTTTCCCAAATTTTTTGACGGAATGATTTATAAGATTTTATAAAAAATTTATCGGAATTTTTAAAAAAAATTTTGGAATTTTTTCTAAAATTTTCGGTATTTTTTATAAAATTTTTGGAATTTTTTAGAAATTTTTTCATAAAATTTTCGGAATTTTTAATACACTTTTTTATAAAATTTCGGAATTTTTTATAAAATTTCGGAATTTTTTATAAAAGTTTTGGAATTTTTTTATAAAATTTTCGAATTTTAAAAAAATTTATAAAATTTTCGGAATTTGTTATAGAATTTTTGGAATTTTTTATAGATTTTTTTATAAAATTTTCCGAATTTTTTATAAATTTTTGACAAAATGTTTTTATAGAAAATAAAAAGAGTAAATTACACCGTTCGTCCCTGTAGTTTGCTCCAAATCACACCGGTAGTCCCTGTTCTTTTTTTTGCTTTTTGCTCCTCTCGGTTTACATATTGCACGCTGTTAGTCCTTATCGCTAACTGCCGTTATCTTTTCGTTATCTCAATGGCATCGTTAGTCCTAACCAAGCGATCACTTGCAGCGTTAGTCCTTTATACTAACGACCGTTAATAACTCCAAAATTTTATTAAAAAATCTTTCTACGCGGTTTTAATCGTTTTACCGCTTTTCTTACATTTTCATGCGTTTTGTCCGCTTATATATCGTGCTCTAATTTTTCTACGCTTTTCTTACGTTTTTCCGCTTTTATAATGTTTTCCTTACTTTTTTTTACGCTTTTGTTCGTTTTTCTTAAGTTTTTATACGTTTTCTTCGTTGTTTTACGCTTTTGTCGTTTTTCTAACGCTTTTGTCCCATTTTATAATGCGTTCTCCTCGCTTTTTCCGTTTTTCTTACGTTTTTGTCCGTTTTTATACGGTGTAATTTAAAAAAAAATGACGTGGTTTTTAATCTGATTTTTTTTCCGATTTAAAAAAAATAGGTCTTTTTTTTTAAAAAAAAATACGTCATTTTTAAAAAAAAAAACGCCATTTTTTTTTCCGATTTAAAAAAAATACGTCATTTTTTTTAAAAAAAATAAGTTTTTTTTCCGATTTAAAAAAAATACGCCTTTTTTTAATACGCCATTTTTTTTTTCCGATTTAAAAAATACGTCATTTTTAAAAAATACGTTTTTTTTCCGATTTAAAAAATACGTTTTTTTTAAAAAAAAATACGTCATTTTTTTAAAAAAAATACGTCATTTTTTTTCCGATTTAAAAAATACGTCATTAAAAAAATAAGTCATTTTTTTCCGATTTAAAAATACGTTTTTTCCGATTTAAAAAATACGCTTTTTTTTAAAAATACGTCATTTTTTAAAAATACGTCATTTTTTTTCCGATTTAAAAAATACGCCATTTTTAAATTACACCGTATATAAACGGACAAAACGTAAGAAAAACGGACAAAAGCGTAAAAAAACGAAGGAAAACGGACAAAAACGTAAGAAAAACGGACAAAAGCGAAAATCCGGAAAACGTTAAAAACGTAGAAAAGTAGACGAAAACGTATATAAACGGACAAAACGCATGAAAACGTAAGAAACGGGCTAAAACGATTAAAACCGCAGAAAAGATTTTTTAATAAAATTTTGGAGTTATTAACGGTCGTTAGTATAAAGGACTAACGCCGCAAGTGATCGCTGGTTAGGACTAACTGCCATTGAGATAACGAAGATAACCAAGTAGCTTAGCGATAAGGACTAACAAATAAGTGCAATATGTAAACCACAGAGCAAAAAAAGCAAAAAAGAACAGTGGACTACAAAAGGTGGATTTGGAGCAAACCACAGGGACGAACGGTGTAATTTACTGAAATAAAAATAAAAATAAGGGACTAATTCATGATAACCTACAAACCATAGGGACCATTTATGAAATACATACGAGGGTATTTTTGTCATTTCAGCCTTTCAAACACCCCAATCGACGTCAATCCAACGTAAAAATTTGGTTAAGGAACCAAATTCATAACGAATCAAAACCATAGGGACCAAATCCGCAAAAAAAAAGTTTAGGGACCAAACCCGTAATTTTTGACAAACCACAGGGACCATTCATGTAATTAACTCTTAAAAGAATGTTTTAAGAAGAGTTAATTACATAATTGGTCCTTGTGGTTTGCCGGATCTTGCAGAAAATGTCATGTCCTCGTGGTATGCAAAAGTTACGGGTTTGGTCCTTTGACCAATAATTCTATTAGTTGACCGTTAACGTGAAGGGTATTTTTAACTTTCCACATGTTTTGGCAAACCACAAGGACGATTTATGTAACTAACACAAAAAAAAAAACGAAAAACAAAAAAAAAACTTTAAAAAAAACGAAAAATTGTTTAAAAAAAAACGTTTAAAAAAAATATTTATTACACTTAAATTTGTGCTTATGTATAATGTGAGGGCCTAAGAAAACCCTTTTTTTTTTTTATTATTATTATTATTATTATACTTAAAATTTGGGCTTATGTACAACATGAGGGCTTAAATTTGTTTTTTATTAACACTTACAAAAAACTTTAAAAAAAAGTTTATTATACTTAAATTTTTGGCTAAAAAATTTAAGTATAATAAACTTTTTAAAAATAAAAAAAATAAAAAAATTAGGCCTTCACAACGTGAGGGCTTAAAATTTTTTTTGGCTAATGTACAACGTGAGGGTTAAAAAAAATTATTAATACTTAAAAAAAAACTTTTTTTAATGCGTATTTTGTACGATTTTTGTATATTTTCATCCATTTTTATACGTTTTCGTCTGTTTTATAAGTTTTATAATTTTTATCAATTTTTATACGCTTCTTATACGTTTTTATACCCTTTCGTTTTTTTTACCAAATAGGTTTTTAAGTATTAATTAAAAATTTTAAGCGTTAAAAAAAACTTTTTTTTAATGCGTATAAATTTTTTTAAGCGTATAAAAACTATTTAATAAATTTTTTTAAGCCCTCACATTATAAATAAGCCCAAATTTAAGTATAATAAAAAAAATTAATGTTTTTTTTAAAGTTTTTTTAATCAGTTTTTCGTTTTTTTTTATTTTTTTATTTTTTTATTATTTTTTTCTGTTAGTTACATAAATCGTCCTTGTGGTTTGCCAAAACATGTGGAAAGTCAAAAATACCCTTTAGGTTAACGGTCAACTAACAGAATTATTGGTCAAAGGACCAAACCCGTAACTTTTGCATACCACGAGGACATGACCCGTAAAAAAAACACAGGGACATTTTCTGCAAGATCCGACAAACCACAAGGACCAATTATGTAATTAACTCTTTTAAGAAACATTGCATGAACACTTGTATTGCTTAAAATTAAGTTTTGAGGTATTTAGTGTTAGAAAATTGTGTTTAATTTAGTTGTACATTTAGATTTTATACTTATATTGCTGAAGAGTTAATGCTTTAAATGTTCCAAAAAGTCTAAATGATTATAAGATAGTAAGATGATATAATTTCTTTTAAACACGTAAATGTGCTAGAGTATGTTGTCAAAGATAAAAGTTAACCCATAATATATGTGACAATACAATCCTATAATGTGTGCATTTGACCGTGCCAAGCACACTTTATAGGATTGTATTGTCAATATTGTGAAAATGTTATTATTAATAAAAAAATGGAACATAAACATAGTTTAAAGTAGTCTATATCTTTTCAACTTACAAGCATGTTTCCTTGCTTGCATTTTCAGAAGCTCCTACTTAAACATAGTATTTACAAAGTTTGAAAGATAAAATTCACATACGTGTACTGATTACAAGAAAATTGTATGTTAGCATTATTAAACAATCTTGTATCAATAACGCGTCAATTTTGCAAACTTGAATGTGTTAGAATGGTGAAACCGATAATTATAAAGTACAAAGGTAGCATAGACTTAACTGAGATGGACCTTAAGCCCACACATCGTATTTGGGCCAACTAATAATCTATCACTTAATAGAATGCTCAAGATTCTTCTGAAAAATTCTATGTTAGCCATGAAGGTTCAATAAGCTAAGATTAAAGATGTTTTAGTCCCTTGTAAAGTGTAGAACGTACATTATTTATGTAAGTATCTAGAAATCTATTTATTTCTTGGGACGTGATCTCAAGTATGTATGTAAATAGATCCTAGCCCTCTATTTTGGAATAGTAATAGTGTATCACTAGGGCTGTGTGTTTTTCTTTCAAACTTACACTTCATTAAAAAAATAAATAAACTGAGATTCATACATATCATTCCTCGAAAGCGAGATAAGTTCAAAAGAGAAAGAATGTCCCATCTAACTATTAAAGTAGAAGAAGATGTAAAAAGCGATTGAATGGCAATTTTGTTGTTTGTCGCCTAGTCCACAACAAAGATAACGGGAAATTCTTCGACCTCGATGGAATACTAATTACAAGTTTACAACTACCATGACCCTTTATTTTAAAACAAACCCATTGAAAAAAAAAGAAAGAAAAAAAAAGAACATATTTGGTGGAGATACATTTGCAAAAGGTAGTTGAGGGGAGCAGATAGTATCACTCAAATTACCCTATTTTATTCTGGAAATCAACTTAAAGAACCTTATAACACAATTTCATAAAGGGCTATGTTATACAAACCCTTCCTATATTGTCACATCAAGAAGTTTTGGTCAAACCGTACAACCCGCGATGCACACCGTACAAACAGATGATGCATCCAATGATTAGATACCCTCCCTATAGGAGGGTGTGGATAACTCACCCCTTTCATAAACCATGACAATGCCCATATATTACTTATTATGGACAATTTCGGCACTGCGTTAAACTTATACTACCTAAAATCTAGCTCTCGGTTCGGTTTCGATTTTACTTGGCCGGTTCTCGGGTTTAATCCTTAATTGGTTTTCGGGTCGGGTTTAACCCGTTGCTTATCAGAGTCAAGAACCATGCATGCAGATTTTTGAATTTTATCATGATCAAGAAACATTGAGAACAAGAAAATTCTTAACAAAATATTCAAGAAAATTCTTAAATTAACAACAACAACAAAACGCACCTGATCATCACAATTTACAAATAGTAACAAAGTTTCAAATAGATTTTATCATGAGCAAGAAACATTAAGAATTAAACCTCCAATTAACATAAAAAAACCAAATGAAAATTTACTCTTTAAATTTAAAGAATCCTCACTATAGATGGATCTTTTTATTAAAATTCTAACACTAAGTACTAGCATTATATCAGTTAATTAACAACAACAATGACAAGTAACAGTTTTTTTTTTTAATATAATAATCAAGAACCATATATTGAGATATTTTGAAAATCACAAACCATGCAATGGATATATTTGAATTTAAAGAATCAAGAAAAAAAAACCCTAAATTTCACCTGATTATCACAGATTAACACATGATCATTAATCCGACGATAATAACTTTTCCGGAAACAAAATTTGCATCTCTTCTTACGGTGCAACGTCATGGTTAATTTTGTTAAGATGGGTTATGAGTATTAGGTTTAGATGATCAACTGGTTTTGTTTTGTTTTGTTGTTATAATCTGGGATATGAGTACTAAGTATCAACTTATAGATGATGATGAGTTTGCATGTCTGTGTTGTATTTGTGTGTGTGGGTTTTTAAATTTGAAGCTTGTGTTTTTTACATTTTTAGTCCCTTTGTCTGTTAGTTAGTTTTGGCCTTTGTTAGTTAGGAAGTTTTTTAATTTCGCCTTTCTTGCACAACAAGTAATTAAGAAGTAGTAATTTAACTCTTATTTAAACCTAAAAGTTTTATGTCACAAGGGAAAGTGGTACAACTAATGTACGCAATTATTTTGACACAAATGAAATTTTAATTAATGTTATTGGCTTTCTTTAACCCGTGTAGTATGTAACAAACGTGGGTGGGTTTGCACAAATACAAATTTTCTAGACAAACCGTTACATTATAATTTCTTGCGGAAACAGAGTTTTAATACATACGTAGTTTTACTTAAGACTTAATAATAATAAAGAAATTGTTCTTATCGACCCCTGAGTATTACCAATGGCGGATCTAGGTATTTTAAACATGTGTGGTACCAGCAATTTTTTTTCTTTTTTTCTTTTTTTTTTTTTTTTTGCCTCAAGTTCTAACTAATACAAAGAATGGAATAAAAAGTGTCGTATTAGAAAAATCATATGGAAGCTAGTATAGTTACTTTGACCACCCTATAACATCATAAATCTAGGATTTATACAGCACGGCCCTTGAGCTTGAAAACACTAAGAAGCGCAAAAAACTATAAATGTCATAAGGCTAAAAAATAGACAATATATAAGCTTAGAAACAATACCTGATGTCAAATTTATGACACTAATTTTATTGAACCGTCTTTCAAAACTTCTTAAACAATAACTGGCATGTGTAAAGACGCTATGAATGACTTATGACCATTATAATAGAATGTATAGATAGATGTAAAATCAGGGACGGAGCCATGACCAAATATGACCGGGTGCACAAAATCTTTTGAACCATAATATTGGAAACACATTTCGAAGGACCGGGTGCATTTTAGATGCATTTCGAAAAAATCGGTTTTTTTTTCAAAAATTAACACTACATCGAAAAAATCCATAGGGTTCCCGGGCACCCGCGGGAACCCCCTAGCTCCGTCCCTGCGTAAAATCACCAAATATGCAAAACTTTGCAAATAAGAGCTATAAGTATTGTGACGAGGTGGTTGTCCCATCGTTTTTGAAGGCCCAGTGCCACCATTATAATAGTGCCCTTCTTGAAAATGTAATGATTTCAGATACATGTAAAATTTATAAATGGAGTAAAGATTGTTTTAGTTAAACTTTTAAAAACACCACACAAACAAAAACAAACCGTCAAAACATAACACATCAATATTATTATTGGATCACAAATGATAATTTTTCAGGATTAGGTAAGAATATAAGATTGTTTCAGTCTTTAAATTCAGAAACATACGAGACTTTATGTCTTTATCAAACTTGGGGGTGTAAGTGTCAACGTTGTAAACGCTTACACACTAGTTTGGAAATAAAATCAAAGTATTAAGACCAAAGTATCAAATAGCCATACACCAAAGGGTTTAAAGTGCACATAATTAAAAGTTGTCTTCTTCTTCGTTGTAAGAGACTCATAAACCCATGTATGTACTTACTTTTGAAAATCACTTAATAACAAATGGGTTTTCATTTTACTTTGTTTACGAGCCAAATTATCTCACTTCTAAGGATAAATATGCGTCAAATTTTGACTAGGCTCAAATTAAATGTTCGCAGGTGTCCATAATCATGGTGCCCCTGTAAAATTGAAGACCCTGTGTGGTTGAGCATCCCGCACACCCTCAAATCCGGCCCTGGTGAAGAGAAACCCTTTGCCACTCTTACGTGGCCTTCGCCACTTCTCACCATCCCTTCGCCGCCACACCAAGTGCCCTCGCCACTTCTCACCGTCCCTTGCTTCGTCGTGCAGATGACGAAGGTAAAAAGGAAGCTTTTTGTCAGTGAACGTTATATAACGTCTAAACTTTGATTTTTTTTCTTTTAATAAACCTAAAATTCAGACTATAAATACTAACGCATTATAACAAATTTTCCACAACTTTTCTATCAACACGCTACATCTTAATAACCAATAAACATGAGTAATGCATCTTATTCGGTGAAAGTGATATTTTTGACATATCGAGCTGGAGATGATACTACAACAATATGAGTATGAGCAATTGTTGCAACAACAAGAAGCCGAAAGTTCACACCGCCGTAGATACATCCCAGGTGAACGTGATATTGCTGAAGCACATTTAATTGTTGACTATTTTGGTGATAATCCAAAATATATGGACACAAATTTTAGGTGTCGCTTTCGTATGAGTCGTAAACTATTTTTAGAAACAGTCCAATGTATTGGTGGGTGTTAGAGTAGTAGGGTGGTGGTGGTTTTTGGTGGGTGTTAAGAGGAGTAGGGTGGTGGTGTTGTTTGGTGGGTATTAGAGCAGTAGGGTGGTGGTGGCTGTCGGAGATGGTGGTGGCTGCCGGAGATGGTGGTGGTTGGTAGAAATAGATTTGAGAGAAAAATATGTGTATGTATTGTGTATCTGAAAAGAAAATGAGAGAAATGTGATAGTGTGTGTGACAAAAGAAGAGTGTAGGTTTGCAGGTCCATATGGTTATTTTTAATATAATAAAAAGAAAAGATGAAAATACCCCTTTTAACTAACGGTCAAACTAGCCAAACTGACGGTGTTAGTAAAATTAGACCAAACCTGAAACGAAAGTATCACTTTTGGGCTGAATCCGAAACTTTTTGAAAAATTGAACAAAAAATGAAATACATAACAAATCACAAGGACCAAAAATGTAGTTAACTCTAGAATTTAAAAGTTTGGAAACTTGAAGGGGTTGTATGCTAGGAAACATACCAAAGATTAATCTCGTAAATAAATATACAATTGCCTATAAATTAGATTTTAGTTTGATTGATAAATACAAACTACTTGTTCGATCGACTGGATTGAAAGTTACAACCATACGTAGGTTTGAGGTACGAGTTCTTTCTTAAACCTTAGTTCTTCTTATTATGCATGGGGATTTTAGGAACATGATTATGATTATCATGCAACCCTTATAAATACTTTTATCACGATCTTGATTATTGTTTAATAATTAAATATCCTTTCATGATCTTATAATATTAAAATTTTAAATAGGTCATCTTTTTTGCACTTCATAATTTAAGTCGTCAAAAAACATTTTTTAGAAGGTTTGTTTATAATACGACTGTATAGCATTAGGCCCGTCATGGAGAATTTGGAAGCCCTCATCGAAACTATAACTGAGTCACCAAAAATTAGCGTCAAATAAGAAGTTTAACTGATGATGGCCTTGTAATTTGGTCTCTTGTAGCATATTAATGTGTGTACTATTTGGATTTCTAAGTTGGCCTTTGTTAGGTACTGAGAATCTAAATGGCGTTTTGAGTTACTAATTAAAGAGCTTCATAAAGTAGGTTTTCATTTAAGAAGGGTAAGTGAGTTTGGTGGGCAGTGTATGTTGCTTGAAATAGTGAGGAGTGAAAGATGAACCTACTTGGTCCAAGCTATACACTGTCACAAGAGGTGAGGTTGGTACTCAATCAAGGTGTGTGTTCCGAGTTACTATGTCTTAGTTTGCTCTAAGATGGAAATGTAGGTAATTTGTATAGCCCTTGATTGGAGAGGTTATGGGTGATGAAGCTTACATAATGATGCCTTTCCATCTTTCCCCTTGGTTACTATGGATGATGGTTGAGTGATCTTGGGTGAAAGGTGGGTTGGGAATGTAGTTATGGAGCTATCGTCTTGGTGCATTATGGGTGAATTCTTGTGTGGATCTACTGCTTTTCTTTGTAATGTTGTGTAGATGTGATTTCTTGATGTACCAGAATTAGTTAGAATGACTGAGATATTGTATAGTTATAGCCGATATCGGGTGTAGCTTTGGAATGTTTGCCTGTTATCTGTTTAGGCATGTCCATTCAGAATTGTGTTTGGAAAGTTTTAACTGTTTATTATATGCAATACAAACTAGCTACATTAAAAGCGACACACTTTTGACATTCTTTAATTCAATTGCTTCGAAATAAACAATAAACATTTTATGAAAAATAACTAGCAACTAAAATTGGTCATAACGATAAAGAAAGTTAATCCAGAAATCACAACGTTGATACTTATTGTAACTTGTAATAGTTTATGTTAGATGATTTTCAATTTTGCTTAGTTCATAGAATCAAAATAAAAGGAACCATTGAGTAACAGTAGAAAGAGAATATGAGATAATCAAATGAGAATATGATATAGCAACGGTTTAAAACCGTAGCAAAAAACGATTTCATTTTTTGGTACGCTCATATCTGCCACGGTTTTAAAACCGTAGTAAATGGCCTTAAAAACCGTAGCAAATGAGATTTTTGTGTAGTAGTGATCGCAGGTATATTTTTTAACTAGAGATATAGAATTCAGTTATTTTTTATTTTTTCATATAGCGTTTTTCAACACGACTAGGGAGTCTATCTTTATAATGATAACATCTGGGGTAAATTTTGAGACCTTAAAATTTGGAGGCCCTGGGCGTGGCCACTTCACCTACCCTCAAGGACGGCACTGTATAATGTCTATGAACAGGAATGTAGTATAATGACCTTGCTTAGGGGGTGTCCTTTGCTGACTTCTATGAATCTTTGAGTTCCTACATTTTAGAAAAATCTCTAAGGTCAATTTTGGTTTGCTAGAATTCTGTTTTGGTCCCAATTTCCTAATAAAATTTTTCCTACATGTATTAACCATTGAATGGAAGTTTGAAATATTGTTATGAACATCTTAATCAGATGGAGTTGATTCTATGCGGGGATCGGCGGTTACCTCCCCCACCTACAAAATATCCATGCTTGGTGGCTCACGCGTTGGAAGCTGAAGAAGACGAGCAGCTTTTATACACCATACACGACCCGTTGACTCAATATCCTTGTCGAATCCCTGAGTTGCATAGTAGACGATTTGAAGGGTGTTTTCATGATTGGGTGGTTCTCTCCAACTTTCCAAAACGTCGTATGTGGTCTATCTGGAACCCATTGACTTCCAAGATCATAAGTCTTCCCCCATTGATTTTAGAAGATGGAAATTATAAATCTTTAGGGCAATGTTGTTTGACATCTGCACCTGATGATCCTAATTCAGTTCTCTTGTTAACGAGATACGATAAACCTACCATTCTTTTATGTCGCCTAGATGGTAAAAGAGATGGTAAGTTAAAGAGTTTAAGATGGACAAAAATCTCATATGCTAAACAACTAAAAAGCATAATGGTTGATGCTTATTGTGTCCTTTCTTCACTAACTTCTTGTGATGGTAAAGTATATGCCTTGAATTACGGGAGGCGTAATAATTTTGTCTTAGAATTAAAACTTGCGGTTAAGGATAGAGTTGTGATAAAGCTATTGCCATATGTGAAACTCCCTGATTCTTCATTCCATGGTTATTGTTCCTCATTGACTCCTCATTTGATAGGATCCGCTTCAGAATTGTTTTACATTTTATTGGGTTTTGATAAGGTAGCAAAGAAGTCACTTGCAGTTTATTTGTTTAAGCTGGAAAATGCTAGTATGATATGGGAAGAAATGGAAGATCTCAAAGACGCTATATTTTTTCTTGATTTATCATATGATCATTCAGTATTTTACATGCCTGAAATTGCCTCAGAGTTCGGAGGTTATATACACATTCTTGGTGAAATGGGCAAAGTAATGTACTCTTACCATATCAAAGATAAAACTGTCTCCATATCTTCTATGCCTTCTATAGCATCAACAAGCTATATCTCATTGTGGGAATGCAGGTATTATCCGCTTTTAGTTATCATATATTCATGTGTGTTTCTTAATTACTTATTATACATGCATTTTCTTATAAATCATTTGTTGTCTAGGATACAAGAAGAGGGCAAGAAAGATGAGATCACCGTGGTAGGAAATGCTTGTAGTATTGACAATAGTAGCACTGGCACGAGGAATGAACTACATGGAGAGAATACTGAATCATACCTTCTTAGCATTCCATCGAATGTTTTGGAAACAATCATGGATTTCTGTCTTGGTGTTGACTACCTCAACTTTCGTACTACATGCAAGAGTTTTCAGTTAGCAGCAACGATGATTCGATTTATTAACAAAATGAGATTGGAGAAAAATTCATTAGATTACCCATGGTGATTGGTGTTAGACAAACATCGAGAAATTATAGCTTTTACGGATCCAATGTTTGGTGAGAATTACTTCATAAAAACACCTCCAGGACTTATCGGTGATGTGAAAATTCACTGTTCGAGGTATGGTTGGTTGCTAATGGAAAAATATGGCGGCCCCCTTGTGTTCTATAACCCTTTCACAAGTGTTATACATGAGCTTCCACAAGTTTTCCATGAGCTAATTCCACAAATTGGCCATGAGTTTCCACAAGTTATCCATGAGCTTCGACAAGTTCCTTTTTTAGAAACCTTGTGTTTCTCTGCACCACCTACTTCCCCTTATTGTATGGTTGTTGGATATCGTCGTACTAGTAACACTATATGGGAAGGTTACGTCCACTATGTAGCTCGGCAACCTGCACGTTGGCATAAAATTCATGCGAGTTTTGGCTGTTTTGGTCCAAAATCTCTTCATTATCCAATATTTCATGGTGGATGTCTTTATGTCTTGTTAGACGATGGACGAGTTTATTATTCTAGATTAGGGCCACGTCGAAATTTATCTTCAGCTACATTTTTAGCTAGTGCCCCAATAAGTTGTTGTGGATCTTCATCACAATATTTCTTAGTGGAACGAGATGAACATTTGTTACTAGTTGTCGTAGGCGAGTTTGGAGAATCCATTGAGGTATTCAAGTTGAATGATTCTACAGAAAAGTGGGAGAAAATAGATGGATTGGGAAGGCACATGATTTACATTTGTGGTCAAACATGTCTATGTATTAAAGCTAAAACACCGGAAATGGAGAACAAGATTTACTTTCCACGACTGCGTTCAGGGAATGGAAAGATCATGTTTTATTCACTTGAAACAAATAGGTATCACACATTGAACGACAGAGACATAGAAGAAAATTTTGGGGATTTTTTTGGAACTAAACACCATCTCTATCCTCATGCGTGGATTGAACCAAGTTGGTTATAGGCTTAAAGCTAATTTCATTATAAGTCTTAGCTTACGGGTACAGACAAATTTGAAAGAATAGCAAGTATATTTTGTAGAAAAACAGCAATCATTAGATGAATACAAGCTAGGAAATACAATGTTGGATTTGCGTAATAATACATCATGGAAACACAATAAACCCGTCCTCTTGAAAGTCATATAAAACGAACTTACACAGCACATTAGCTAGGCTTACATTCTTTTCTTTGGATAAATTTCTCAAATCCAAAGCGATGTTTAATCTACTACACCGCTTCGGATTTGGGGATTTCATCCATCAAGAAAACGAATTACCTTTTTTTTATTATTATTATTTCTTTCGAGAGAGATTAAAAGTTGGGACCAGCGGCCAGGATAATCAAAAGAAGAGTGCCACGTCACCATCTTTCCCCATATTGCAACCGGAGTGAAGAGAGAGTATTTGGCGTTTAGGCATGAGATAATGCATAACACCAAAAAGGCCTTTCTTCATTTCACCGGCGTATTGGGTTCCAAGGATGACCATTTCCCTCCTACCAAGGTTGAGATCTACGCTTGTTGAGGATGTCATATAATGAGTGTAACGGTTGCACGGGAACATTCCAGCATTGTATATTGTAAAGTCTGGAGTACCGAAATCCTCAAGCTCTTCAGCAGTGGGTCGGATGCACCTGAAATTACATTACACGGTTAGTAATTTTCTTTTGTAAAAGCTAGCATTTTATTTTTGGAGCCCTTACATGTTATGCATGAACAATGAATGATAGGCTCTGGCTGATACAATACGGACTTTGATACGATGAACTGGGTCCCAGTTGAGAAACTGATCGTTCACGTAAACCTGAGAGGCAGATACACATATTATCAGAAATTTATTTCTATCGACTTCAGAATAGAATTGTTTCTGAAATTGAGGATTTTGATTGTCAACAAGAATAGCAAGAGTGACTGATTCATCGATTAAATATTGGTCTATATAATCAAGTGACACCAATGGAGTCAAATTAATCTATACGAGTAGTTTATAAACCATCCAATTTATTCAAACACAACATCTTATTTTCAGTGCATTAGTATCTCACAGAAGGAGATCTTTTTATGCCTTAAAATGTGCTTGTCTAGTTATATCTTAAATGTTAGTGTTTCGTGCAACCCAGACAAGAACTATAAAAATATCCGGAAATGGTTGTGCAGCACATGACGATGACCTAAGGTTGATAAAAACTGATGTATTAGTTTAAAAAGTTGACTTTTAAAGTTGAAACAAACATATTATCTGTAAATTGACAACTTATCCAGTAGATGAATGCCTAGTTTTTCCGTGGGTCCATGGATTTGCTGAATGAATCAAAGTCCAGGTCACGTTCCTTTTTTGTGCAGATTTAATATTATCTATAAATACTACAGTAACACTGAAAGATTGAAACTCATTTATTCATTCAAACGATTGTGACCATGATAAGTGGATAGCAAAATGATTTTCCTGAATCAAAATCGTCAATTACTAGTAGATATGATCAGTATGGCATATTCTATCGGCCTAATATCTTAACACAGATGCATATAGAGACAGGTTTTTTTCTTAACGACAAACTTTTACACACCCATCTACTCTATACGTTTGTCCATCTTGGGGATTGGATGTTACAAAACTACTTATGATCTCACAAATTCGAAGCTATCTAAATATATATATTTGCAATAACCACTTGGACCCATTTTATCTTATATAAAGGACACTACTTTTACGGCAAAAGTACTAGCAGAAAATCATATATGAAATGCAACCAAGTAGTCCTGATGTAAACTATTCAGAGTACTAGATTAAAAGGAGACCTTATCAAGCGAGCACACGTAATCCACAGCTCGTTCTCTGTTGACCAAGAATGTATGTTCATCCATCTCAATATTGGGAGACCCCCTGCAGGTTGGTTTTATTGATTACATTAACATTCAATTTTGAGCATCATCAACCACTTGAAACACAAACAATAAAAATGTATAACCCGGCCAAACAAGGATTGGAACAACTTACTTTCCCCACCAAAGCTCATCTTCGGTTGTCTCGTCTCTAACAACACGTTTGTCCCTTGGTGATCTCCCTGTCTTGGCACCAGATAATGTGGCCAAAGCACCACTAGACGTAATAAACGATCCTTTCTCATACTTTATGTTAGAATGTGGTTTAAACTCCTACGGGCTACGGGCCGTTTGGGATTTAGCTATTTTTGGTAATTTCGTATTAGGAAAAACTATGTTAGGTCGGTTTGTTTTAGCCTATATATATAGGGATTCATATGTTGAGAAGATTGTACCTTCGAATTCGATTTGATAATAATAAGAGCTTCCGCTTCGTTTGTCAATACGTTTGTTTGTTTTGTACTTTGAATTACCAACAAGTGGTATCAAAGCCAGGTTGATCGTGTGGGTGGTTAGGGTTTCGTTTGGTTTCTTCGAATTTGGGGTTCGTGATCGATTCGATTTAAGATCGATCGTTTGTATCAATCGTTTGGCGATTGATCATTGTGGTTCTGTGAATCGTTTGAATCTGTTTTGAATAATCGTTTGCTTTGATTCATTGTTTTGATTCATTCGATTGAATTTGGGAATTTAGGGTTTATACTGGTTAAATTTGGGGAAGAAGAAGAAGTCAGTGTTTTTTTTTTTTTTTTTTTTTTGTTAAAATAGCAGATTAGTTGGTTTTGGGTTGGGCTTGGAAGTTGGGTTATTCTCTTTAGCTTTGGGCTTTTTCTTTTGTTTTTTGTTTTTAGAAAAGAAGTTGTTTTAAGTATATTGGTATCGTAAAAAAAAAAAAAATGTCTTTGTCTTCTCAACTCGTTAATATTGAAAAGTTTTCGGGTAAAAGTAATTTTAGCTTGTGGAGAATTAAGATCCGAGCCTTATTGAAACAACAAGGAGTTTGGGCTTCCACATTACGGTACAAAACCGGATGACGTCACCGATGCTAACTACAAGTTGCAAGAAGAAAAGGCGCACTCCACTATTTTGCTATGTTTATCGGATGAAGTGCTATATGAGGTTGGTGATGAGGAAACGGCAGCAGAAGTTTGGGAAAAGTTAGAAACGATTTACATGACAAAGTCGTTGACTAATAAGTTGTTATTGAAACAACGTTTGTTTTCCCTTAGAATGAAAGAAGGTTCATCATTGAAAGAACATCTTGATGCCATGAACTCAATCTTGATGGATTTGAAGAATGTTGAAGTAAAGATTGAAGATGAAGATGCCGCTCTTGTTCTTCTTGTGTCATTACCTCCTTCGTTTGAAAGTTTTGTTAGTTCGTTTGTTGTTGGTAAAGACACTATCACTTTGGAAGATGTTAGATCTAGTTTGCACTCAAGAGAGCTTCACAACAAGCGCCGGGAAGTGGTAATGAGTCTCAATCCATGGGTTTAGCGACCCACAAGTCGTAATAGGGGTCGATATCGATTTGAAAAAGGTAAAGATAATGGTGGAGCATCGTCAAGTTCTCAAGGTCCTAATCCTCGAGATATTTGTAACTATTGCAAGGAGCCTGGTCATTGGAAGATTGATTGTCCTAAACTTAAGGAAAAAGCTTTGTTGGCGGCTACTCCTATGGACGTATCGTGCTACCGTGGTTTCAATGTGATGTGCTTTGAAGAGTGACATTTGGAATTTGGAAATTTGAATTTGGTTTTGTTTTGGATCGTTTTCGGATTCGATCATTTGTTTGAATTAGGCTAGTTTCTCTAGCATTTGAAAATTTGAATTTGTTTTTGAAACGCTTGGTATTCCTTAGGAGTTTCAATCACGGTGGAGATTGTTAGAATGTGGTTTAAACTCCTACGGGCTACAGGCCGTTTGGGATTTAGCTATTTTTGGTAATTTCGTATTAGGAAAAACTATGTTAGGTCGGTTTGTTTTAGCCTATATATATAGGGATTCATATGTTGAGAAGATTGTACCTTCGAATTCGATTTGATAATAATAAGAGCTTCCGCTTCGTTTGTCAATACGTTTGTTTGTTTTGTACTTTGAATTACCAACACTTTATGGCTTGCTCATAAAGTTCTGTATAACCATACGTACATCAGGATTAACTAAACAATAACTAGCTAGTACTTTTTTTCATGTATATGTTATCTAGATGAGTTAATAATTATTTACCAGCAGGGGATAGGTTATAGAGGATATGAGTGAACTTGAGGGAACTGTCACTGGTACTGAGTGTAGGAGCATGCACGTGGATCGGTGTTGGTGAGTCACTTGAGCTCTCGGAGTTTCACTTTTCCGGTCTGGATCTCCCTTCACCACCTTCGGCCCAGATTCCCTCGTCAATGATGCCAACGAGGCACTTCAAGAACAACACATATTCATTTTTAGTCATACCAACACCCAACACCTCAAAAAGTTACTCATTTCTAATACAAAAATGATACTCCATACGTTCTTAATTTTCGTCAAAAATCCTGATTTTTTCGAAACGAACGTGTTCACAAAAATTTAATATATTACACGAACCTAGCTAGTTAGCTAGCTAGATAAAAGTAAATATATATACTACAAGCTAGTTTGATCTGGTTTACCATATTACACTTACTTGAAATTAATATTACGGAGTATATATGAAGAAAGCTTTAAATAATTGGTTAACAGTAAAATTGTCTTTTTACAAAAAGTTTTTTTAAACTGTGTGTTTTTTTGTCGGCAGACAATTACCTAATGGATTGGAGCTGTTGCTTTTGACGTTCTTCTTCAGAAAGAGAAGAAGTAAAAGTAGGAGTATCTCCTTTAGTTGCTTTAATAGGAGTATTAGGAACAGATCTTTTCTTTTGCAACGAATGCAGCTCATCTATCGTCTGAGCCTTCACTGTTGGCACACTGTCGTCATGACATATATCTTGCTCTTCGACTTCTTTCTTCTTCCCATGCGATGTTTGAATCTTTGGTAGTCCGTTTCGTCCTTTCGTTGGTGTCTTTGGAAAACTAAACTCTCCGTTATTCTCCGACATTATTTCTTATCTATCTGTAATAAAAAATAAAAAGATTGTGCGTTTAAGTCTCGTTAGAAACATTTGTGACGTAAAAAACCAAATAAAGAACATGTATACATAACATATGAAGATGAACTTACTATTAACCAAAAACTATGAAGAAGAGAAATATAATGGAGGTGATGAAAGATATGTCTGACACTCAGCCTTTATATAGCTCTTTTCATTTTACAAGTGTCTTATCTTAACTTGACCATGGTTAGCTTTTTTTATCCATTATCTAATATTTAAGAATTTATATACGCGTTAGGCTTAATTGGATATAAACATTTTTTTTAGAATTTTCAAAATATAACAACTGTATCCTAGATTTGATCTAGTTTTTCCGGATTATCTGTAGATACTAATCCTTAGTTTCTTTCAATGTTCTAAAAGGCGTGAGGCGTGGCATGGCGGCATAGCCACGCCTCAAGTCTTACAAGCCTTTGCGAAGCTTTTGCGTTTCATAAGGCGTGCTTAAGGCGGCAAAAAAATATTTATAGATTTATGTATTTATAATTTTGTATCATTTTTTAAGACCAATTTCAATAACTAAAGCCCCAATCCCAAACAACTGTGCCCAAATATGAGGCCAAAATAGGAATTAAGTTTTGAAATAACGAGGCCCAAGAAGGAAATAGCCCAAATACTAGAAATTCAAGCCCAACCAGAAATCCCTTAAATTCTTCTAAAAATGGTGCCACGCCTTACCAAAAGGCGCGCCTTTTCATGCCTTTTCGCGCCTTATCTCACGCCTTTTCACACGACGCCTAGACCTCGCGCCTTGGTTCATTTCGTGGCGCCGAGGCCACGCCTTGGCGGCGCCATGGCGCGCCTTTTAGAACACTGGTTTCTTTGCTACGATGTACCGAAATTCACTTTAAAGTTTAAACCGATGTTTTGAAACCCGGGTTGATCCAGTCGGGATAACCAGTTGAACCGGTTCCAGTATAAAAAAAAGGTAAAAAAACACAGGTTTTTAAAAACAGGTTATTAACCGGTTAGACCCGCCGGGTTTTAAGTGACCCGGGTCACCCCGATTCTCGAAACCCAGCAGGGTTTGGTTTTTTTTTATGAGAAAACCAAGTTGACCCGGTGGTCGAACCGGGTTGACTCGGAGATCAAACCGGTTAACCCGGTTGAAAAAAAATAGTTTCTTAATAGAAAACCGAGTTGAACCGATAACCCCGGTGACACGATTACTCGACCGGATCAATTAAAAACCCGGTTTTTCAAACATTGCTTTAAACAACAAATATATACTGTCTTACAGAATGTGGGTAACATTTGTGAAATCTTATGTAGCTAGTAATTAAGTTGAATAAAATAAATTAAGCTTAATTATGGCGCCCAATTAAGCACAAGTGCAACATGAGCTGTTTTACTTGATTAATCTAGCTCTCCAAGTCAAAAATGTTGGAATTATATAACATGACAATCATATATAAAACACATAAACATCAAAGAAACATGCGGAAGCGTATAGGAAAGATTAACGAATAATTAATTAACATAAATAAGAATATGCGTACCTTTTTTGATTCTAGCCGAACAAAAATCAAATCCACAAAACTAGCAATTGGATGAACCCTAATTAGGGTTTGAGTGCTAGTCGACTTAATAAAGTCGAATAGTGTAAATCACCAAAATCCTAAATAGGATTTCTCTACGATCATGTACGCGCGTATTGATAGCGATTTAATTAGAATGCTAGTTCAAATCACGAGTAAAGCACAAAATAAACAAGTTTAGCTTTAATAAAATAAATCGGGTCGTACCCTTTTATTTTATATATCTGTCGATCCATTGTTTCAATGGGTAAAGAAAAGAATGAAAAGCATGCACATGACATGCATATGAATAATGCATGCATGGCATGTACTTCATATTGACTAAGATATACTATCTCCGTCCCATATTAAATGTCCTGTTTTGACTTTTGAAGTCTTTCTTTTTGAACTTTGACCTTAAATATTTTTGTTTGGGTTATATAATATTTGATGAAAATTATACCAATGAAAAATACGTTTAAAACACAATCCATTCATATATTTTGCATTAAGTATTGTATAACACAAACAAAAATATTTAAGGTCAAAGTTGAAAAAGAATAACTTTGAAAAGTTAAAGTGGACATTTAATATGGGACGGAGGGAGTATCATTCAATACATATAATATCTACTGAAAGTCTGAAAGGTTTAATGTCGATCGTTTTTTTTTTCCTTTTATCCGAATGAGACCAAAAGAGTGTGTATATATAGCATTAAACATTGTCTAACAAGTCATTGCAAACACCTCCTTAAGTTTCAAAACTCGACATATAACCCCCTCGTTTTTCTTAGTTCGACCATATAAATATTTCGTGACTTAATATAACTAAATCTCAGACGCTGCAGTAATCCCATAGGTCTCGAGTTCGATCATAACATACGTCTATTAATTTTATGTCCATAAACTAACAAATTCCCACTTGGACATATCTTAATAGTGTAATCACATCGACATTGCGTCTAGCAACACGTCGATGCCTCTAGTACAACTCGAGTAAGGTCTCTTGGAAAAACCTTTTAATGATTTCTCATTATTACTATCCTTTTTTTTCTAATACCATGTTAAATAAATATATGGAATTAAGTCATTCTTTATTCAACCATTCTGTTTCTCGTTATAAGTGATTGAGTAAGATTACCAAGTCTTCTGAACATATTCAGGGGAGATCATTGGGCGTGGCCACGCAAACATCTTGTCAACCCTACGAGGGGCCCAGCAGTATTAAACTCCAAATAAATTTGAAGGAACAAATTCTATCTTGACTACGAGAATAACCCATGAACTTTGCAACACTTCAGAAAACAACCCTTATGACTACCACGATAAGCGTTAAGTTGTTCCACAGAAGTGCACTACATTCACGACACTTATCTGGTATCTCAAGTCTGAGGATAACTATTCATAATTTACTTAACAACAATATCCATAAAGTTAATTATGTAGTTGGGATAAGTCCTATATTCAATTCATTGAATATCATCTGAAATTGGTAAGCTTTCTCATCAATATACTTTCAAGTATATTCTACCATATCTCTCAGATTTGTCTTAGTTTAATGATACTCCCATATCATTAATTGACAACGAACGATTTAGAATAAATAAATATATTCACGGATTAAACATGCAAATATAGGATACAATATATTATAAAATCAAACATACCAAGTATTTGATTTATTATAACAATTGTTTAACATCCCTTATCCAAATACGAAATAGATCAATGCATGAAAATTCTAGTTGATGAATTATGCTTCAAGTAATGACAATCATACTTGTTGACAAGGCATAATTCAACCAACTTGATTTATCGTAATTTTGAGAATACTTAGTTTAAGAATTCAATTAGTGAAATCCTTGTATGTGTACATTCACCAATCCACATAATAATTCATAAAGTGTGTAACATCCTCTATCACCAATTTATGACAATTTAAACTTTCAAACATTTTAAAGTTTAAAGTATTTTTATTCTTTTAATGTATAATGTAACTGCGCTCTTAGTAGCACAACTAGTTCACATGACCATTAACAATGATGAAATCCTACCATAACTAGTATTGAGTGTCATCTCAATCAAACAAGAATCATTGTATACAAACAACAATGTGCTCATTAAAACTCCGTAAACTTTAATATCTTATTGTGTAATGTTTGATGTCTTCCAAAATTTCAAGTTTGAAGCTGATGACAATTTGCACAACAATTGACATATTGTTCATCCATAAAATCTATGAGCAATTCCGGGCTGAGGATGTAATTCTATTAGAATATTCATTACACAAGTTATCTAATAACTTTTAGTTAGATATCAATGTTGTCAAATCACTTCTTATTCAAGAATGATACAACAATTTTAATACACAGTCATGATGTACATGATGAATCTACAGGTGAAACTTAGATTTCATTCATGTTCTATCTTGCCAAAAGATATTTATCCATTTCCCAAATGATATATCATGTTTTATTAGAATCATTTATTTTACTGCACATGTTTATTAATAATAAACATATATTCCAATGTTGTATGTTTTAGTTCTTAAATCTTACAAGTGAAGTTTCATTCCAATCTAAGACTTAACATTTAACTTATATGGAATGTTACTTCCTATATGTTATACAACATATAAGATTTAAAACCTTAACATAATACTCCCACTAGCTTTCAGGAATACTTAAAATTTTATCTTATTTCAATTATAAATCAAAACTAGGATTTAATAATTAAACATAAGAATAATTTCATAGATGCATGCACTTATCAATTCATGAATTATTGCACTTCGTACACTTCCAAAGATTATATGAATTCAAAAAACCTTTGTATTACTTACCGTCCTCGCTCAAGTAATTTCTTAGGAAAGAGTTTTGATATTCGATTGTCATATTTCATATTAATGAAAACAAGTATGACAATTATTATCTTTATATATTTAATGTGTCTAGGAAAGAATATTCAATCACAAATAATTTCTACACCGAGATTTAAACCACTAGAGTTTTCCATCTCTTTGAAGAAACTCATCTTCATTCTCTAACATTCATAGTATGAGAAATTTCCAAAATTGATTATCTTTGTGGACAGCATCTTTAACATTCATAGTATGAGAAATTTACCCAATTCAATATTTGGTAAACCATCATAATGGTTATCAGGTTTACTATAATCCTGTAACTCATGTTCTTCTCAAAGATATAAATCAAATATCTGAGATATCCTTGCAGATCTATGAATGAAAATTCCATCTTGAGGTTAACATTTCATATCTAGCCTCATCATGATATTTACTAGTGTTTTTAAGAAGATTATGTATCTTGTAATTTTATCTTTCAAGATAAAAAAAAACTCCCACTTGCCTTTTGTAATATATAGACTATCTATATATACTTAGCAGTTAGAGCAAAACTACATTGTTCTCTTTTTGGAACATTACAAATACACATTGATAATTCCTTACTTTAGTTTGTTAATAACATATTCATAAGTAGTTTAACATATTCAGGTGCTTCAATTTTAAAACTTAATGTGATTCATCACATTCCATAATGAAATGGTGTTTTATTAATCTTCTAGGTTTGAGTCATATTGAGTATATTCAATCCATACTCAATTTTCTAACCTTGTTACTTTTTAAGAAAGAAGTTATGGTTATCTTGAATCAAACAAATCAAATAGAGTTTGATTCTCCTAACTGAACATGGTATTCGTTAGAATTAATATTATAAGACAATCTAACAATATATAAGATAAACATATTCCTTTTGGCTTACCTATTTACCAACTAAATCAACTTAATGGTATAATAGACTTTCCAAGCCAATTGCATGCTTTATAACACAAGTACTTTTTAACCAAGTCACTTCATATCCATGTCTCATCAAGAAAACATAAACTGTTATAATCCCATTATACGTTATAAATCATTGATTAACTCAATGACTTCTTGTATATGTCTTAATTAAAAAGCATAACAAGTTAACGTCTTACTTTATTATAAGTCTTAAAAGACTTTATGTTTATGTCTCTACAATGAATCATAAACATGTTTAACTAAAGTAATCATGAACACAACTCTTGGTTTCAATAATAATTTCAAGTTAATTTATTTACTTCACAATAATGTAGGACTACATTATTTTTCATTTATGTCATTCCAAAATACATAAATAAACAAATTGAAGTAGTATTAGATTACTTCATTTATTTATGTCATTCTAATAATTCATAAATATTTAATTTGAAGTATTCTTATATATCATTTTGACACATGTTATAAATACTTGTCTAATTTAGAAACCGCAAATATGTCCATGCAAGGTCTGACTTCACATGGAGATTTACTTTGTTGTTGCAATCTCGCCAAGTTCTCACATGACGTAAATTGCAACACCAAGTGTTTCTTGAATTAGATATGTACAAGTTATATTAGAACGTTAGTCTCTTACCTTGCAGTCAAGAGAATCCATTAAATCATATACCTATATGTTGTACCTTGCACACAATATACATTTCTCCCACTTGTGCATGGAACGACATTATGTAGCAGATAAACAACACGACATATGTTTGTTTATGTGTCCAATATGATTTTGTCATTGATATTAGCATAACTAGTAGAAGTAGAACCACTTCATTGTCTAATAAGGAAACGTACATGACTATCCTTGGAAACATAAGTGTCTACAAGTGGAAAGTAATTATCTTAAGACATTCTAGAGATAATATGGGTTACTACCAAGATGACAAAGCTTGTAACTCCCACTGAATTAGAGATAATTACATTTATTCCTTATTCAGTAATAAGAACACAATACTCCCATTGGATTTGACAACATTGTAAGTGTTTCATTAAACAGTGAAAGAAAATAGTGTTCTATTTACTTCCCTACACCTTTGAGAAAGTCCATACATAACAATTACTTCTGTACTAAAAGAGTGTATTCTACTATGTAGATGATAAATTTATCCATCATTGCTATTAACTTGAAAAAATTGGGCATGCAATTTCTTTCTTAATAGTTCTACCATTCCAACAAATGTAAGTAGTACTTTTAAATGGTCAAAGCACAACAACTAGATAAAATATGCTAGTTTGTCTTTTACCAATTTTGCAGTAAATTAGTCTAGCTTCTAATTTAATAACTCATAAAATATGCAATTTTCTTAACTATTAAAATTTGCTTACGAGTTATGTATTTAGAATTTAGACAATTCTAATTGTCCTATCATACCTTTCTTCATTCATGAAAAGGAATAGAATTGAATCTCACTCTTTCTTATAAAAAGAGGACTAGGTTTATTCTTTTAGCAAATTTGACTCTACCAAAAACCCTTACAGGTGTAGATCAATTTACCAATACAAGAATAACCTACGTTTACGGTTTAATGTTGCATTAATACATTTAAAGAATTTTCAAAATTCAATTTTAATATTTTCGATAATTAAACTTTTCAAGAAAATAAAATACCCAAGGTAATATTCATATAACCATAGAATTTTCTCGAAAACTAGGATCCAAATTATCGTAGTTCCATTACATCAGTTGATCTGCTAGTAACGAAAGCACATAATAAGGTAATCTGTCGAACAATAATTGGCAAACAATTTCCAATTCCTAGATCATTATGGGATTTATATTTTCCAACGCTATTGCAAATATAAACATGTTTCATCCCATCTTATGCCTTGAGTCCAGGTCTCACTTCCTACTCAACTTAAGTGTCTAACTTAAAGAACTGCAAATATGTTCATGTAATGTCTGACTTTACATAAAGATTTACCTCTCCATTACAATCTCGCCAAGTACTGTCATGACGTAAATTGCAACTTCAAGTGTCCTTTTAATTAGATGGCATATAACTTAATTTATAAAGGGTACTAGTTTTGATTTTATGTGGTCAAATCAAATATGTACAAAGATGTCATGCATTAATCTTGTAGCATAAATTTAATAAAAAACTTTTTATTACCAATTCATAAAGATCAAATTATCAAAGTTTTGATTGAGGTATTGGGTTCACCAATCAAGGAATTTAGCGTTAATTATCGTCCATTATACCGTACTTTTGCATAAGTGTAAACACTTAGTGTTTCGGGTAATTACCACCGAAGTGGCACATGGAATTAAAACTAATTCGCCCTTAAGATGATTTTGTACGCATAGCCTACTTGGTAACTCCAATTTGACTCGCAAGCAAGCAGAGAGTTTGGTCAACGCTGAAGCAATAACCTCCCTCTTTAGGGTCACAATTTAATGCACTCCCCTCCTAGTACTTCCCACACAGTCCGTCAAATTGGGTGAGCCGTTCTCACTTTTTGTACCAAAATCATCAATCAATTGAACTATTGAAAACTTAACTCTTCAAAACAAATCAAATTTCACCATTGTTTAGTCCGTATTATTTTTCAATTCAAAATTACCCTTTGCTTAAAACTTGTCATACATAATAAACAAACAAGTAAACAAATAAAAAAATAAACAACTAAAAATAATGCACGCATAACTAACAATTTAATACGTGTAAACAAGCAGCCACATGCAACTTTATTCGATAAACCCTATTAATAATCAATATCTAGGTTAATTAAATGTATATATTAATTAGGGATTTCACTCTCTTAATTGAAAGTGAGCCACATACATCGACGAATCGATTGCGTAAACCCCAATTAAAAATATACCAAATTGCACATAATTGATTCATTAATATATATATAATTGGAGTCTTTCCCAATTCAAGATTTATCATAAATAAACATGTGATAAAGATATCTTAACAATTAAACAATAATTCAAGCTACTATCCATGACAAACATGCATGTATCATCATGGATATATCATAACAATTATTCGAATAGTCACAAGATCGCATATAATAATTCCATGTCACATAACATATTATTCATGAATTAATCACGTAACATATATATTAATTCTTGGTTTCGATAAAGTTAACAAACAATTTTAAAACCCTAATAATATTTAAAGATGTCGACTAAAAAAATAAAGGGGTACGCCCCATTAAAAAAAAATTAAATCGACATATAAAAAATAAATTAAACCAAAACCCTAGATTAATCACATCAAACATCATACAATATACGTTTTTTACGTGTTTATGTAATTAATTACTCATTAAAACCAATGACTCGTGATGCCACTGTTGGAATTATATAACATGACAATCATATATAAACACATAAACATCAAAGAAACATGCGGAAGCGTATAGGAAAGATTAACGAATAATTAATTAACATAAATAAGAATATGCGTACCTTTCTTGATTCTAGCCGAACAAGAATCAAATCACAAAACTAGCAATTAGATGAACCCTAATTAGGGTTTGAGTGCTAGTCGACTTAATAAAGTCGAATAGTGTAAATCACCAAAATCCAAAATAGGATTTCTCTACGATCATGTACGCGCGTATTGATAGCGATTTAATTAGAATGCTAGTTCAAGTCACGAGTAAAGCACAAAATAAACAAGTTTAGCTTTAATAAAATAAATCGGGTCGTACCCTTTTATTTTAGGATAGGGATCCTCTAATGTTCATTTGAACATTAGAGGTAATGTTATGCTTCTTGTGATTGTACATTGCTATTATTGCGACACATTTATTTTATTTTAATTTAACGGTACAATCACAAGAAGCATAACATTGCCTCTAATGTTCAAATGAATATTAGAGGATCCCTATCCTTTATTTTATATATCTGTCGATCCATTGTTTTAATGGGTAAAGAAAAGGGAGATGATTTGTACACTCAAAGAAATGATCGGTACACTCCAATTTATTATGTTTGGACATTTATACTCTCACAATTATCCTTATACTTTTACCTATGTGAGGGTATAAATGTCTAATCATAATAATTTGGAGTGTACCGATTATTTCTTTGAGTGTACAAATCACCTCCCTAAAAAAAAGAATGAAAAGCATGCACATGACATGCATATGAATAATGCATGCATGGCATGTACTTCATATTGACTAAGATATATCATTCAATACATATAATCAAGGTTGTCAGGATCGGGATCCTACCTAGGATCGTTTTTGGCTTTGCAAGATCGTGATCGTAGGATCGGATCGGGATCTTAAGATCCTATGAAAATGTGTATATTTTTGTATAGGGTACGTAGTTCTATATATAATTATATATATCTCGGCATAAGTCTACACTTAGTCAATTTGTATACTATATAACGTTAAAAAATAAAAAGAATGCCCATACTTTAAAGTTTACTTCGTGGTGAACAATAAATAAACCAGTTTTTGTTTATCCTGTTTGAAATGTACATACGTAAGACTTAATATAAATTAATAAATCATATGTGTGTTGGTAAAAATAGCATGTAGTTGTTGTGAAAATATTGTTAGTCATTATCGTAATAATTTTGTACTTAATTTAGCCAATGCTAACACTAATTTCCTACAATGTGCATCTGTCACTTTAAACCGAATGGTCATTTGTGAAAAACAATGAATTAAAGTTCAAAAAAAAAAGAAAAACAATGAATTAGTGATTGAGATTGGGCTTTTTGAATCAAACATGGGGCTTAAATGCTTCACATAGAAGAAAAAGTCCAAAAATGGTTTAGCAACGGGATCGGATCGTAAAGCGATCCTGCGATCTACGATCCGATCCTACGATCTGAGCGATCCTATCAGATTTACGATCCCGTTGCGATCCTGATCGTTTTTTAAGTGTAGGATCGTAGGATCGTGCGATCCTACGATCAGGATCGCGATCCTGACAACCTTGCATATAATATCTACTGGAAGGTTTAATGTCGATCGTTTTTTTTTTCTTTTTATCCGAATGAGACCAAAAGAGTGTGTATATATAGCATTAAACATTGTCCAACAAGTCATTGCAAATACCTCTTTAAGTTTCAAAACTCAACACTTAACCCTTTCGTTTTTTCTTAGTTCGACCATATAAATATTTCGTGACTTAAAATAATTAAATCTCGTACGCAACACATGCAATCCCATAGGTCTCGAGTTCGATCATAACATTAGTCTATTAATTTATTTCCATAAACTAACAAAAAAATGGTAAACACCTTTTACACATGAGTAAGGTCCACATCATTCACTTTCATTTAACTTATCATCACACATGATATATATGCATGCATCTACTTCAATTCAATTTTGATCTACTAACTAATACTGAATATTACAAATGATCGACCTAGCCGTACATATTTTACTAGCAAGATTGTACGCGTCATGATAAATGACAAGCAAACAGTGCGCCGTAGCTAAATGAACGGATGCCATGTGTAAAAGCTTATACGATAAATAAATACGATGATCAAAAATATATTATACAGACTATGAAAACCAAAACCATAGTGTTTTAATTCAAACCTGTCCAGATGATACCTTTTTTGATTGTCACCTTTATGACACTTTTTTATATACATATATTAATTAGTTTTTCAATTTTATAAGTCTGATGTGCAAACTGAGTACGGTTATAATTAAGATATATTAATGTAACATATCATCGATCAAATTTCGTTTTGTAAAATATTAATTTTGCGAATGGTTGACGAGTTCTAAAGCATGAGTAACCATGACGATAGTGTACGGCCATCTTTATCTCTATTCACAGTTGACCACTTTGTTTAATTAGATTTTTAAGTTTATCATTTTCGTTTAATTAATACTATATGTATTGTGTCAACCAAACAATTAAATTATGTGTACGAAAATTAAAACTGGAAGATATATATGAAACCTGACCAAAAAAAAAAATGTTAAGCTTCATAAATCATGCTAAGAAATAAGAATTGATCTACTGAACCTACCTTGGTTATCTATTCACATGTTAGACATGATCCAACAACAAAGTACATGTCAAAATGTGGTTAAGAGAAGACACTCGTGCATCATGTTTCATATGTACAATCCATATTTTTAATCTCGAATGGCAAGCTACAGATAAAAATGATTAAAACCACTAGTTTCTTCCATGAAAATGTCCTTTCAATTCTCGGTGGTTCTAAGTCACATCATACAAAGTTCCTATGTCTTCATGCGATCCACGCGTACCATCACGTCGAAACAAGACCAATGCATGTTTATGCGATAGAATAGCCAATGCATCATGCTAGTATTCATACTTTTAAATGAAAGCACTACTACAAAATTGTACATAGAGCCCGGTTAAAAATGATGATAAAGCCCGGTTTTGCATGAGGGCACAAAGGGGGAGGGACTCTATGAGGAATTGCCATAGAGTTTTAGAAACGGGCTCTATGATGTGTAATAGAGCCCGGTTTGTTGGTTGAAAACCTTGCACTATGTGATTAAAAAAATCATTTTTAATTAGCATAGAGCCCTCTTTTTGCTTACAAAACATGGCTTTATGATTATTTTTTTTTCTTTTTCTTTTTTGGCTTTTGTTAATTACCACTATTACATTATATAATATTTCCAGGTATAAAACCACAGCACAACCAAAAAACAAACAGAACCAACAAAAAAATTGTTACAAAACCATAACCATGAAGGTCTATAGCAAAACCAATGGATTGAAGTCCAAAATCAGTTTCACATCACTTTAATACAGGTCCTATACACTACCAAACATAGTAAATACCACTAATTAAACATCACAACAACAGTTTATGAAGTGTTTTGCTGGCCTACGGGAGAGGATATACAAAATGACATGACCACGTACCAATCTTTCCTAAACATTAACATGATTAATGATCACTGAAATACACGAACTCACGATGTCATCCAACTCCTTAGTAGTAAAAGGCTTCTTGTCATTCCAACGTATCTATAAAAAGACATTCATAAGCTCTATGTGAAATAAAACAAAAGAAAATTTAGTGCAATACCGAAGTACAAGTTTGGGAATATCAACTGCACTTGTGTTACTATATTAAAACAAACTGTTAATGTATATGCAAATTAATCAATATGGAAAGCATAATTGCAGTGTATTGGTATAAGGAACACAGATTGTATTAGTGAAGATTCTCTGTTCCTTATAGGCACAAGTGCAGTTACTCAGATTTTTTATAAACATAAGTGCAGATTCTTAGTTTTTTTAAGCAACAAGTGCAGATTTTTTATAGGCACATAAATTTTTAGGTGTTTGGCATTGCGTTTCAAAAGTGATAATGTGATATGAAATTATCAGCTGTAACAAAATGGACTGCAGTAGAATAACCCCCAAATAATTGTATAATCAGAATTTAGTATTGTTCTAGCTACACATAAAATGGCTATCCGAAACTGAAGAAGCTAATTACCATAAAGGGATCTCATGATTCATGGAAGGTTTCTGTAGGTCTAACAAGATGAGTATTGAGTAATACATCTGTCACGCATTCGACATATGCCCACGACATTCTCCAAATGAGACTGTAACAAAAAAAGAGGGTCAATTAATAGTAACAAGCAATAAAACCAATTAAATATAGAATACCTTAGTATCTAGGGGTGTCAATAGGGTCGGGTTGACCCGAACCCGATTGGGCTTATTGGGTTGGTTTGACCCTAACCCGATAACCCGATATTGTTGTAGGGTCGGGTTCGGGTTAAGTTATTTATCTTATCGGGTTATCGGGTCGACCCGATAAGACCCAATGATACTTAAACTATTATTTCTTTTAAGAATCTTTTTCTATAGCTATGTTACTGTAATAGGTAATCCGTAAAGTAAATATATACTGTTTAACTTTATTCTTTAGCGTTAGTGAATAGATTTCTGCTTGTTATTTTTTGCTTTTGTATAAGTAAAGGAAGACACCTTAGAAAGCTACTGTAGTGTAGTGTGTAGCAAACAGAAAAATAAAGACATTTTTAGTTGAAGTAATTTCTTTTAGAAAGCTAATGTAGTACTTATATGAACATAGTGTGGTTAATTGGGCTCAGTGGCCATCTTTAGAGGAACCAATATTAAGCTGATGTGTGGAAGATAATCAAATACTTTTAAACTTAAAATTCAAGCATTTGTGTATATGCCAAAAGAGGTTGATGCGAAATTTTATATATAAACAGTAAATTCATAATAGATGTAAAGACTTGTATCCGTTATCAACATTTAGTATACTAATAAAGACTTCACAAACTTACACAAATAGGAAGTACAAATATCATGCTTCTACCAAGGACACCCGAAACTTTAGATGTATTGTTTAGTAATTAGTACATTAAAAACGATGGATAAAATGCATGTCTATATACCTGAATTTGTGCCCATTGCATAAGCCTCAACATGCCCACCTAAAGCAGCAGAAAGTGCTGATCTTTGGCTTGCAATAGCTTTTTCATTTCACTTCATCTACGAAAACCAGGGTTGTAAAGAGCATTAAGTTCCAACTCGTCTTCAAGCCATTTGACTGAGCTAACAACCCGCAGTTTATCATCTGTAAGGCCTTTAGCTATCGATTCAAAATCTGCAGGAAGAGTCTAGAATTAATTGAACTAGGGAGCATCTATCTTAAGATAATACTATTGTACAAGAACTTATAGTTGTTTCAACAATTTTTATCTTATATATTATTAATATAACAGTTAGACATTAGCTTATATAAGTTACTCCTTTTATGTTAGGAAAAAGATCCAACATTGGACTAGAAAGTGTCAAACATGAACTAAAAAATCTAACTGGTAACAATAGATTTAACTTGAAGAAAATATTAATTAGCTCAACACGTTCTATATTGGCTCCTTCTGGCAAGTAATTACTTTCAGCAGAGCCAATGCTAGAGAGTTTACTTAAGTAGCTTCTCATCAGTATATTGTTAAAGGCAAACTTGCATTCCACACCACAAGACTTCCACTCCTACAAAAAAGAACCATAGTCGTGATAATTAATTTTCGACAAGACTAATGCTATTATATGCAAACTGTTAGAGAAACTTTGAGGTGCCAACATAAACCACTGATTGTATACATTAACAAAACATGTAGCAACAATTCAATCATGAATGTGAATAACAAATCAAAATCAATCAACAACATACGCTAATTCCATCTTGAGTAATGATGAATGTATGACAAAAGCACAAGCATAAACGCCCATTTATGAGAACAAACACCACAACCTAAAACCCCATTTAAGACAGCAAACACCACAACCAAACACCACATTTAAGAAAGCAAACACCACATTTAAGACAGCAAACAGCAGCTTCAAACACCCTATTTGGGAGAGCAAAAAATTTGACCAAATCCCCTTTTTATGACAGCAAATAGCACAACCAAATCACCCATTTAGGCTTTTACAACTGATTATATTGTCTTTATATTGAAAATATAAATTTGTGTTAGTGTTATATAATTTTAAACCACATACAGAGCTTAAAAAATAATTAAATTCAACAATTCTATTCCATAATCAAGACTTCAATTAACATATAATTAACACAACTTATTTCAGAATCAAATCTAACAACAACATTAATGAGATATATTAAACATGTTAACTGAACAATAACATCAAGTGTAGCAGTTGGTACCTCCGAATTAGATTAGTCTGTTCCTGGCTTGTTTGTGTGACGAAGGTGGCCTGTGACGATGGTGGTGGCGGCGTGTGACGTTGGTTAGGTGGTGATGTTAAGCGGCACAAAAGGGTTGGGGTTGTGAAATGAAGAGGGGGACAAATATTTAGGTTTTTGTGAAGGCATGAAAATTGGGAAGGGAAATAAGGCGCCCAAAAGTTTTAAGTCTTTTCATTTCATTTTGAACAAATTTATGTAATGGTCTTACAAAACTGTATTTGATAAAGCCTGGTTTTGTAAAAGAAAATAGGGCTCTAATAGTTTTTTAGATAAAGCCCGGTTTCGTAGAAGAAAACATGGCCCTTTACCAGGAATAGAGCCCGGTTCTGAGGCTTTAAAGTTTTTTAATATAAAGCCCGGTTTTATAATAGAAAACATGGCTATATACTCATTTTTATAGCACGAAATCCCTTTAGAGCCCCCTTTTCACTAAAATAGGGCTCTATTAAGGGGGCTCTATTTCACAATCTGTAGTAGTGAAGCCTTCCAAGAAAAAGAAACACAATGTATACATGTTACATGAGAATTGAAAAAACGTGGACACAATTAAGAAATAGATTAAAAAAAAAGAAAAAAAAGTAATGATATGTTAGCGTAGTTTTAATACTAGCATTGACCCTTAATCTTATCCATAATTCCGCAAGACACGTCGTACAAATGTGATGTACTACTTGTATTTTAAAAAGTGCACTACACATAAGAAAATTAACAATAGCGTTGAATTTATAATACTGTTACTCATCTTTTATATAATAAAGGAATTACATCATTTCGGAGCCACTTTAAAAATTCATTCTTTATCAGGACCAATAAGAAAGCTCAATTTTGCCACATAAGCAAAATCAAGCAACATGATTGGGCAATTAAAAGTCAAAATTGATCCCAAGTTGGTCAATATTAAACAAAAACGTCCAACACAACTGATTTATAAAAAAAAACCTACAAACACATGGGTTAGAAAGGAATTGTTTAATTATCAAGGTTGCAACTGTAACTTATAAAAAACCAAACCGGAAACAAGGTTGAGAACCTTATCACTACATCCTCAGATCGAAAACCTAAAATCATAAAGACCAAAAGGCAAACTATAATTTTAGTTCTCACGTCATTCACCATTTGTTCCCAAGCATGCCTCATTATCACGCCGTCGAGGCTACAAAAGCTGTGAAGCCTATATTAGGTGAGTATTATTTATGAATTTGTGATGTTCAATTATATATTACATATATTTTAGTATTAATTAGGTTTTGGTAGATTTACGGGTTTAGATGATGATTTGATGATGATTGTTTCGATTTAGGGATTTCAATTTAGGGGTTTATAAATGTTCTCAATTGGATATGGTGATGATTTTGAAGCTTGAATGTGATTCAATTCATTATTATAAATCTTTTGAGTTTGCAATATTATAATATGTATGTTCAAATGTATTTATGTATGTATATATGTATGTTCAAATGTAAAAATCGGTCTAGGAATCAGTTCAAATGTATGTTGCTTCTAGAATTTGTAAGCACACTGATGTGATAAATCTTGGCCTGGAAGCCAGAGGCACAAATTACTTGCACACGAAAGTGTTGATGTCCACCTGATGAGAGATAGAGTCGTAAGTTGCAGGATATCAGAAAATCAACAAAGTATGTGCATATAGTAAAAGGTGCTATGCTAGATAAAATCTTTTGCTGTATTATGATCTTGAAATTTTGGTTGTGATTCGTTATGCTCACACATTTTATTGCTTACATATCATTGCTTGACTATGGACAAGTCAATATATACCAATTTAGAAATACCATACACTTATTCAAAAGGACCATGTAATGTCTTGAATGTCGCAAGGTTGAGAGTGACTCAAGGTGGTTCTGCACACACAATTTTTGAGACTACTAGATGCAAAATTGATCTTCCACATGATTTGAGCTATTTGAAAAGGGCGAGTACTTCACTTATTCAGTTATTCTTAAAAAAATTATCATTCCTTAATGTCTCCAATCTTTTTCTTCATTTGCTTTCTTGAATCTAACTATTATATGAGATGAATGCAAGGTATATAAATTTTCGTTAGAGCATCTTTGTAGATTTTTGTTTTTAGACACAATTGCTACAAAGTCTTCCTGTTCTTTATAAGGATTGTGTTTACTAAGAAGGCATAATTCATAATGCTACAAAGTATTCCGGGACGGGCACGACTATTTTTAACGCTTAGTTATTGCAAAACTCGGAATTGAATTTTTGAAAAATATTGGAGGTTTGCATCATTTGTATTTTTGTTTATTTAATACAATGATTTTGTTTATTTTATTACTGTTTCACAGATAAATTACAGCGTGCAATCTTTGAAGTGATCATGCTAATAAATATTTTCTAAACATTCTTATAGAAGTTGCACAAAGACTTTATCACTAAAGTAGAATAACAAGAGTTTCAGCAATTTATTTTTCCAGAAATATATTTGCTACTGCATACTAAAGGGTAACGATATTATGGTGACAATTATTTTTGGTAAGCTCAAGGTCAAGTTTGTAGTGGCATTTTGTACCAATTTGTTTCAGGGACAACAATACAAATTTTGTCTGAAATATTGAAGCAAAGTTTGCATGTAGACACATTTAACAATATGGTTGAGGCAACATCACATAAAAAGCATATCTAGATCATATTGTGCAAGCCTAATGATATTGATATGTATTAGCCTCGGGATGACCGCTTTACAATGTATGATAATATTGCCTTAATTTGTTGTGAGGTGTACAATAAAGTGTAGCTAGAATTTGTATACATGTTTCGCACGATCCTATCTTCTTGCACCATCGCTGAAGAGATTACGAAGACCTGAGTGACGCCTAAGGATTATTTTTTGTAATTTTTAAATACTACTTTCTAAACTTAGGATTTCTTTATTAAGGTCGATAGAATACACATGACCAAATGCTAGGCTACGCTAGCTTTTTGTCCGCATACTTCTTAAACAAATTAAAAATGATATGACCAATGTGTTGTTGAAAGAAACATATATTCTATAAATTAGGATAAATTTATTGTATAGGAGTTTGCTGTTGCTAGCCTTTGATACAATTGTTATTTTCTTTGTTAACTACTTTCCTCGAGTGAAATTAACAATTGTTATTTGGTTATGGAATGTGATTTTTCAGCCGCTCATTTAAGCGATTTGCACTGAGGACTTCGAAGTCATTGGAAGAAAATTCCAGCATAGGTAAGTATATACATATCCTATGTAGTTGTGGCAACTTTGGCCCATTTATATATGTCTGTGTTGATTTCGATCGAGTTTTATGTCAAATGGTTGTCAAATGAAACGATTCAAGTCGATATGGATTAGGTTAAATAGAGTTAAATGGGCCAAACCAATGTTGGCAGCCTAAATGTTTTAAATTTCTCCTGTGTTATTGATCGCTTGGCCCACACATGCTTTCAAAAGAAGATCCGAGTCGACTTCTTTTGATACGTTGTTTGGGATGTTTTAGTCTTTCTTTTGCCTCTGCATAATCATTTATCTGTGTATTTTCGTTATGCAAGAAAGTCAAAGTTGTTTAATTATGCTATCTATAACAATACCGGAAACCTTTTTTGAGATTATTTTTATACTGTATCATACTATCATCAGATAGTCAACTTTTGAGAACCTTTTTATAAAACTGTGTTATGAACTACGAGATTTTTTATAACATGCTCAACTCTAATTCTGTGGATAAATAATGATAAAGAGTACAGTTGTTACATATCTTTCTTTCTTTGTTAACTACTTTCGTCGAGTGAAATTAACAATTGTTATTTGGTTATGGAATGTGATTTTTCAGCCACTCATTTAAGCGATTTGCAGCGAGGACTTCGAAGTCTTTGGAAGGAAATTCGAGCATAGGTAAGTATATACATATCCTATGTAGATGTGGCAACTTTGGCCCATTTATATATGTTTGCGTTGATTTCGGCCGAGTTTTATGTCAAATGGTTGTCACATATCCTATGTAGATGTGGCAACTTTGGCCCATTTATATATGTCTGGGTTGATTTCAGTCAATGAAATGATTCAAGCCGATATGGGAACAAGTTAAATAGAGTTAAATGGGTCAAAGTAAATTGCCATGCCATGAAAATGACACTCTATTTTTTCCTACAAACAATATATGAGCTATGGGTAAAGATCAACACATATACTGATATCGCTGTTTGCCAGGTATAAACCAGGTGTTGCTAAATTCGTTTGATAACATGAGTAGAAGTAACCAACACTCGCAATGTTTGCCTGTAGTTATTACCATAATGATACAGCAAACGATACTGAAATGATACAGCAAATGATACTGAAAATGAAGACGCGGAGTTAGGAAATAGCAAAGCATGGTAAGGATGCCGATTCTGTTAGTGGTGACATAGTGCAAAAGCTTTCTGGAATTTTCATACATCTGCTGTAAGTTTAAGATTACTCTTAATTATGTATTGTATTTATCTATAAGATAAGCATTAAAAATATTTTAAAATAAACTTATGCATATCTGTTAGCATAATTTAGTATAATTGTAGGCCAACCGGGAAACCTTAAAGAATATCTGGTGCTATAATTATGCACAAATGAGGATTACCCTAAAGTCTATAAATACTTAAACAAATCACCAGCTTCTTCAAATTGATTTCAATTTTCCATATTCTTTGACAGGTTTCATAATGACTATATCTTTTCTTAAACAAGTCAATTCTGAAAAAGATAGATGGACTATTAAAGTGAAGGTTGTTTCTTTATGGAAACAATATTACATCAACAACAATCTACCAGCCTTGGCCAGCATGGATATGATCTTTAAAGACGAACAGGTATCTATAAATTGACAAGTTTTTAAATTTTATCATGTTGCTGGATTCTGGAGGATATGATAGTGGCTTTAATGGTCAGGATGAACTTCGATCAAGATTGTGATACTTAAGTTACATGACTCTCATTTATACATTAAAGGTTCATTATTGAAAATCTATTAAGGTCAAAGTTTACCCATTTAGTTGTGCAGTCCCTACCTGTTTCCTCCGATGCTTATATTAATGCAGGTAACTGTTGTACTTATCTTTGTTATCCTACTTATGTTAATCAAAATTGTGTGTTTGTATTAGTGTTTCTTTTAAAGGGCCTTTTTAGAGGTTAAAAGGTTATTGTATTTTCATAAAAGTTACCAAGCACTTTATTTCCAGTAGCTTATAACTTTTTTGAAGGAGAAATAAGATATCAAGCATAACCTTCTCAAATGGATCTTTTTGAAAATGTACAAGCTTTTGAGCTCATTTGTATCCAAACACCCCAATAGAAAGGCCTCAAAGGTAACTAGCATGTTATTTTTTTTGTTAATTTATTTATTTATTTATTTTTTTTAAGAAAAACATTATTAATTTGGTCTTTTTACCTCTACTTAATTATTTAGTCTTATAAATGACGCCTTCTTATCTCTTTTCTTGAAGATCGTGGGATTGGATGCTTCAATTCTAGGCCACTTGAGACTATCATTGGTTATCATCCTGGAGGCTGGGGCAAGTGACATGTTGATGTGGTAAATTTTACGTCACTTATTAACATTATGTGTTTTGTGCATATTGTGTATGTTTTAGAAGCATGTCAATGTTGATTTCCAACACAAATTTTACTGAGTTTTTTTAATTGGAGTTCTCAGCTAATAAGTATCCATAAGTACCACATATAAGACCATGGTAACTTTTGTAATATTGTTTTTCTTTTATTCAGATTGCAAGATCTTATCGAGATTGAAAAGGCTGGAGAATACAATTCTTATAAGAGGCAATTCCAACAAGAGCATCGTATCATATTTTAGGGCCCTCTCTTCACTCGAATCACTTGATCTTCACCATTCTCAAGCCGCTACTGAAATGAATGAGACATTATATTTGTAATGTTTTATTTGGTGATAGTTAAGAAACATAAATTCCTTGCTTTCCAAACACTAATTAAATACTTGTGTAGCAAATTAAATGAAAAAGTCTAAAGTTCAACAATATATCTAAGATTAAGACATTATAAAAAGATTTCATGTCAAAACCCCGTGCGTGCACGGGTATTATAACTAGTTCAAGGGAATACCAAAAACCTTTTTTTTTTAGGTGATAGATGCACGTTATTCGAAAGAACGAGCTTTTAAATTAGATGTACATGGTTGTCGTGATTATTCTCGGTCTAGGAATTTTAGGGTGTTAGCACATTTTTTTTCCTATTTTGAGCTAAACTAAAGTTGAGCTATAAAGAAAATAGCATAAATATAGGGGTTTGCACATACGAAAAAACGAATTTTTCGAAATAATTATATTTTGACGCACAAAATCGGGTGTAGACGTGTCACTCCTGACATTCGTGTAGCGCCGTCCCTATATACTGGTCTAGTTTAGAAAGATTTGGCGAAACTCTTGTCATCTGAAATTAAATAACGTCATCTAATTAAACAACTTGGGATTAAATATCAATATGAAAACTTCGGCTTAATCTAAGTGAGTTTACTACGAGTAATAGTTAGTCCAAACTCCATCTGTTTTATTTCAACCCTTTTGGCTGCAAATGAACGTCAACTACTTACAACTTGTGTATTATGACTTTGAAATTAACAAATGCATTTAAAGTTTTGAAAGAAAAATAGTCGCATATAAACTTGATCATAGTTGACACATTTGTTGTCTTGTTTCCTTGAGCACTTTTAATCGGTAAATTTATACGTTTGGTCAGAATTTTATCAATTATAACCACATGAAGATGAAAGCATTTTACAATTTTACATACAACTAATAAAGTTTTACTCCATAGGATATTGAATATAACCGATTAGGTGTGTCAAAAAATTGAGTAAAGTCAAGCTGCAAAGTCGAAAAAAATACATCGAGTGTGAAAATACTCGCGTGTTACATCGGTATATTGTTTAATAAAACTTTTATGATATAATCACATAAAATCATTAAAGTACTTTACTATTTGCAAAAAAAGAAATACTCCTATATGTATCTATATAATTTTATATTATGCGTTTTGTTGGAAATTTTAGTGCACATGTGGGATTACTTCACATCTGGTAATAGGTCAGGAGGCACGGAGTGTACACTTATAAGATTTCTGAACACCCTGACTCAATGGTGGTAAAGTTCTCAATGTTAGTCTTTGTTAGGCAGAGTTAATACTGGTAGTATTGATGTTAGTACTACTAGGCAGAGATAATACTACTAGTACTAATGTTAGTACTGTCAGACAGAGTTACTACTGCTAGTGGTGCTAAAATCAACTTGTAACAGGCTTTGACCTATTCAAGTGGCAGTATAAACTGCTTAATGACCACGTTTAATTGGTCATGTAACAACTATTATCTAAAATGAGGATAATTATGAGGCGATTAATAGGCCAATTAATCGTCGTAATTTCATTTGACTAGCTATGAATATTTTCCTATAAATAGAAAATCAGATTATGCATGAAAGGACACAGAAAAACATAAACACTTTGATGCGCAAGGTTATTGATTTGTGTCTAATTCAACAAAATACATTTAGTCTTATCCCAAGCAGATATTAGTGATACCCAAGCATTAGGATGAATTAGTTTACTTTGAAAAAGGATAACATGATTTCAATTGATATCTGGTAACCTGTATTAGTACTTTTGCTATTTATTATCTTCACCCTGCTCTGGGCTCTTAACCCCCAACCTGTTTTCATACAAGTAAATCATATAATAGTGTAATTAATTAATTTATTATTAACCGAACATAATTATAGAAATCATTGAAATTCAGTGAAGTAGCTTACATATTAATAATTATAATTGGTCTCGTGTCTAAATCGTTCAAATATTTGTAATTATCTTGAGTTATTACCGGAAAAGTAAGAAGCTAATTTTAAATTTTAATCTTAAATTTCTATTAAATGTAAGTTAAAAGCATTATAATATTGGCTTCATTTTATTTGAAGTTTAAAAATCATTTTTATTACAAAATTGCTAAATTTTGACCTATTACCATAAATAAGAAATTGATTTAAAAAATTCTAATCACTATATTTTTTTATAAAATTGTAAGTAAGTACAAGAAAAAACATTGCAATATCGGACTAATTATATTTGAATTTTCAAGACCTTTTATTGATATATGTTTTTATAAGAGACTTGCTGAATATTTGTTTGATATTTGATAAATAAGTTTGTTATATAAAAAACGCAAAAAAAACAAGTTTGTGGTAGTTTTTATAATTTGTTACATAGTTTAGGGGTGTCTTTTGAAATTTTCTATTAAATTTACATTTATATAGCTTAGAATAATTTTTAAATGACAAAAGTATCAAAATGGGACAAAATCTTTTTTGAAGTCCCCATCATAATCATTTTTAAGCCAATTCTCACAATGGTCATACTCAACTACTTAACTCCGCAACTCCACCCAAAATTTGACATGTGTCCAACTCCGCAACTACTCAACTCCGCAACTCCACTCAATACTCGACAAGTCTCCAACTCCGCAACTACTCAACTCCATAACTCCACTCAATACTCGACAAGTATCCAACTCCACTCAAAATTTGACACGTGTCCAACACGTGTCGAGCAATGGGTGGAGTTGCGGAGTTAAGTAGTTGAGTATGACCATTTTGGGAATTGGCTTAAAAAATGACCATGATGAATAACTCAAAAAAGATTTTGTCCATTTTTAGTACTTTTTTCTTTTTAAATTGTTGGAAAGTTTCAAGGGTAGGTTTTGAAACATTTTTTGAACAAATTTTAAAAAGTTAACTTTAACATTTTGTTGTAAAAGTGTATGTAAGTCAAAAGTATATCAACATTGCTCATTTTGTTCGCAATATAAAGACCATGTCAACCATATATTTCTTGTAAGAAAAAATTGTTTGATATTTGTTAAATATCTTATAAATAAAGTTTGTTATATAAAAGGAAGCATAAAAAAATTAAAAATACCGGATAATCCTCGTACGCCTTCGCACAGTTCAAGGGGTGTCGTTTGCCTTTGCTAATATATATTCTTTGCCGTCGTCTTAAAATAAAGAAATTTGCTACATCCACACAAAGTTTACACAAAAAATCTCCACCCGCTGACACGTCAGCGAGTGAGGATTTTTTGTGTAAACTTTATGTGGCCCTAGCATGCCTCTAAAATAAATGTCCAATTTTGATTTTTAACTATCTATTATTCATATATTTGATGTACAATATATGAGTAGAGTAACTTATTTACGACTCTTATACTTTCTTGGTTGTGTAGTTAAATATTTTATTATCTTATTTAGTACTCGTACTCCGTACTTGGTAGACTTGGGAAAGCTACTTTAACTTTAATATAATCAATTTTACTGAATTAAAAACTCGAGTCACAACTTTTATATGTTGACTATATATATTTTTCCGATCATGTCTTTCAACACATGCCACCGCCACCTTTTTTTATGCCTGTCTTTTTCCTACTCCATCGTCATTTTTTCGTATTTTTTTTATTACAAATAGCGATAGATGCGATATTTATTATATATGAAACTTTACTTATATGTATCATCCATTTTTATGTATGAAAAATTATTTATATGTATCATCCATTCTTAATCAAATGAAAAGAAAGATATGCCATTTTCATTCCGAATCTTGCATATGTAACGAAAATAATCATCATTAGTACGGAGTATTTGTTTGGCTGTCATAAGTCTTTAATACAAAATTCTAGTAAATGAAATAAAAAAAGTTTGAATAGAAGAAAAAAATTAAGGGAAATGGTACCACATCGTAAATGTTTAGTTAACTGGTAGATGATGCCATCGAAGAAGCACGACATGGTTTAGTCCCAACCTTTTGTCTAAATGTCATTGGAACAAGTGTTATTGTCTGATGTTAGATCTTTAGAGAAGTGTCAGTCAACATCTAAAAGTGGCGTATAAACTATGATGTCAGGGATTTCCGCCAATTTAAAGTGCTTCGCTTAATTGCTCTCTAATATAGGAGTTCCTTAGAGCTAACTAGGATCCTTAAGTGTCAGTCAATATCCAAAAGTGGCGTATGAAAGTCAGGATTTCCCGTCAATTTAAACCTTAGTGGTTCGCTCCGATGAAAATTAAGGCCAGCATTTTAAAGGTCAAAAGAAAATCCTTGAAGCCCAATCATGGAAGGCCCAACAATAGCCCCTCAAGAGTAAGACCATAGCCCAATATGGCTGTCGGCCTTTTCATATTGAGAGCCCAAGAAAATAGCCCATTAATAACCCATTGTGACCATGTTTTGTAAGGCCCGGTTGTAAACTCAGACCTTACATTTTATTTGAAACATATCAAGTTACTACATTACGTAAAGGTTAATTCATTAACATTCATTTAAACATAAGAAGGTAATAATTACCATCTCATTATGATACTTCAAGTTGCCTTATGAATGTATTTTAATTAATAGAACCATTTGCACATAAAATATGACTTCATTGTAAAAATCAACTACAACCTTTTTATAGTTTGGTAGTACATGTTTTCTTGTTTACGTTGTTGCTTCACTTTATCTGTTTATTTCAAGTATACGACAGACAGCTTTTGTTAAACTGATTATTTTAATCTTAACTCAAAAACGGCCTTTTATTCTTCCTTCATCGACAAACCCCGCAAAGGAGTATCCTACTAGGCCTAGCTCCCTTCGGCACACAGTTCGACCAACAACAAGTTGACTTCTCCTTCGAAACGCTCAACCGTCCTCCCCCCTTAGATACCAACAACATTGTCGTTAATAAAGTTGAACTAGCTGTTAAGCATAGGTTTGATTATAACGTTGCTAGGAAGCAGCTCATAGTTGTAACGCCGACTTATACCCGCGCGCTTCAAGCGTTTTATTTGAATCGGCTTGGACACGTCCTGAGGCTTGTGCCTCCGCCCGTTTTGTGGATTGTTGTGGAGATGAATGCGGCGTCTACGGAGACGGCGGATGTTTTGAGAGGGATGGGGATTATGTATCGCCATTTGGTTTGTGGGAAGAATTTGACGGATGTTAAGGATAGGGGTGTGCATCAGAGGAATACGGCGCTTGAGCATATTGAGCATCATAAGCTTGACGGGATTGTTTATTTTGCGGATGATGATAATATCTATTCGCTCGAGCTGTTTCAAGCGTTGAGAGATATCAGGTATTGCTTTCCTTTCCGTTTTTAGTATCTAATATTGCCTATGTGCGATTATGACTGTGAATGTTGATATGCTGCAAATCAAAGATCGCTATCTTAGTAGTAGGTAGATTAAGAGCTATAGATTAGGAGCAAGTGCACGAGGAGTGTAGACACGTGCGATATTCTTATCTTTATGTTGCATCAAATTAATATTGTCTTATTCTCAACATTGAAATTGCATTGCGGATAATGTTTCAAATATGAAGTTGTGAATACATTTTTGAAAAGGCTGATGCTTGCACGCTTGTTTGTCGAGTTGAGCGACCAAGGAACAAAGCTATATTCTCTTGTTTTCTATTTGCTTGAAGGAAAGGGTAACTTATATTTGTTGAGGTTTTGCAATGGGGTGGGGAAAGTATAAATTACAGACCATCCGATTAGTAGCACTTTGCCTATCACGTTAGCAATAGTAGTAGTCCTTGAAAAAAACAGATAAGAAGATTCGGAAATGGAATCCACATATTAATGGTTTCTTCTGGAAATGTTGGAATAGATCTCAGAGTAAAAAAATATGTGAATTTTAGTAATGCAAACAATCCTATGTTTAGTATAAATTCCGCTCACTTTTGCTTATACAAGAAAGATTGAGATTGCTTATCTTCTACTCGTGAATTTAGGGGTGTTATCGGGTCGGGTTGTCGGGTTATCGGGTTTATCGGGTCGGGTTAATTCGGGTTTTCAAGTAGAAGAAAGTAACCCGCAACCCGACCCTATAAGGAATCGGGTTATCGGGTTCGGGTTGATATCGGGTCGGGTTAATCGGGTTATCGGGTCACTTGGTTATTTGGCTCAGTTAGTATTTCACGCCTTAAGTGTATGCTACTGAAAGAAAATTAATGTTAGGCTAATGAACATGATGATAATTTCAGTTGTATTTGATGCTAAAAACGTTTGAATCACTCATAGCACATTGATGGCCGATTGTTATTCATAAAAGAACAAAGATAAACTAGTCTTAAGAATAATATGTTTGTGGCTCCTATAGGCTAATTGGATATAACTAATAAATATACTCAATAACTCAAATATGCTGTAAGTTGTAGCATCTCCCACCAAAGGAATGACATGTTCATACGTCGTTATTAAGGTCATACATGCCCAGCGAGTGTTTAGAAATTAAGTAATGTGCATTTGCAAATTGAACTAACATATTTATGTTATGTGTTGTATACGTTAATAACGAAAAAGCAGCAACTATCACTAAACTAATAAAAAAAATAACACTTGTTAATGGGCTTTTATCCAAAAATGAAAGATTTATTAATATGTCATTAGATCTTATCGAGTTTATCGGGTTGACCCGATAACCCGATAAGAAATTAATTAGGACCCTAACCCGACCCTATTAGGTTATCGGGTTGACCCGATAAACCCGATAAGCTAAGTTGGACCCGAATCAACCCGACCCTATAAAGCTTTATCGGGTTCGGGTCGGGTCGGGTCAACCCATTTGACACCCCTACTCGTGATATTCTGATTGACCTATTGGTAAATCCGTGCATCCAGGCTCCTAATGGCTCACATACCTCAAAGTGGCAGTCCTATTTTCTGTTTTTGCCTGATAATTTTTTATCTTTTCACTTTTATTTTGTCACTGAATAGTGAATAAAGTGTGTAAACGTGTTACATGCTGGATTTATCTATGACGGATTTATCTATGACTTACCATTTTGTAAAGGAATATATCCATATTGATTAGCAAAATGGTGTTACATAAGCTCCAGTTCAGGAAGAAGTTTGTCCATGTTTTCATCCATCACTGTGTGCTTTTCTAGACACTAAGATGTTGTTCTGTGTTTGACTGCAGCCGGTTTGGCACTTGGCCAGTTGCAATGGTTGCACAAAGCAAAAACAAGGCAACTGTTGATACAAAAGTTGGACGTTCCTGATTTGGGGCTCCGGTTCTCGTACCAATTGGAAATTGCTGCTTGAGACCTGCGCACTAAGAGACAAGAAACACCGTTAGGCTTACCGTGGGATTGTCTCCCACGATTATCCTCCGGCGTGAGAGTGAGTAATCGATTTAGGGTTTTAGGAGTTTTAAGGTTATGAGATCGTACCTTAAATGAGGGATATAATTCCCTTTATATACACACGGAATCCTTGTTGGTTCCGTGTTCCCCAACCTTCGGCGTATCCCGCCTAAGTCGGTTGGGAATGATTATCTTCTTATTTTAGAAGATATCGGATATCTATTCCGTAAATAGATATGGGCTTGGGCTTCGTGAACCCAAACGCGTATTGATATTGGCCCAGTTCGTACCGGGCTTGCAAGTAGTGGACTGTAGTCGGGTTTATGACCCGACTCCAGACTATACGTCATCATGTCCCCCCAGTCTAGTATGCGCAGTGCGTAACTGCGGATGCTAGACTAATGACCGTAGTCCAAAATAAAATAAACTTACGAAACGTATTAAAGAAGCCATACACATACCCGTAGGTGCGTTGTATCTAGACATAAAAGGGATTTGTAAATGCCTCGTTATTCGGGGGAAAGTAACTGTCCTACGTCCCATCAAAATAATCTCAACCACACAAGTGAAATTAGTGGAGTCCACGTGGCACGTATCGGGTGGTTGAGAAAAACTATATAACTTAGCCCTCCATTTTCACCGTCGTCTTCACAGTAAAATTCCCACCACCATTACAAAAGCATTTGAGGCAGGTTGCAAGGCGAAAACCGCCAATAACAAAGGTAACGCGCGTGCGCTGATCAATAATAACACAATGGTTAAACAGTTATCGATTTTACCTCCGATCTCACCGTGAACGACACGATGGAATTTTCATCGGAGTATTTCATACCGCTGGACGTACATCCGGTTGTTCCGGGAGCTCGAGCAACGATTGCGGATTTCCTTATAGGGAAAGTGGGTGTATATACCGCGTTTATTCGCGAATCAACGTGTGCCCCAATCACGCTTTACGTGCGTGTGTTAAATTATTATAATCTACACATATCGCAGGTTACCTTGCATTGGTGCGGCAAAAATTACGAATTTTGAGGTAAATTGTCGTTTGTTGGCAATCAATCCCACCATCCACCTATTCCGCGCCTTTTATCACACGCGACATGGGCATGGGTGGGTGTCTTTTGCTTGATGAATTGCAATGTTATACGGATAAACTAGATTCACTTAGGAATTGGAGGGAGTACTTCTTCTGGGTAGATGATACATGCTTTCCTTGGAATTATGAGTTTTATACTCGGGGTACATTAGAGAGGGATGAGTGCCCGTTGCTGGGTCATATGTCGCGAGGATGCGGAGCTGATAAATGCTAACCGCATCCCCATTAGTGCATATCCTGAGGGATTTTTAGTGCATATGGGAATCAGCCGTAACTATTTTGGTCCCGAAGATGAGATCCCAATCTTCTTGGACGCGCATGGCCAGGGTGGGTACTTATTCCTCCGTACCTCTGTGTGCAAATAATGTAAGAGCAGTCTTTCTTATACTTCGCGATATATAACTTGTGTGCACATGTTGTTTCGCAGAAATGGATCTCTTCACCGTGGTACAATTAGCGAAGCCTTTGGAGGTAAGGGCAGGGACGCGGCCCCAAAGGAGAATGAGGAGCCAATCCTAGCTCTGCAGGTGCGCGTCATAGAATTTGAATGTTGGGGATACAGGGACGGTTCATCGGTCGCTGATGGAGGCAACACCCTGCAAAGCCGTCCCAATCCCGAAGTAACTTCACTTTGGTGGCGCAGTCCGCCCGTAAGCTGTGGTTCGACACGTGGAGGAAGAGGAAGAAGAAGAAGCCGGGCTTAGTCGTAAAAGAACCCGAAGGGAGGATGGTACCGGCCCCTCGAGGAAAAAGCGCTCCATGGTCCAGGCTGTGGAGTTATCCTCCACGAGGAAGCGGCCGCATCCTTACGATGATGTCAGCGAGCCACATAGCAAAGCCGTTGATGTATTATTTCTTTGTACTTTTGATGTACCTTTTGTGAATCTAACATTTCGGTGATCATTCGCGAGGGTAGAGCGGGTTATCCACTCACCCCCAAGGCTAGTCCTACTCGTTCGGTAGCATTCGAGCCGAGCGGAAAAAGAAGACCAGGTGATGCAGAGGCGTGCCCATGGGGCAATTGGTTGAAAAGCTGGTGCGGTCTCCGCCCATCAGGGCTTCGCTAATTGTGAAGCGAAAGACCGAGTATCGGTGGGAGACCAAGAGTCACAAAGGACCAAACAATAGCGTTGTTGGAGGCGCAAGCGGCGGTCTGCCAAAGCTGAAATCAAAGAAGCCAATGCGTATGCGAAGAGGCTTGCAGGAGAAAAAATGTCTCTACTATCTCAAATAGAGCGAGGGCGTCTTTGAAGCGATCAAGTATAAGCTGTCATGCAACTGGGTCCTTAAACATCTAGAAGCGAGGCTAAGGAAAGTTTGTTTTGCGCAATTAGGGAGCTTGGAGCCCTTGTGAGCTGGTCATTGGAGGTGCGAGGAGGCTAAAGCTGCGCAAGCTGAGCATCGAGTATGACGAGGAATTGTATCCTCAGCTCATGTCCACCATAGCGGGCCTTGGTGGCTCATAGGCCACGGTCTTCGCCTAGCTGCCCTCGGTACCACGGAATCGCCAGAGGTGGTGGGTGCCTTCGGGAGGTTGTGCGATGCGCTTTGGGCGTGGTAAATCGAAGCGATTGAGAAGCTCCATGAGGCGAGAAGCTGTTGAAGGCGCCGATTGATAAGGTACCAAATTATGATGCTGAGTCATATGATCACTTGGTGGCGCTATGCGAGAATGAAGGACTTTGAGCTCCCTATGATTTCTGAGCTTGAGCGCGATCAAGACTATCCGATAAATGTTATCATGGCGGGGTTGACCTTGGCGCGGCATCGGACTGAGGAAGCCGAAACACAGTCGGATTTTTATTTGAAGCCCCATGAGTCCGGCTTCAAGTACACGTCTTTGCGCGTCCTAGGGATAGTCGAAATCCATTTGCTTTGGAGAAGGAGGTACCTTTAAAGGAAGTCCTGGAAGCGCATGCAACCCGTCTTGCGAAAAAAGAAGGTATTGCGGGTAAAGCTATTTTGTGTGGAGTTGGTGCGGCGCTTACCAAGATCGATGGGGTGCGGTCGGTGTGGGTACTGTGTCTCGCCAAGATGCAGATGTGTTGAAGGGTATTAGCGAAGCTAAAGATGCAACGAGTCATGTTGGTACTTCTTCCCTTAAGCGTTGTAGCGGTTGGTAGATGTCATGTTGACTATCTTTTGTACTAACTCGTAGTTATGAATAAAAGTCTCTCTTTTGTTTGTTGCTTGTGGATATTTGTAATGTATACATATCTGTCTGACTATGCGCAAAAGATGTATTTGTTGCGGTGTATGCGGTGTAAATATAGGAAATCCATAATCATGTATGAAAATCAGAATATACTAGGGAAATAATTCAAAGTGTTTGATCATAATCGTGTATGATATGATATTGACATCTTGTAAATATCTTATTAAGGAAGCAAGTATCTTGCTCCTTAAGTTGTTAAGCGTGCGTGTGCATTCTTTGCGCAAACCGTCGTGGGATGTGCACATATCTTATTCCAACGTCTTGAGAACAAGGTGTTTAACAAGGATGCGTGATCCAATATTGATGGGTTTGCAACCCTCTTACTCAACAAGTTAGTTAGTAGGTCAACTTATCCTTTTACCATCGTGGGTTTATTGGTAGTGCATGCACGCCATCGTGGGCAAGAAATAAAATTGTTAAGACATACAGTATATGGAGATAACAACTTAAAATGTGCCGCGGAGTTAGCTAGAAACCGCGGCGTTTTATTAATACTTGCAAGTTTATCAAGAAATAACAAAGAAAACAGTAAATATGAAAAATAAAAACTGAATACATGAATGTTTATTGAGCACTGAAAGTGGAGCGTCTGTCTTGTGTCGTAGCTATTCTTACAGGTAGCACCTCTTGAGGTTGCCGATGTTCCATGTGCGCGGTAGGTCACGACCATCCAAGCCTCGTAGCTGCGCGCCTGTGCCTATTGCTTCAGTAACCTCGTAAGGTCCTTCCCACTTTGGTCCGAGCTTACCTGTATCTTCTGCGTGGCTCGCCTCATTGGCACGGTAGACAAAGTCGCCAGTGCGAATGAAACATGCGCACCTTGGCATCATAGTATCCTTTCATTTTCGACTTCGACTTTGCCTCACGTATGGCTGCGCGTTAGCGTCTTTCTTCCAGCAGATCCAAGTCGACACGTCTTTCATCATTGTTTGTTGTTGCATTGATCTCCGCGGTTCGGATAGTTGGCATGCCGATCTCAGTTGGTATAACGGCCTCTGTCCCATAGACTAGGGAGAAGGGGTATCCCGTCTTTGGTTTTATCGAGTGCGGTGAGCCCACAAGACATCAAAGCTCCTCGACCCACCTTCCTTTATGCCTATCGAGCGTGCTTTGATTCCTTCGCCCAGGCTTCGATTTGCGCGCTCTACTAAGCCATTGGTTTGTGGATGCGTAACGGCGAAGTGTTGGGTGATGGTTAACTTCTCGCACCAATCTTTGAAGGGGTTGTCACAGAATTGTTTCCCGTTATCCGAGATGATTTCTCCGGGTAATCCGAAGCGGCATACTATGTTGTCCCGGACAAAGCGTTTCACTGGTTGCCGGTGATTGTCGCTCTTGCTTTTGCCTCTATCCACTTGGTGAAGTAGTCTATAGCCACTATGAGAAACTTAAGACCGCATGCTGCTATTGGAAAAGGACACGCAATATCAATGCCCCATTTGTAGAATGGCCAGGGTGCCGTAATTGGCGTTAGCTCGTGTTGTGGCTGGCGCGGACAGTCTATGAACTTGGCAATCATTGCATTTCCTTATAAGGTCCCGCGCATCTCGATGCATGGTTGGCCATAGTATCTGATCGCATGGCGCGTGCTACAGCGGACCGTGGTCCTGCATGCATCTTTGCATGAGCCTTCATGGATTTCTCGCGCACATAATTTGCTTGTAGGGGCCGGCCTTGCGGAGCCATGGTTGAAGGAAAGAACGTCGGTACAATATTTTGTCGCGCATTCGAATCTCTGCGGCGCCGTATTCTGCGAGCTTCATGCATTCTTGAGGTAATGTTCCTTTGTTTAAGTACTCCACAATCGGTGTCATCCATGTAGGACCGTCCTCCTCGATGACTGCGGAGACTTCCATCTCCGATATTGACTTGCTTTTCGGTGTTTCCACCAGGGACTTGCTTTGATAAGTGTCTGCGAAGCTCGTCGAGGCAATCTTGCTCGGTCATACGCTGCGATTTTCTCCTCTAGGGACTTGTTTTATAGTAAATCGGCAAAGCCTTTGATCGATGACTTAGTCTTCTCGAATCTTGAATCATGTTCTCTTATTTGGCCACGTATTCACCCAACACGTGGTTGGCCACTAGCCGGGAGTCCACATTTGCTTCCAAGTTCACATACACCCATTCGAGCTGCAATGCGTAGTCCAGCGATTAGAGCTTCATATTACGCCTCATTGTTTGTCGCGGTAAATTCAAAGCGCAGTGCGTAAGTGAATTCCATTCCCTGCGGGTTTGTGAGAATAAGGCCAGCTCCTGACCCGTCCACGCATGAGGACCCGTCGGTAAACAAAATCCATGGATCTTGTAGTTCCTTCTCGCTTGGTGTAGGTACTTCGTCATTATCGGCTTCTCGATGATGAAGTCTGCCGGGACTGTCCCTTTATTGCGTGCGTGGTGCGTAAGAGATGTTATGTTCGCTAGCAACACACTCCACTTCGGAGTCGTCCGACGCGTCGGGTTTGGAGATGATCAGCTTGATGGCTTGATCTGTGATTACGCTATTGGGTGCGCTTGGAAGTATCGGCGCAGCCGCCAGCGGCAAACACTAGTGCCAAGACCAACTTTTCCATGGCAGCTGTAGTTCATCTCCGTCTTTTTGGCGCTTTCTCGACAAAATAGATAGGGGTTTGCGAGTCCCTATCATTACTTGACGCTGTTGCCCCTTATGAGTTCTTTGATAAATACATGATCGGTTCTTCTCCTGGTCGGGGTGCCACGAGTGTTGGGAGCGTTGCTAGATCTTTGTTTGAGTGTAGTGAAGGCTTCTTCCGCCTCCGTCGTCCATCGAAAGTCACCCTTTTTTATACACTTCTTGAGTGTTTTGAAAAGAGGCAATGACTTTTCTGGCGATTTAGACAGGAACTTTGTTGAGGCCGGCCGTTTTCCGTTGAGGATTGGACTTCCTTCGGCGTCGTGGTGAAGGAAGTTCTATTACCGCCTTTGTCTTTTCTGGACAAGGTTTTATGCCCTCGAGGTTCTATCGGTACCCTAAGAACATGCCTTGATGGCGCCAAGGTGCATTTCTTAGGATTTAGCTTCATGTTGATCTTTCGTAGAGTTTTGAATGTTTCTTCTATGTCGCGCACAAGCTCAACTTCAGATATGGCTTTTATGACCGGTCATCCACATAGACTTCCGGGTTCGCGTCCCACCGTTTTTCAAAGGCATTGTCTACCAATCGCGATAGGTGGCACCGCGATTCTTCAAGCCAAATGGCATTTTTGTGTAACAATAAGCGCCTTGGCTTGTGTGGAAAAACTGTCTTTTCCTCGTCTTCTTTAGCCATTTGTATGCGGTGATATCCCTTATGCAGCGTCAAGAAAACACTTCAAGCGGGTATCCGCACAAGGACTCTATTTTCCAGTCTATCTCGGTAATGGATAGCGATCTTGCGGGCATGCTTTGTTAAGGTCGGTGAAGTCTACACACATTCGCCAGCTACCATCGCTTTTTTTTTGACCATTACTGGATTAGAAAGCGGTCGTGGTAATAGACTTCAGCATAATTCCCGCATTTACCAATTTACGTACCTCTGCGAGATTACTGCGCCCTCTCTGGGGCTTGGCCACGCTTCTTACGGCGTATCGGTGAGTATCCTTGTCGGATTCTAAGTTTATGCTCTGTGATCGAGCGTGGTACTCCGGTCATGTGTTTTGGCTCCCACGCGAAAATATCCACGTTCTTTTGTAGGAGCGCGCACATTTGCTTTGCCGTTGTCCGACAATGACCCTCCAATGATTATTTCTGTTGCGGGTAATCACGGGTGAATTGCGACCTTCAAGTTGGGGACTTTGGCCGCGCCTTGTTTCGGGATTGGTTCCATTTCACATGTAACCGTGTTACATTCTCTGTTTGGTACCGTGGCATTGTAAAGAGTAACAATGCCTCCTTCTACTGGGAATTTAAGCATCCCGTGCGCTGTTGATGGCACCGCGCGCATGGTGATATCCCGGTCTCCCGATAATGCCATTGTATGACGAGGGGATTTGATCACCATGAAATCCATCCGGGTTGTCGTAGAGTGCTCTGCGTTGCCGTGGCCGACTAGTAATCGCGATTGCCCCATGGGCCATATCTTTTCACCCGTGAAACCGGTGAGTCTTTGTGTTGACCGGTTTAGCGACTACGTATTTCGTGTCGTAGTCTTTTAAAGAAATGCTCGTACATGATATTTGCCGATGCCCCACCATCGATGTACATGCGGTGTATGTCGTGACCACCCGCACTAATTTCAATGGTGAGGGTTACTGCTGCTGCGTTGTCATGATTAAAGTAGGGAAGGAGATTTAAACTTCCGGAAAACTCTGGTGACCTTTTGTCTAGTAGTTCGTTTACCACGCGTCGTATCATGTAGATTGTTTCGGCCTTATCTTTGGGTGTCTCCTTCTTGCTTCCATTCTTTTGTTTATCTCTTCCCTCTTTAATGTTTTTAACTAAGTGGTCGGTCGCCCTCCTTGACCATCTTGTCGATGAATTGGCGCATTTGGACACACTCGTTAGTGGTGTGACCCTTTTGTGCGTGGTAGTCACATTATCCATTCCCAGTCGCCGATCCTCGGGTATGCGCATCTGCGGTGGTCTTGGGAAATTCGCACCTTCCGCTGTGAGTATTTCCTTTGGTGTTTTGATCGAGGGAGTATACTGTCATTATCTCTGTCTCTGCCGGCTCCTCGGCTGCGATAGTTCCTATTACGGTTATTACTTGGTCGTTGGATTGTCTCCCGAGTTGTTCTGTGACCGGTAACTTCGAGTGGTTCTTTTGCTATCGCGGCGGCTTCCCCCTGAACAAAAGATCGAGAGCGCTTCATGAGTTCATCAAAAGTCTCAGGGATCTTGTCGTTCAATCTCTTGATGAGTTATGGATTATTAATCCCATTCATGAAGCCAGAGATCTTTAGTACTTCAGGACATGCTTTAACTTGCATGCATTCATCTTTAAAGCGTTCCATGAATGCACTCGTAGATTCTCCTTGGTTACGCTTTACCTGGCGAGTTCGACAGGATTTTTAGCACACTTTTTCCGTTGAGTAAAATTTATGCGGAACGCCTTTCTCAATTCTTCAAAACCATTTATGCTCCTTCGTGGGAGTTTGTTGAACCGATTCCGCGCTTCCCACCAGGTGTGGAATTAAACATGTGGCACCACACCGGTTGTGGCCAGTTCTCAATGGTCGCGGCTGATTCGAAGATTTTTAGGTGATCGTCGGGATCACTGTTCCATCATAGGTCTTGAAATTTGTAGGCATCGTCTCTTCTTGTTCTCGGAGAAATCACTAATGCGTCGGTGAACGCATCCACCTTCTGGCGGCGCCACGGGAGAGACATGTCTTCCTCTTGGCTATCACGTTTGTTTCTAGACTTCCAATGTCCGTGTCATGTCCTCGTTGTCAGGAATTATCGAAGATGAATTTTCCTTCTACGGCGTTTCGCCCGGTATCCTCAGTCGACTCGTAGCACGGATCCGAAGGACTTTCACTTGGGGAGTGCTTGCCCCGATCATTCACGTATTTTACGGCTACCCAATCTAGTGTAGACACTGGTACGCCGTTCTTCTTTCTCACTATCACTCAAGTGCTGCGAGTGAGATGTCTCATCATCCTCAATTCTCCTCCTATTACATTTGAATCTTGGGGGTCGGCCGCTATCTCCCCTGCGCTTTTCTTTACGATGGCGCAATGGAGAATTTTCCGTGAGTCGAAGTTGAGTCGGGCTTTCAAGTTCCGACCTGATCTCTTCTTCTCTTCCTCTTGCATGAGGGCGGTTAATGTTTCGTAGTTTTGGGATACGAAAACTTACGGTGCTAATTCGGCGACTCCTCGAGGGTGAGTGCATTTGTTTCCGCTTTACCCTTATCCGGCCGGTGCCTCTGGTACCTTTGTCAGGTCCGTTTCCAGCACTGATTGGAAGGGAGTAGTAAAGGTGGTGCTTGCTAGGGGTCTACTCCACTCGTGGGGGTTGTAGTGGCTTGGGTTGTTCCCGAGTGCGGTTCCACCAAAGGGAAGATCAAATCTTGACACGATCCCTTATTTTTAGCAACTTGGTTGTCCCAGAGGTATGCTTAGGGGTCAATCCACTCTGCGACTTCTTCCCATGAGATCATTGCGATCGTGATTCACCGTGCTTTGTCATTCTAGTGTTGGTTCTTAGTGTAAGGTCCCACGGATGGCGCCACTTGTTGATACAAAAGTTGGGCGTTCCGATTTGGGGCTCGGTTCTCGTACCAATTGGAAATTCTTTGCTTGAGACCTGCGCTCTAAGAGACAAGAAACACCGTTAGGCTTACCGTGGGATTGTCTCCCACGATTATCCTCCGGCGTGAGAGTGAGTAATCGATTTAGGGTTTTAGGAGTTTTAAGGTTATGAGATCGTACCTTAAATGAGGGATATAATTCCCTTTATATACACACGGAATCCTTGTTGGTTCCGTGTTCCCCAACCTTCGGCGTATCCCGCCTAAGTCGGTTGGGAATGATTATCTTCTTATTTTAGAAGATATCGGATATCTATTCCGTAAATAGATATGGGCTTGGGCTTTCGTGAACCCAAACGCGTGTTGATATTGGCCCAGTTCGTACCGGGCTTGCAAGTAGTGGACTGTAGTCGGGTTTATGACCCGACTCCAGACTATACGTCATCAGCAACTTTGGAAGGTCCGGTTTGCAATGGAAGTCAAGTGATTGGGTGGCACACAAATGAGAAGAGTAAAAGGCTTAGAAGATTTCATGTTGACATGTCAGGATTTGCATTCAATAGCACCATCTTGTGGGATCCAAAGAGATGGGAAAAACGCAGCTCAGCTTTGATTCGTCAAATGGACACCGTCAAAGAGGGATTCCAGGTATGCATCATATTGTTTGTACTAATTCAGGGAATTGTCATTTACTTTAAGTTTGGGATAAAATTTTACTGTTTGTTTACTAGTACTGTTACATTTCAGGAGACTACCTTTATTGAACAGTTGGTGGAAGATGAAAGTCAAATGGAAGCGACTCCTTCGGGATGTTCTAAAATCATGAACTGGCATCTTCATTTGGAAGCGCATGGACTTGCTTATCCAAAAGGCTGGTTACTTCAGAAGAACCTCGATGCTGTTCTTCCTATCGAGTAAAAGGCAATGCATGTGACCTTAGAAACAAGAGCCAGAGAGAGAGGTATAGCTCAAATTGCATTTTATTGTTGGCAAAATAGATTAAAAAAACCACATTTAACATTCAGATTTTTCTTTACATATGCAAAGAAAATGATTTATCAATGGCATACTTATATATTCATGATATCTGAAACAAATGAATGCTTGTATGAGAACTTGTGAAAACGATAATGAAAAAAGTAATTAACTAAATTTAAGAACAAATTATAAATTATACGTATATTGACAATGAAAAAGCCTAAAAGATAACATCTGAATTAAGAATATTTTTAAATCTGTTTTCATTTCATAGAAATAAATAGAAAACAATGAATGCTAGACGTTAAGGGTGTGAATGGTTGTGATAAGACGAGGCTCTTTTCTGGGAAATTTTTCTATGGGAACTGAAAATTTTAAAACGTGTTCAAAGTGACCTCTTTGGCTCTTTAGCAATCGTGTTCTTGGAAATAGAAAACTCACTATTCCAACTGATTACTAAGATTTAGAAAACTATAATTTCTAGTTTTCTGCACTTTGCTCTTGCACTTCCCCCTTTTCTAAAATGCAACACTATCTGTAAATGTTAAACACATTTCTAAAAACTAAACCGTCCTCCATTTTCTAGAGATTTAGATAAAATTTCTCACACCTAAATGCACCAAGCCTTTTTTATTTCCAAGTTTTTAATTGCTAGGACTGTCTTATTATTTCATGCAAGTTATACTCTCTTATGTGGTATGAACCTTCCAAAACATCTAAAATACCAATACTTATAGTTGCATGGGATGTGATAAATTTACCCAACTACCTGCTCAGATTCTAGACTTTTATGGTGCATGTGAACTTCTGACGTTGTTAACATAGTTATAAAGTAATTGCTATTTTAGAGTAATGGGATTGCCTAGAATGCAACTAAAAATCTTAAACCTGCCCAAGTTGGATATGGGTACTTCACTCACTCATCAAAAGGAGTGGAGAAGTGGCCTAGTGATAAGGCACTTGACTTACTCAAATGAAGCCTACACATTTGGGGGTGGCCAGGGAAGGGTCGGAAATGGTCACAGGATACCTGGTTAGGCCGTGTACATATGAGTAAAAAAAAAAACTCACCCTCCGCGAGTTTACAACAGGAAAACCTCATCCGTTTTCTTTTTGAAGAAATGAGAACATTAAAGACATAACATGCTCAGAAGTTGTGTTGCTTTTTGTGCAGTGATAAGATGTCAATATTCAGGCGGCAAATTGGTTTTTTGACACTCCCATCAGTTTTCCACAAAAGCTATTATGACCAAAAGCAGCTCTGCGTTTTTTTAGAAGCAGTGGGAAAGGAGGTGAAAGAAGTCGTCAAAATATGATATTGCCTTTTAGTTGTGTTATGTGTATTATTATGCTTATATTCTTTTACTACACGGTTCGGCCAGAGGTGCCATTGCCTTCTGATATTTTGGTAAAATTCTTTTTTAAACATGTGAATGTGATAGAGTTGCCTTGTTTTTGTACACCGGAAGGGTAGACTTCAAAGTCTTGTTAATTGAAAAAATAGATTGTGCCTTATTCCAATTTTTGCATACATTTTTGGGCTCGATTATATTTGTAAGCGCACACAAACGCTGGTGCATTGTCTCCCCTGCTTCGGCTTTGCTTCAAGTATTGACTTAAGTGAGAACAGGAAGTAAAAGTATTAGAAGCAACAAGATCCTATGATAGCAATAGTAATTTAAGGAAAGAAGATGAGAAAGGGAGATTTTACGTATGAAACACAGGTAACGCATTATAGCAACGTACATAATGCTAAACCTCGTTTGAGATGTCTCTTTTGCTGTGCTTTAAGTTGCTCAAAATATAAACATCCTCTGAACTCTGTTCGTTTTGATTTTCTCCATTTCAAATGTAATGTGGCCAAAGAAGTTATGGCGAAATTGAAGTAGAATTATTAATTATGTATGGAAGACTATATTGCTAAAAAGAAAATTAGCCTGTAATATAATTTCATTGTGCCCAATTAATCTGCAAACCATTTTACTTTTTCTGCATTTCTATTTACTATAATTTGAGCAAGTGTATATCTTCTCAGCTCACAAATATATTTATGCGCTAAAATTTGATGTTGAACTTTACAGAAAGTGCAATCACTCACTATGTCATGAAAGAAATGTTTAAGACGTCTTTAGTTTTGATGTTTGATCCTTGCGTTTTGACCATAAGCATAAGGCAATCAGGGCTAAAACCCATGTACAATGGTTCAAAAAGTCGGTCACATATTAAAAAAAAAAGAGCACAAATTATACAGAAAAGGAGTCTATTCGGGCTGGTTTTATTGATAACAAGTCAAAACGGATATTTTTTAGCTATAAATGAAACGGGTTAAAAGTTTGCCTGGCATGTTTTCAAAAGCTTACAACTTCCCGAATGGTTTTATTTACATGTTTTCAAAAGCTACACATTTAATGCAGAAAAAATTGCTACACATCAAAAGGAGTGGAGAAGTGGCCTAGTGATAAGGCACTTGACTTACTCAAATGAAGCCTACACATTTGGGGTTGGCCGGGGAGGGGTTGGAAATGGTCACAGGATACCCGGTTAGGCCGTGTACATATGAGTAAAAAAAAACTCACCCTCCGCGAGTTTACAACAGGAAAACCTCATCCGTTTTCTTTTTGAAGAAATGAGAACATTAAAGGCATAACATGCTCATAAGTTGTGTTGTTTTTTGTGCAGTGATAAGATGTCAATATTCAGGCGGCACATTGGTTTTTTGACACTCCCATCAGTTTTCCACAAAAGCTATTATGACCAAAAGCAGCTCTGCGTTTTTTTAGAAGCAGTGGGAAAGGAGGTGAAAGAAGAAGTCAAAAGATGATATTGCCTTTTAGTTGTGTTATGTGTATTATTATGCTTATATTCTTTTACTACACGGTTCGGCCAGAGGTGCCATTGCCTTCTGATATTTTGGTAAAATTCTTTTTTAAACATGTGAATGTGATAGAGTTGCCTTGTTTTTGTACACCGGAAGGGTAGACTTCAAAGTCTTGTTAATTGAAAGAATAGATTGTGCCTTATTCCCATTTTTGCATACATTTTTGGGCTCGATTATATTTGTAAGATGCATGGGTAGCAAGAGTTCACTTCTCTGCAGAGTTCAAATTTTCAGTTTGGTACCTGGATGTGGGGTTACAGACTTTTTTGCAGTGGTTTGAGTTCTTGACATTTTTTTCATCAACAGCTGTCTAAAGATCATTCATGCTCATGTAATTTAGTTCGCAAAACGTAGCATAGATTGTTATAAGTGCACACAAACGCTGGTGCACTGTCTCCTCTGCTTTGGCTTTGCTTCAAGTATTAACTTAGTGAGAACATAATTTCATTGTGCCCAATTAATCTGCAAACCATTTTACTTTTTTCTGCATTTCTGTTTCTATAATTTGAGCAAGTGTACATCTTCTCAACTCACAAATATATTTCTCCGCCAAAATTACAGAAAGTGCAATCGGTCGCACTCGTTGTGCTGACAACAATAAAAATGAATTACAAACTTGCATTGCTCACATTTTAAAATCGGTGTGTATTTCACTTTACGTCCACACTCGTTGCATGGACCATCGCTCTCAATCCCTTGAACAAACGAGAGAGGATGCCGGTGACGACCTTCAAACTTGTGAATACCCCCAAACTTTATATTCACAGACCTATAAGCTCCTTCAAGAAAGAAGGGACCATAATCTGATACAGATGTTTCAGATTGAAGTATGTGTGGTGCACAATAACTATGGATTGACCAGGCACACTGATAACAGTGGTAGAAACACCGCTCTGGATTTAATTCCTCCTCACAAATTTCACAAAAGTATTCACTTTTATGATTTTCAATCGGGAGGTAACTTAATCTCATAGGGTGCTTGTCATACTTATGCCTAATTTCACGAGGCAATAACAAAGCACACCCGACATGTACACCAACATCTTCACAAGTGTCACAAGCGAATGAACATTGATAACCATAGATGTGAACTTTACATATAAGACACGATGTGTCGTGCTCTCTTTTGAAAGCACTGGAAAGGAGGTGACCTGGATGAGCTTCGTGTGTGATGTTTTGAGGTATGAAACCACAAGTAACATCAATATGATAATCACATTTAACACAACTGTAGACAAACCCGTTACACGGTAACCCACAAACTTTGCAAAGAAACACGGATAAAAACTTTTTAGGGGCATTTGAATGGAGAATGAGTGTATGATCAGGGTGACCTGGGTATTTTTCTACTTGAGTAGGAAGCTGGGTGCACCACTCATGCAGAACAAAATTGCAGTCGTCATTGACACACTTGTAAAATGGAACACTTGTGACTGGTTTGACACATGCATTGCACAATAGTTGAACCTTCTTCATCGGGTTATGACAAGATAAAACATTTGTTTTTGAGGAACTTGGTGTGCTTGTAGTATCATTGCATTCAGTACGGACCAGAATCAGGGGGTGTGGATGAAGTTTGTGTTTTACGTCGTTCCCCTCATCTGCTCCAAATGTTCCATGTTCAACTAGTTTAGCAAACATGTGTTTTGGTATGCTATAACTTTCATCAGGGAATGGGAGATGGAGGAGATCCGGATAATCAGAATCTTCATAATTTTTTATGACCAATCTGTTTTCGGTACCTAGTAAACAAAATTGTGGTTAAAATGAGAAGCTAAATTGTCGGGCTATCAAAAAGTATAAACACTCGTAGTATCTGACTTACCTCTTGATGTAGCACAAGGAATATGTGCATAGTATCTGCATTTTCCACATTTATAAAGCCAGGTGTTTGCACTGTTATAAAAATCAACTTTACATACCCTGCACTTAGGATAATATTGATCTTCCTGATCTTTTCTTGGGAAGGAATAAGAAAGGATGAGCGGGTGAGGATGAGAGAAAATATCATTTGTAGCATTTTGTATCATGAGATTTTCTGGTAGGAAAGCACAGTCACTGTGGATGAAGAGGCCAAAACACGTTGTACATATATAAAAAGTACCTTCGTGTTTCTTACCACAAGCGTTACATTTGTATAAAAGTGGTTCAAGGGTAGCCGCTAATGGGTGCCGATGGCTAGGGTGATAAATCAACCGGTCTTCTACGGAGGCTATAGCGCAATTACCATGAATTAGAAATTCACACTCTGAACAATAGTAACAGAGCCCAAGAGCATCATTTCTTGCACATAAAACACAAACACGCCATCTGTTTTTACTAAAGTGAAATAAAGTAAGAGTATGAGCAGGGTGAGATGTGTGTATCAACGTAATGGGAAGCTCGCCGCAAAATTTATGGAGTGAGAAATCACATGAATGGGCACACTCATAGTAATATCTGTGAAACCAATTGATTTCTTCACGACACCGATCACATCGACGACATCGAAAGTTTTGACGTGTAATTAGCTCACCACCGCCATTGTCATCATCGTCGTCATCATCGTCATCGTACTTTTCTTCATGTAGTGGATAATTTGGTTGCAAATCAATGAGATTGAGTGGATGCTCGTGTTCAAGGATCTTCACCTTCACCATTATAATTGTATGTTTGTTTATTACTCTTTTGGATGTAATGTTGAATTATAGACAAGGATTATCCTTGTTTTATACAGAGACCAAAAGAGTATATGTTCTTTTCTTATTTGCAAAGTTTTGCATATTTAGTGATTTTACATTCTTTATTAAAGACTTCTCCGACATATTCTTTATTAAAGACCTATAAAGTTAGCAAACAAACTCTTTTTCTTTAGAATAAAGTAAAGTAAAAATCACCAAGCAAAATCTAATATGCTAAACCTTGCGAATTAGAAAAGAATATATACACTTTTGGTCTCTATGACTCTACATACAGCATGGACTCCGGGCAAGGTTGTCTAGATCCCGACCTTGATCTTAGGATCATACGATTATATGATCCCAACTTATAAAAAAAAGAGCAGGATCATAGTACGATCTTATTTCGAACATAATCAACATAGGATCGCACACAGGATCATAGCTTTATTAGAAGTGTAAATGTATACAATGCTTATTGGAATACATTGTAAATAAACTTTCTTGATGGTGTTCATCCACCTAAATCTGCATGCAATATAAAAATTAGAAAGTATCAACGAAAACCGTAACATGCCTAACCTTCAGCCAGAAACTACGGAACTAATTATAATGCAATATCAACATTCTACTAGTTGGGCTTTGAGTACTACATCTGATTTTAGCACTGAACCAAAGCAGTTGAGATCAAGGCTTGCTTCTCAAGCATAACTTCGTGGGTCGATGAAAGTAATGAATCTGTTATATGTTGGGGTGAAATCCAGCATTCTAAATATACTCGGACTAGGACAACACAGTGAAGACAACATTTGAGTGTTATGCCATGTTTACCTCAATCAGATTATATGGTTTATTTGTCTACTTTTTAGTGCTATGTTGATCATGCTTTTTTGCCATTACAAAATATTAATGATAGCAGGTCAAAATGAGAAACCACTTAAAGATAAACAAATTTACCATACATTAAATACATCTTCCTTTGCTCATGAATGTATTAATAGTTCAACAAAATAACCAAAAGAAACCAGATATACTTCAGTTTCACTATATGTTCTTTTCTTATTTGCAAAGTTTTGCATATTTTACTTGTGATTTTACATTCTTTATTCTAAAGACCTATAATGGTCGCCAACAATTTCAACAAATTCTTATACCAAGTTAACAAGCAATCTCTTTCTTTAGAATAAAGTAAAGTAAAAGTCACCAAGCAAAATCTAATATGCAAAACCTTGTGAATGAGAAAAGAATATATACAGTACTATTTTGGTCTCTACGATTCTACATACAGCAAGGACTAGAGTCAAGGTTGTCTAGATCCCGATCATGATCTTAGGATCATACAATTCTACGTTCCCACATATAAAAAAACGAGTAGGACCATAGTACGATCTTAGTTCGAGCAGAATAAGTCTAGGATCGTAAATGATCCGATCCTAATACAATCCCTTGTTCTTATTATTATTTTTGCCTAACTCAAGCCAATTTTGGCCTACAACTTAATGAATGTATTTCATTATTTCTATTAGTATGTGTTTAAATACTAATCATGCACGATCATGTTCTTCAAATCTCTACTACAGTTAATAGAAGTATAAAAATTCGTAGAGAATAGATACATACCATATGCTAGAACAAATTAATATGTAACTGACAACTGCATAAAATATATAATAGTATAAACTCAAATCAAACTTAAAGGCATGATTATATATTTACGAGATGAGTGAATATAAGGTATATATGTTAACTTCTTGTTTCGAACATATTTCAAAACTTTTAAATTCTACATATTTCTTTACCTTGTTATTTTCATAATATAATTTCTTTTATGTGACAATACACTTCTATAATGTGTGCATTTGAATAGGGCCGAGCAAAACGGATCCCGAATCGAACAAAAAACCGAACCGAACCGGTCCAACTGAAACCGAACCGACCATATTCGGTTGAATTTTGGTTCTATATTCTTTGACTACACGGTTGGTTCGGGCAGAGGTGCCATTGCCTTCTGATATTTTGGTAAAATTCTTTTTTAAACATGTGAATGTGATAAAGTTGCCTTGTTTTGGTAAATTATTATATATGTATGTAAGACTATGTTGCGGAAAAAAAGTTAGCTTGTAATATGATTTCATTGTGCCTAATTCACGCAAACCAATTTACCGTTTATGCAGTTCTGTTTCTATTATTTGAGCAAGTGTACATCTTTTCAACTCACAAATATATTTATCCACTAAAATTTGATGTTGAACTATACAACCAGTGCAATCGGCCACTATGCCATGAGAGAAATGTTTAAGACGTCTTTAGTTTTGATGTTTGATCCTTGCGTTTTGACCATAAGCATAAGGCAATCAGGACTAAAACCCGAGTACAATGGTTCAAAAAGTCAATCACGTGTTAATAATATTATTTAGTATACATAAAAAGGTGGCAATCTTAATCAAATTATATGGAAAAGGAGTCGATTGGGGATGGTTTTTCTTGTCTGGTCAAAACGGATATTTTTTAGCTATAAATGAAACGGGTTAAAAGTTTGCCTGGCATGTTTTCAAAAGCTTACAACTTCCCAAATGGTTTTATTAAATGTATTAACTTGCTATGTTCCATGATATACGGTAATACTTTAAATTATATCTAATAAAACTAAATTTCAGGGCTAACAATTAACTGGTGAAAGTATTCAGTGTTATAATAATAATGATCATACTAGCCCGCCCTTGGTATCACAACATCAATAGATTGGTGCTTGCAATTGGACATAACCTCATGAACATTGATTGATAACATATCAGAGGGCATATACATCTAAAGTGTAGAATTGCTGCTTGATGCGATGCGAGCACAAAAATGCAAGTAAATATTCTATCAGGGAATAACAGATCACTATGAATGCACTAATGCCTGACGTTCAAATTTTTTAGGGAGGTACAAGGTTAGGTAAGAGTGCAGACAGGCTCCAAAAAATGTGTAGCATTGTTGTACTGATGCAATGCAGAGCACAATAAACCCATCTCATGAAGAAGAGTCATATATCCCTTGGTGTAAGCATAAAAATATGTTCGATAGAACCAGGTTAAAAATTAAACGTAAATGTATTAGTGTAATAATCTAATAATCAGCTACAAGAACAATTGTATGTTTGTTTATTACTCTTTTAAATGTAGTGCTGCATTATAGACAAGGATTATCCTTGTTTTATGGAAAGACTTGAAGAGTATATATTCTTTTCTTATTTGCAAAGTTTTGCATATTTGGTGATTTTACATTCCTTATTAAAGACCTATAATGTTCACACACAAATTCTTTTACCAAGTTAGCAAACAAACTCTTTTTCTTTAGAATAAAGTAAAGTAAAAATCACCAAGCAAAATCTAATATGCTAAACCTTGCCAATGAGAAAAGAATATACACTCTTTGGTCTCTACGACTCTACATACAGCAAGGATTATGGGGCAAGGTTGTCTAGATCCCGATCCTGATCCTAGAATCGTACAACTCTACGTTCCCACATATAAAAAACGAATAGGATCATAGTACGATCAATCAGTCTAGGATCGCACGGAGGATCGTAAATAATCCGATCATAATACAATCCCATATTCTTATTGTTTTTTTTACCTGACTCAAGCCTATTTTGGCCTACTTTCGGCACAGCCACATTAATCCAATAACTAAAACTTGAACTTAACGAATGTATTTCATTATTTCTATTAGTATGTGTTTAAATACTAATCATGCATGATCATGTTCTTCAAATCTCTACTCCAGTTAACAGAAGTATAACAATTTGTAGAGAATAGACACATACCACATGTTAGAACAAATTAATATGTAATTGACAACTGCATAAATATATAATAGTATATCGTTTGAAGTCGGCTTACCTCAAACTACGTACGTACAATATCTTTAATAAATCCCGATCGAAAAAGTAGTTTGGATTTATAAATCAAACTCAAATCTAACTTAAAGGCATGATTATATATTTAAGAGATGAGTGAATATAAGGTATATAAGTTAAATTTTTGTTCGACCCTTTCATATTTCAAAACTTTTAAATTCTACATATTTGTTTACCTTATTATTTACACCGGCAGGGTCCCCGCGCAACGCAGCTGCATGTACCATATAAAATCAATTTTTGCGGTTAATAATTTGTTTCATTTGTACGTTTTTAGTCAATAGCTTTACTGATTAGTTTGTTCATTTATGGATTATTAGCAATGACAAAAGTTCGGTGAAACTTTGATTAGTTTGTATTATTTTATTTGTTTGTCTTTTTGTGTTTAGTAGCTTGTTTGGTTTGTACAATGTGTTTTTTTAATTATATTTTTCATTGAAAGGGGTTTTTAAAATATCATTAATTAGCAGCTTGCATGACTTGTATTATGTATTTTAATACTTATATTTATCATTAAAAGAAGAGTTAATTACATAAATGGTCCCTGTGGTTTGTCGGATTTTACGGATTTAGTCTCTATACTTTTTTTTTGCGGATCTCATCCCTATGGTATTGACCCGTTGCGGGTTTGGTCCCTTGACCAACTTTTCGGTTAGTTTGACCGTCAAGTATGAATAAAATGACACTTATACCCTCGGTTGTCTTAGTCCCTGTGGTTTGTCTCGTATAACGGATTTAGTCCCTCAGTTTTTTTTTTTTTTTTTAACATTAGTATTAAATTTTTAATTCATTTTTTTTGTAAATTTTTATTTTTATTTCTTATCACATATTTAGTCAAAATTTTCTAAAATAATAAAAAGTTTTATTTTTTTTATTTTTTACTTTTAAAACCTATGTCAAACCTTTAAAACTTTAAAAATCTAATAACACAATATTTTCTTAAATTTTAAAAACCTATGTCAAACCTTTAAAACTTTAAAAACTTTTAATTTTTTTAAATAGTTATGTCAAAACTTTAAAACTATAATTTTTTAGCAATTTTTTTAACAAATTAAAAATCTAATGATTTAACAATTTTTTTTTAAATTTAATATTTTAATTTGTTTTTTAAATTTTTAACAAATTAAAAAATTTATAATTTTGAACTAAAAATCTCGAAAAAAATTTATAATTTTTTTTATAATTTTTAACAGATTATGTCAAAACTTTTCTGATAATGATGTCAACTTTTTTTGTCAAAAAAATATATTAAAAAAATCTCGTAAAAATTTTTTTGTAAAAAATCCCTGAATTTTTTATAAAATTTGATAAATTTGTCAAAAAAAATCCGTCAAAAATTTTATAAAATTTTGGGCAAGATTTTATAAAAAATTCCGACAAAAATTATTCAAAAAAGAAAAAAAAAATCAAAAATTTTTCCCAAATTTTTTGACGGAATGATTTATAAGATTTTATAAAAAATTTATCGGAATTTTTTTAAAAATTTTTGGAATTTTTTCTAAAATTTTCGGTATTTTTTATAAAATTTTTGGAATTTTTTAGAAATTTTTACATAAAATTTTCGGAATTTTTAATATACTTTTTTTATAAAATTTCGGAATTTTTTATAAAATTTCGGAATTTTTTATAAAATTTTTGGAATTTTTTTATAAAATTTTCGGAATTAAAAAAAAAATTATAAAATTTTCGGAATTTGTTATAAAATTTTTGGGATTTTTTATAGATTTTTTTATAAAATTTTTGGAATTTTTTTATAAAATTTTCGGAATTAAAAAAAAAAAATTATAAAATTTTCGGAATTTGTTATAAAATTTTTGGGATTTTTTATAGATTTTTTTATAAAATTTTCCGAATTTTTTATAAATTTTTGACAAAATGTTTTTATAGAAAATAAAAATAAAAATAAGGGACTAATTCATGATAACCTACAAACCATAGGAACCATTTATGAAATACATACGAGGGTATTTTTGTCATTTCAGCCTTTCAAACACCCCAATTGACGGTCAACTAACAAAAAATTTGGTCAAGGAACCAAATTCGTAACGAATCAAAACCATAGGGACCAAATCCGCAAAAAAAAAGTTTAGGGACCAAACCAGTAATTTTTGACAAACCACAGGGATCATTCATGTAATTAACTCTTAAAAGAATGTTTTAAGAAGAGTTAATTACATAATTGGTCCTTGTGGTTTGTCGGATCTTGCAGAAAATGTCACTGTGTTTTTTTTTTGACGGGTCATGTCCTCGTGGTATACAAAAGTTACGGGTTTGGTCCTTTGACCAATAATTCTGTTAGTTGACCGTTAACGTAAAGGGTATTTTTGACTTTCCACATGTTTTGGCAAACCACAAGGACGATTTATGTAACTAACAAAAAAAAAACTTTAAAAAAAACGAAAAATTGTTTAAAAAAAAAACGTTTAAAAAAAATATTTATTACACTTAAATTTGTGCTTATGTATAATGTGAGGGCCTAAGAAAACCCTTTTTTTTTTTTATTATTATTATTATTATTATACTTAAAATTTGGGCTTATGTACAGCATGAGGGCTTAAATTTGTTTTTTATTAACACTTACAAAAAACTTTAAAAAAAAGTTTATTATACTTAAATTTTTGGCTTAAAAATTTAAGTATAATAAACTTTTTAAAAATAAAAAAATAAAAAAATTAGGCCCTCACAACGTGAGGGCTTAAAATTTTTTTTGGCTAATGTACAACGTGAGGGTTAAAAAAAAAAATTATTAATACTTAAGAAAAAACTTTTTTTAATGCGTATTTTGTACGATTTTTGTATATTTTCATCCATTTTTATACGTTTTCGCTTTTTATAAGTTTTATACGTTTTATCAATTTTTATACGCTTCTTATACGTTTTTATACCCTTTCGTTTTTTTTACCAAATAGGTTTTTAAGTATTAATTAAAAATTTTAAGCGTATAAATTTTTTTTTAATGCGTATAAATTTTTTAAGCGTATAAAAACTGTTTAATAAATTTTTTTAAGTTTTAATAAATTTTTTTAAGCCCTCACATTATACATAAGCCCAAATTTAAGTATAATAAAAAAAAATTAATGTTTTTTTTTAAAGTTTTTTTTAATGGGTTTTTCGTTTTTTTTGTTAGTTGCATAAATCGTCCTTGTGGTTTGCCAAAACATGTGGAAAGTCAAAAATACCCTTTAAGTTAACGGTCAACTAACAGAATTATTGGTCAAAGGACCAAACCCGTAACTTTTGCATACCACGAGGACATGACCCGTAAAAAAAAAACACAGGGACATTTTCTGCAAGATCCGACAAACCACAAGGACCAATTATGTAATTAACTCTTTTAAGAATGTATATTAATTATGTATCAATGAATTGTAAACATTGCATGAACACTTGTATTGCTTAAAATTAAGTTTTGAGGTATTTAGTGTTAGAAAATTGTGTTTAATTTAGTTGTACATTTAGATTTTATACTTGTATTCTTTGAAGAGTTAATGCTTTAAATGTTCCAAAAAGTCTAAATGATTATAAGATAGTAAGATGATATAATTTCTTTTAAACATGTAAATGTGCTAGAGTATGTTGTCAAAGATAAAAGTTAACCCATAATATATGTGATAATACAATCCTATAATGTGTACATTTGACCGTGCCAAGCACACTTTATAGGATTGTATTGTCAATATTGTGAAAATGTTAATATTAATAAAAAAATGGAACATAAACATAGTTTTAAGTTCAATCTGAAGGCTTGTTAACGTTTGAGCAAGTCTATATCTTTTCAACTTACAAGCATGTTTCCTTGCTTGCATTTTCAGAAGCTCCTACTTAAACATAGTATTTACAAAGTTTGAAAGATAAAATTCACATACGTGTACTGATTACAAGAAAATTGTATGTTAGCATTATTAAACAATCTTGTATCAATAACGCGTCAATTTTGCAAACTTGAATGTGTTAGAATGGTGAAACCGATAATTATAAAGTACAAAGGTAGCATAGACTTAACTGAGATGGACCTTAAGCCCACACATCGTATTTGGGCCAACTAATAATCTATCACTTAATAGAATGCTCAAGATTCTTCTGAAAAATTCTATGTTAGCCATGAAGGTTCAATAAGCTAAGATTAAAGATGTTTTAGTCCCTTGTAAAGTGTAGAACGTACATTATTTATGTAAGTATCTAGAAATCTATTTATTTCTTGGGACGTGATCTCAAGTATGTATGTAAATAGATCCTAGCCCTCTATTTTGGAATAGTAATAGTGTATCACTAGGGCTGTGTGTTTTTCTTTCAAACTTACACTTCATTAAAAAAATAAATAAACTGAGATTCATACATATCATTCCTCGAAAGCGAGATAAGTTCAAAAGAGAAAGAATGTCCCATCTAACTATTAAAGTAGAAGAAGATGTAACGAGCGATTGAATGGCAATTTTGTTGTTTGTTGCCTAGTCCACGACAAAGATAACGGGAAATTCTTCGACCTCGATGGAATACTAATTACAAGTTTACAACTACCATGACCCTTTATTTTAAAACAAACCCATTGAAAAAAAAAGAAAGAAAAAAAAAGAACATATTTGGTGGAGATACATTTGCAAAAGGTAGTTGAGGGGAGCAGATAGTATCACTCAAATTACCCTATTTTATTCTGGAAATCAACTTAAAGAACCTTATAACACAATTTCATAAAGGGCTATGTTATACAAACCCTTCCTATATTGTCACATCAAGAAGTTTTGGTCAAACCGTACAACCCGCGATGCACACCGTACAAACAGATGATGCATCCAATGATTAGATACCCTCCCTATAGGAGGGTGTGGATAACTCACCCCTTTCATAAACCATGACAATGCCCATATATTACTTATTATGGACAATTTCGGCACTGCGTTAAACTTATACTACCTAAAATCTAGCTCTCGGTTCGGTTTCGATTTTACTTGGCCGGTTCTCGGGTTTAATCCTTAATTGGTTTTCGGGTCGGGTTTAACCCGTTGCTTATCAGAGTCAAGAACCATGCATGCAGATTTTTGAATTTTATCAAGATCAAGAAACATTGAGAACAAGAAAATTCTTAACAAAATATTCAATAAAATTCTTAAATTAACAACAACAACAAAACGCACCTGATCATCACAATTTACAAATAGTAACAAAGTTTCAAATAGATTTTATCATGAGCAAGTGTACGAAAGTATAGGCAACACAAGATGAACAATAAAACCTTTATTCAGATCTAAGCTGCAATAGTCAGCTTAGATTAAGATTACAACAGTATCTAAATATTACAAGATTAGATTAATGTCAATGGGACAATAATCATGTAAATGTAAAGACAAGACAAGATCAGTGAAATGATCAGAAAGAAGAGAAGAGAGTGATACAAAAGACTGCACACTCAAGTGTGTGTAACCCTTATAAATACTTTTATCACGATCTTGATTATTGTTTAATAATTAAATATCCTTTCATGATCTTATAATATTAAAATTTTAAATATGTCATCTTTTTTGCACTTCATAATTTAAGTCGTCAAAAAACATTTTTTAGAAGGTTTGTTTATAATACGACTGTATAGCATTAGGCCCGTCATGGAGAATTTGGAAGCCCTCATCGAAACTATAAGCGAGTCACCAAAATTAGCGTCAAATAAGAAGTTTAACTGATGATGGCCTTGTAATTTGGTCTTTTGTAGCATATTAATGTGTGTACTATTTGGATTTCTAAGTTGGCCTTTGTTAGGTACTGAGAATCTAAATGGCGTTTTGAGTTACTAATTAAAGAGCTTCATAAAGTAGGTTTTCATTTAAGAAGGGTAAGTGAGTTTGGTGGGCAGTGTATGTTGCTTGGAATAATGAGGAGTGAAAGATGAACCTACTTGGTCCAAGCTATACACTGTCACAAGAGGTGAGGTTGGTACTCAATCAAGGTGTGTGTTCCGAGTTACTATGTCTTAGTCTGCTCTAAGATGGAAATGTAGGTAATTTGTAGTTATGGAGCTATCGACTTGGTGCATTATGGGTGAATTCTTGTGTGGATGTGCTGCTTTTCTTTGTAATGTTGTGTAGATGTGATTTCTTGATGTACCAGAGTTAGTTAGAATGACTGAGATATTGTATAGTTATAGCCGATATCGGGTGTAGCTTTGGAATGTTTGCCTGTTATCTGTTTAGCCATGTCTATTCAGATGTGTGTTTATTTAATTTGTAAATATTTTGATATTAATATAAGTTTCACCCTTTGTAAAAAGTTTAACTGTTTATTATATACAATACAAACTAGCTACATTAAAAGCGACACACTTTTGTTCTTTAATTCAATTGCTTCGAAATAAACAATATACATTTTATGAAAATAACTAGCAACTAAAATTGCTCTTAACGATAAAGAAATTTAATCCAGAAATAACAACTTTGATACTTATTGTAACTTATAATACTTTATGTTAGATGATTTTCAATTTTGCTTAGTTCACTGAATCAAAATAAAAGGAACCATTGAGTAACAGTAGAAAGAGATAATGAGATAATCAAATGAGAATATGAGATAGCAACGGTTGTTAGTCTTATAAAAAAGAAGTCATGCCGTGACTCTAAAATTATTTGAACTTCTAATAGCTTATCGCAGGTATATTTTTTAACTAGCGACCCATTTAATAGAGATATAGAATTCAATTATTTTTTATTTTATCATATAGCATTTTTCAACACGACTAGGGATTCTATCTTTATAATGATAACATCCGGGGTAAATTTTGAGACCTTAAAATTTAGAGGCCCTGGGCGTGCCCACTTCACCTACCCTCAAGGACGGCTCTGTATAATGTCTATGAACAGGAATGTAGTGTAATGACCTTGCTTAGGGTTTGTCCTTTGCTGAGTTCTATGAATCTTTGAGTTCCTACATTTTAGAAAAATCTCTAAGGTTAATTTTGGTTTGCAAGAATTTTGTTTTGGTCCCAATTTCCTAATCAAAATTTTCCTACATGTATTAACCATTGAATGGAAGTTTGAATATTGTTATGAACATCTTAATCAGATGGAGTTGATTTCATGCGGTGATCGGCGGTTACCTCCCCCACCTACAAAATATCCATGCTTGGTTGCTCACGCGTTGGAAGCTGAAGAAGACGAGCAGCTTTTATACACCATACACGACCCGTTGAGTCAATATCCTTGTCGAATCCCTGAGTTGTATAGTAGACGATTTGAAGGGTGTTTTCATGATTGGGTGGTTCTCTCCAACTTTCCAAAACGTTGTATGTGGTCTATCTGGAACCCATTGACTTCCAAGATCATAAGTCTTCCCCCATTGATTTTAGAAGATGGAAATTATAAATCTTTAGGGCAATGTTGTTTGACATCTGCACCTGATGATCCTAATTCAGTTCTCTTGTTAACGAGATACGATAAACCTACCATTCTTTTATGTCGCCTAGATGGTAAAAGAGATGGTAAGTTAAAGAGTTTAAGATGGACAAAAATCTCATATGCTAAACAACTAAAAAGCATAATGGTTGATGCTTATTGTGTCCTTTCTTCACTAACTTCTTGTGATGGTAAAGTATATGCCTTGAATTACGGGAGGCGTAATAATTTTGTCTTAGAATTAAAACTTGCGGTTAAGGATAGAGTTGTGATAAAGCTATTGCCATATGTGAAACTCCCTGATTCTTCATTCCATGGTTATTGTTCCTCATTGACTCCTCATTTGATAGGATCCACTTCAGAATTGTTTTACATTTTATTGGGTTTTGATAAGGTAGCAAAGAAGTCACTTGCAGTTTATTTGTTTAAGCTGGAAAATGCTAGTATGATATGGGAAGAAATGGAAGATCTCAAAGACGCTATATTTTTTCTTGATTTATCATATGATCATTCAGTATTTTACATGCCTGAAATTGCCTCAGAGTTCGGAGGTTATATACACATTCTTGGCGAAATGGGCAAAGTAATGTACTCTTACCATATCAAAGATAAAACTGTCTCCATATCTTCTATGCCTTCTATAGCATCAACAAGCTATATCTCATTGTGGGAATGCAGGTATTATCCGCTTTTAGTTATCATATATTCATGTGTGTTTCTTAATTACTTATTATACATGCATTTTCTTATAAATCATTTGTTGTCTAGGATACAAGAAGAGGGCAAGAAAGATGAGATCACCGTGGTAGGAAATGCTTGTAGTATTGACAATAGTAGCACTGGCACGAGGAATGAACTACATGGAGAGAATACTGAATCATACCTTCTTAGCATTCCGTCGAATGTTTTGGAAACAATCATGGATTTCTGTCTTGGTGTTGACTACCTCAACTTTCGTACTACATGCAAGAGTTTTCAGTTAGCAGCACCGATGATTCGATTTATTAACAAAATGAGATTGGAGAAAAATTCATTAGATTCCCCATGGTGATTGGTGTTAGACAAACATCGAGAAATTATAGCTTTTACGGATCCAATGTTTGGTGAGAATTACTTCATAAAAACACCTCCAGGACTTATCGGTGATGTGAAAAGTCACTGTTCGAGGTATGGTTGGTTGCTAATGGAAAAATATGGCGGCCCCCTTGTGTTCTATAACCCTTTCACAAGTGTTATACATGAGCTTCCACAAGTTTTCCATGAGCTAATTCCACAAATTGGCCATGAGTTTCCACAAGTTATCCATGAGCTTCGACAAGTTCCTTTTTTAGAAACCTTGTGTTTCTCTGCACCACCTACTTCCCCTGATTGTATGGTTGTTGGATATCGTTGTACTAGTAACACTATATGGGAAGGTTACGTCCACTATGTAGCTCGGCAACCTGCACGTTGGCATAAAATTCATGCGAGTTTTGGCTGTTTTGGTCCAAAATCTCTTCATTATCCAATATTTCATGGTGGATGTCTTTATGTCTTGTTAGACGATGGACGAGTTTATTATTCTAGATTAGGGCCACGTCGAAATTTATCTTCAGCTACATTTTTAGCTAGTGCCCCAATAAGTTGTTGTGGATCTTCATCACAATATTTCTTAGTGGAACGAGATGAACATTTGTTACTAGTTATCGTAGGCGAGTTTGGAGAATCCATTGAGGTATTCAAGTTGAATGATTCTACAGAAAAGTGGGAGAAAATAGATGGATTGGGAAGGCACATGATTTACATTTGTGGTCAAACATGTCTATGTATTAAAGCTAAAACACCGGAAATGGAGAACAAGATTTACTTTCCACGACTGCGTTCAGGGAATGGAAAGATCATGTTTTATTCACTTGAAACAAATAGGTATCACACATTGAACGACAGAGACATAGAAGAAAATTTTGGGGATTTTTTTGGAACTAAACACCATCTCTATCTTCATGCGTGGATTGAACCAAGTTGGTTATAGGCTTAAAGCTAATTTCATTATAAGTATTAGCTTACGGGTACAGACAAATTTGAAAGAATAGCAAGTATATTTTGTAGAAAAACAGCAACCATTAGATGAATACAAGCTAGGAAATACAATGTTGGATTTGCGTAATAATACATCATGGAAACACAATAAACCCGTCCTCTTGGAAGTCATATAAAACGAACTTACACAGCACATTAGCTAGGCTTACATTCTTTTCTTTGGATAAATTTCTCAAATCCAAAGCGATGTTTAATCTACTACACCGCTTCGGATTTGGGGATTTCATCCATCAAGAAAACGAATTACCTTTTTTTTTTTATTATTATTTCTTTCTAGAGAGATTAAAAGTTGGGACCAGCGGCCAGGATTTCATCAGTCAGGTTGTTATCTGTTCCAATCTTGTAGTCCAAAAACACCTCAAAATTCTTCTTGAACAACCCTCCCAACTTCGTCAGCGTCTCCTTGTGAGCCCCCTTGTCCGCCCACTGCACATGAAATTTGAAATGATGTCACTCTCAAGTCTAGATATAGTTACGCAAATATATAATGTATGACACTTACGGAGTTTGCTGGATCAAGAATCTCTGATGGCACGCCTTCAATTGCAGTTGGGATTTCAAGTCCAAATATCTCAGTCTTTGTGTATTCGGCTTCCAAAAGGCTCCCTGAGTGGATAGCATCAATGATTTTCCGTGTGTATGCCAACTTTATTCGTTTACCTGATCCATAACTGTATAGAATAATAATATACTCCATTAGAAATGACTATTGGAAAAGAAGATTAATACAATCTAGTAGACCTTTGCTCCTTACCTTCCACCTGACCAGCCAGTGTTAACAAGCCATCCGGTTGCACCGTGCTTTTGCATCTTTTCAGCTAACATGGCTGCATACTTTGTTGGGTGAAGCATAATAAACGCTGCACCAAAACATGCCGAAAACGTTGCTTGTGGCTCTTTTATCCCGTCTTCTGTTCCAGCCACGAGAGCAGTGTAGCCACTTATGAAATGGTACATAGTTTGAGCTAAGTTTAGCTTGCTTACAGGTGGAAGCACACCAAACGCATCACATGCCAATAAGATGACATTCTTTGGATGAGGCCCGACACATGGTATCTTAGCATTCGGTATGTATTCTATAGGATATGCCGCCCGAGTGTTCTCTAAAAGTTTACTTCAATTATCAGTATAAAAGTTTCAAAAAATGTTTAAAACTTCTACTAAACGGATTAATTACTTCTGCTTACCTGTTACGGATTTGTCCGAATAATCGACCTCTCGGGTATGCTCATCAAACACTACATTTTCCATCACTGTCCCGAACTTGATGGCATTGAAGATATCAGGCTCCTTCTCCCTTGACAGATCAATACACTTTGCATAGCAACCACCTTCGATATTAGACACACCATTCTCACTCCAACAATGCTCGTCATCTCCAATTAGATATCTGTTGTGATCTGTGGACAGTGTGGTCTTTCCGGTACCTAGGGGTACACGTATTATAAAACCAAACCATCAGTTGGTCAAAGGGTAAAAAGTGGCGTTGAAAATGTCATTCAGCTAAATAAAATTAGCAAGTGATAATAATAATACTAAACAGGTAAAAAGTAGTGGGTTTGACCCAAAACATCGACCCGTTAAAAATGACTGGTTTAGACCCGGACCTGTTTTGACCCATTACCCATCCCACTTGTTTTGTCACCTCCAATTTATACCTGATAATCCAAAGAAGAGTGCCACGTCGCCATCTTTCCCCATATTGCAACCGGAGTGAAGAGAGAGTATTTGGCGTTTAGGCATGAGATAATGCATAACACCAAAAAGGCCTTTCTTCATTTCACCGGCGTATTGGGTTCCAAGGATGACCATTTCCCTCCTACCAAGGTTGAGATCTACGCTTGTTGAGGATGTCATATAATGAGTGTAACGGTTGCACGGGAACATTCCAGCATTGTATATCGTAAAGTCTGGAGTACCGAAATCCTCAAGCTCTTCAGCAGTGGGTCGGATGCACCTGAAATTACATCGTCTGGTTAGTAATGATCTTTTGTAAAAGCTAGCATTATACTCTATTTTTGGAGTCCTTACATGTTATGCATGAACAATGAATGATAGGCTCTAGCTGATACAATACGGACTTTGATACGATGAACTGGGTCCCAGTTGAGAAACTGATCGTTCACGTAAACCTGAGAGGCAGATACACATATTATCAGAAATTTATTTCTATCGACTCCAGAATAGAATTGTTTTCTGAAAATGAGGATTTTTATCGTCAACAAGAATAGCAAGAGTGAGAGACGAATTCATCAGTTAATCAGTTCATTAAAACATTAATATCTTACAATCAAAACAGTTGACAAGCTTGAATATCACCAATACTTATAATATTATAAAATGTAAATATCGTTTATATAATTTGGTAATGGCAACCGTCAAGCAAGTATCAAGTGACTGAACCTCTGATGGTTAAAAACTACAGAAGTAGAACAGATGTTGCACGAGATCAAATGTCAACGGACTTAGCTAAGCATTGTGACTGATTCATCGATTAAATATTGGTCTATAATCAAGTGACACCAATGGAGTAGACCATGATTTAGTATCAAATAAAGTAATTTATTGACAAAACGGTGATTCTGAGAACACCTGGAGTCAAACTAATCTATACGAGTAGTTTATAAACTATCCAATTTATTCAAACACAAATCTTATTTTCAGTGCATTAGTATCTCACAGAAGGAGATCTTTTTATGCCTTAAAATGTGCTTGTCTAGTTATATCTTAAATGTTAGTGTTTCGTGCAACCCAGACAAGAACTATAAAAATATCCGGAAATGGTTGTGCAGCACATGACGATGACCTAAGGTTGATAAAAACTGATGTATTAGTTTAAAAAGTTGACTTTTAAAGTTGAAACAAACATATTATCTGTAAATTGACAACTTATCCAGTAGATGAATGCCTAGTTTTTCCGTGGGTCCATGGATTTGCTGAATGAATCAAAGTCCATATCACGTTCCTTTTTTGTGCAGATTTAATATTATCTATAAATACTACAGTAACACTGAAAGATTGAAACTCATTTATTCATTCAAACCATTGTGACCATGATAAGTGGATAGCAAAATGATTTTCCTGAATCAAAATCGTTAATTACTAGTAGATATGATCCGTATGGCACATTCTATCGGCCTAATATCTTAACACAGATGCATATAGAGACAGGTTTTTTTCTTAACGACAAACTTTTACACACCCATCTACTCTACACGTTTGTCCATCTTGGGGATTGGATGTTACAAAACTACTTATGATCTCACAAATTCGAAGCTATCTAAATATATATATTTGCAATAACCGCTTGGACCCATTTTATCTTACAAAAAGACACTACTTTTACGGCAAAAGGACTTGCAGAAAATCATATATGAAATGCAACCAAGTAGTCCTGATGTAAACTATTCAAAGTACTAGATTGAAAGGAGACCTTATCAAGCGAGCACAAGTAATCCACAGCTCGTTCTCTGTTGACCAAGAATGTATGTTCATCCATCTCAATATTTGGAGACCCCCTGCAGGTTGGTTTTATTGATTACATTAACATTCGATTTTGAGCATCATCAACCACTTGAAACACCAACAATAATAATGTATAACCCGGCCAAACAAGGATTGGAACAACTTACTTTCCCCACCAAAGCTCATCTTCGGTTGTCTCGTCTCTAACAACACGTTTGTCCCTTGGTGATCGCCCTGTCTTGGCACCAGATAATGTGGCCAAAGCACCACTAGACGTAATAAACGATCCTTTCTCATACTTTATGGCTTGCTCATAAAGTTCTGTATAACCATACATATCATCAGGATTAACTAAACAATAACTAGCTAGTACTTTTTTTCATCTATATGTTATCTAGATGAGTTAATAATTATTTACCAGCAGGGGATAGGTTATAGAGGATATGAGTGAACTTGAGGGAACTGTCACTGGTACTGAGTGTAGGAGCATGCACGTGACGGTGTTGGTGAGTCACTTGCGCTCTCGGAGTTTCACTTTTCCGGTCTGGATCTCCCTTCACCACCTTCGGCCCAGATTCCCTCGTCAATGATGCCAACGAGGCACTTCAAGAACAACACATATTCATTTTTAGTCATACCAACACCCAACACCTCAAAAAAAGTTACTCATTTCTAATACAAAAATGATACTCCATACGTTCTTAATTTTCTTCAAAAATCCTGATTATTTTCGAAACGAACGTGTTCACAAAAATTTAATATATTACACGAACCTAGTTATAGCTAGATAAAAGTAAATATATATACTAGCTAGTTTGATCTGGTTTACCATATTACACTTATTTGAGATTAATATTACGGAGTATGAAACAACAACAACAAAAATACTCAATCTAGCCGGGACAAGGTACGGGGAGGTAAAATGTAGACATATTTTACCCTTACCCCAGGATAAACCCGGGAGTAGAGAGACCGCTTCCAATGAGACCTCCGGCTAATATTATGAGTATGAAGAAAGCCTTAAATAATTGGTCAATGGTAAAACTGTCTTTCTACAAAAAGTAAGAAGACTGTATGTTTTTTGTCGGCAGACAATTATTTCAGGACCGAGGAAGTAATATACTATACCTAATGGATTGGAGCTGTTGTTTCTGTCGTTCTTCTTCAGAAAGAGAAGAAACAAAAGTAGGAGTATCTCCTTTAGTTGCTTTAATAGGAGTATTAGGAACAGATCTCTTCTTTTGCAACGAATGCAGCTCATCTATCGTCTGAGCCTTCACTGTTGGCACACTGTCATCATGACATATATCTTGCTCTTCTGCCTTCTTCTTCCCATGCGATGTTTGAATTTTTGGTAGTCCGTTTCATCCTTTTGTTGGTGTCTTTGGGAAACTAAACTCTCCGTTATTCTCCGACATTGTTTCTTATCTATCTGTAATAAAAAATAAAAAGATTGTGCGTTTAAGTCTCGTTAGAAACATTTGTGAAATAAATAGCATGCATACTTACTACTATTAACCAAAAACTGTGAAGAAGAGAAATATAATGGAGGTGATGAAAGATATGTCTGACACTCAGCCTTTATATATAGCTCTTTTCATTTTACAAGTGTCTTATCTTAACTTGACCATGGTTAGCTTTTTTATACATTATCTAATATTTAAGAATTTATATACGCGTTAGGCTTAATTGGATATAAACATTTTTTTTAGAATTTTCAAAATATAACAACTGTATCCTAGATTTGATCTAGTTTTTCCGGATTATCTGTAGATACTAATCCTTAGTTTCTTTCAATGTTCTAAAAGGCGTGAGGCGTGCGATGTTTGAATCTTTGGTAGTCCGTTTCGTCCTTTCGTTGGTGTCTTTGGGAAACTAAACTCTCCCTTATTCTCCGACATGGTTTCTTATCTATATGTAATAAAAAAAGATTGTGCGTTTAAGTCTCGTTAGAAACATTTGTGACGTAAAAAACCAAATAAAGATGAACTTACTAATAAGCAAAAACTGGGAAGAAGAGAAATATAATGGAGGTGATGAAAGATATGTCTGACACTCAGCCTTTATATAGCTCTTTTCATTTTACAAGTGTCTTATCTTAACTTGACCATGGTTAGCTTTTTTATACATTATCTAATATTTAAGAATTTATATACGCGTTAGGCTTGGTTGGATATATAAACATTTTTTTTTTAGAAATTTCAAAATATAACAACTGTTATCCTAGATTTGCTATAGTTTTTCCGGATTATCTGTAGATACTAATTAATCCTTAGTTTCTTTGCTACAATGTACCGAAATTCAGTTTAAACCAATGTTTTGAAACCCGGGTCGATTCAGTCGGTTTAACCGGTTCAACCGGTTCTAGCTAAAAAAAATAGGTAAAAAAAATATGGTTTTTAAAAACGGGTTAACCGGTTAGACTCATCAGGTTTTAAATGACTCGGGTCAACCCGATTTTCGAAACCCAGCAAGGTTTGGTTTTTTTCATTTTTTATAGAAAACCAGGTTGACCCGGTGGTCGAACCGGGTTGACCCGGTGGTCGAACCGGTTAACCCGGTTAAAAAAAAGTAATTTTTTTAATAGAAAACCAGGTTAATCCGACGGTCGAACCGATGACTTAATCGGATCGATTAAAAACCCGGTTTTCAAAACATTGCTTTAAACAACAATATATACTAGTGTTACAGAATGTGGTAACATTTGTGAAATCTTATCTATACTACTTATAATATACCCTCATATTTATTCATTTAAGACCACCATAAATAGAATTTTAAGCAAATACTATTTTATAAGCATTATTTACAAGTATCTAAAGCACACATAACAACTAAAAGCACACTACTCATATACAATACAATTAAAATACACTATTCAAAACATCAGTTCATCTAAAAATACAACTTTTTAACCACAAAGTACAATATACTTAAGCTTCCACACATGAATTAACTAAAAATATATTTTTAAGCAAATACAAGTAAATAAACATAATTTATAAGTATTTAAAGCACAAATAAAACTAGAAAAATACTATTCTACACATACAATTAATACACCATTAAAAACACTCATTCACCAAAATATACAACTATTTAACCACAATATACAATCTAATTAAGCTTTCAAAACATAAATCTAAAATGCATCAGTTCAAAACAAAATAACATTTATTTATCAAAAAGTTTAGTTCCAGAATACTCGTCGCTGCATCAAGCAGATACATGCTAGTATAGCTAGTATAAGTTGAATAAAATAAAATAAGGTTAATTATGGTGCCCAATTAAGCACAAGTGCAACATGAGCTGTTTTACTTGATTAATCTAGCTCGCTCTCCAAGTCAAAAAATGGTTAACAGCTTTTTACACATGAGTAAGGTCCACGTCATTCACTTTCATTTACCTTATCATCACGCATGATATATATGCATGCATCTACTTCAATTCAATTTTCATCTACTAACTAATACTCAATATTACAAATGATCGACCTACGCGTACATATTTTACTAGCAAGACTGTACGTCATGTAGGGGTGACAATTTCTGACCCGACACGAAACACGACCTGAAACCGATACGAAAATTAACAGTTTCGGGTTGTGCTAAATAGATTCCAGGTCAGGTTTGGGTCGACCTATCCAACCCGTTTATTAAACAGGTTCGGGTTGTGAAGAAAATAAGCGGGTCGACCCGCCAATCCGTTAAAGATTTTTTTTCATAAACTCAAAATTATTTATATTTTATTATGCGGGTTAAATGTGTTAAACGGGTCGACCCGGCAACCTTTTTAACTAATGTGATGTACTAAATTTTGTATATAAAAATGGTTAAATGTGTCAACCCGAAACCCGCTTAACCGATTCAACCCGTTTAACATATTCAACCTGTGTAACCTATTTAACCCGTCAACCCAAGTATATATACGGGTTAAACGGGTTAGGTTCGGGTTATGTCTAAACAGATTAAGGTTGACATAGCTGACCCGATGATTTAGATGGGTCAGGTTGAGTTTAGGATTTTCTGACCCGCCAACCTGCCAACCCGAACCCGCCAACCCGAACCCGACCCGAATTGCCACCCCTGAATTGATAAATGACAAGTAAACAGTGCGCCTAGCTAAACAAACGGATGCTTTGTGTAAAAACTTGTACGATAAATAAATACGATGATCAAAAATATATTATACAAATTATGGAGTACCCTTTCGCTTACGTTTAAAGTTAATCGTTCAATTTAATTCAAACCTGTCCAGATGATACATTTTTTTATTGTCACCTTTATGACACTTTTTTTATACATATATTAATTAGTTTTTCAATTTTATAAGTCTGATGTTGAAACTAGTACGGTTATAATTAAAATATATTAATGTAACATATCATCGATCAAATTTCGTTTTGTAAAATATTACTGAATTTTTTTAATTTTTGGAATGGTTGACGAGTTCTAAAGCATGAGTATGCCATCTTTATCCTATTCATAGTTGACCACTTTGTTTAATAAATTTAGACTTTTTAATTAAGTTTATCATTTTTGTTTAACCATGACACAAGTACGTACGGCCATCTTTAAATTATGTGTACGAAAATTAAAACTGGAAGATATATATGAAATGAAACCGGACCAAAATAAATTGTTAAGCTTCATAAATTTTTAGTCCTTTTTTGTGGGTCCATACTGTAGCTAAGAAATTGTGACTACTGTTAATTAAGAAAAAATATACTATGCAATTTTTTTATTTTTTAAAATATTTGTTTTTAGGATTTTAGGGTTCAATATTTAACTTTTTTGATAAATAAAACGTATAGCTGCCATACTCAAACCACCAAAGCTAAGTATTAAACGAGTTGTTTTCATGTTTGAAACTTATGTTATTCGACCGGACCTGTTAAGACAAGATTTGCCAGCTCTAGTTCATACCCTTCTTAACCAATGCCCTTAGGGCATTTGTTAGACAATCCCTATGATATATGTTACTACTATTTTTAATCTTGAACGGCAAGCTATAGAGAAAAAAAAAATTTTACACGACATATCACAAAAACAAAACCACTAGTTTAATTTCTTCCATGAAAATGTCCTTTCTCGGTGTTTCTAGGTCAAAGCATACAGACTTACTATGTCTTCATGCGATCCACGCGTACCATCACGTCGAAACAAGACCAATGCATCATGCTAGTATTGATACTTTTAAATGAAAAAGCCTTTCAAGAAAAAGAAAAACAATATATACATATGATATCATATGAAAAAAAAACGTGGACACAATTAAGAAATTAAATAGATCATATTGCAAGTATTGTAGAAAGTAATGATATGTTAGTGTAATTTTAATAGGGCAAATAATAAATAAAAAAAATATTATATACTTGACACCATTTGCTTTTATGGGTAGCGAACAAATTTTTTTGTTTTTTTTGGTACTATACTTTCAAATTCATCCTCTTCAGGGTATTTTGCGACATTTTTGGACATTTTTGCCCCTCTTAGCTAATAGAATTTTTTTTTCCCGAATGGCAAAAATGTCACATAGTACTCTAAAGAGGATAAATTTGAAAGTATAGTATCCACAAAAGTAAAAATTTTGGTCGCTACCAATAAAAGCAAATGATGACAAGTATGATACTTTTTTTTATCATTTGCCCGTTTTAATACTAGCATTGACCGTTAATCTTATCCATAATTCCGCAAGACACGTTGTATAAATGTGATGTACTACTATTTTTAAAATTGCGCTATACATAAGAAAATTAATTAGAATAGCGTTGAGTTTTCAATACTGTTACTCATTCAAGGGAATACCAAAAACCTATTTAAATAGGTGTTAGATGCACGATATTCAAAACAACGAGCTAAAGATGATCTAAAAAAAAAAAAAAAAAAAAAAAACTAAAATACACGGTTGGTCCTTAAACTTGGCAGGAAGCATCGCAATGGGATAAAACTCGGCCTTTTCATCGCCACAGGTCTAAACCTTGGCCATTAAATGCCAGAATCGTCCCTTGACCAATAACGCCTATGTCAACGTCTTTTTTCTGTTAGTTATTGGAGGGTATTATAGTCCATACACATTTATAACTCAACTTAGTTAATTCTGAGAAACGCTTTACCGTATACCATCTTGATCGTTTCCCTCCTTCCTCACACACACTTTAACAATGGCAGACAAGGAGCTTACTTTTACAGATGTAACTGATGAGATGGTAATATATGTGAAGGCAAAATATGGGGATACTTGGTTAAAAGAAGATGAAATGTCTGATGAAATGTTTGATGATTTATGCAGATTTGCGAAAGAATCTCAAGTGATGAAAGGTTAGTCGAGTTTTTTTTGTATTTGTGTGATTGCCATTTTAAGGGATGAGCATAAATATCTCTAATTTATTTGACATAAATCCGAGCAGTGTCAGAATCTGTCAAAAAGAGGGATTATAGCAAGCTAAAGGTATCTGACGATATGGTTGAGTATGCCATGGCTACTTACGTGAATAAGTGGGATATAGGAGATGACATTGCTGATGTGATACTTGAAGACTTGTGGGAAAAATATGGGAATAAGGAGTATGAGAAAGGTTAGAGTTAATGTTTGCAAGCTAAGAAAGTTGTAATGTGTGAGCTCTGATTTCTTTCTGTTTTGTCTATCTTTTCAGATACTAACGTGAAAGGAAATGAAGTTGATTTCATCATTATTTCAGACACACCCGATGATGAGTGTGGGAACATGTCTTCTAAGACCACTAATTTGAAAGGTTCCACTTCCCAAGCTTCCAAAGCGTCCAAGGCTTCCGCTCCCAAAGTTGTACTTGGTCTTGTAGCGACTGTGGGATGCTCCGGCACAAATAGGAATGAGTGGTATGTGCCTCCCCCTAAGGACCTCAAGTCTCCCCCCATGAATAACAAGCCTCCCATCAAGAAGTTCACATGTTATTTTTAGTTGTTGATGTAATGAAGCTGTATATTTTTTGGCTGATGATGGTTACTGAAAACGATACTTGTTAACATGTATATTTTGCTTCATATGGTGTAATTAGGTGGTGGTGTAGGTATATTTTGGATATGTTGTTTTCATTTTGTAGTTTGCGCTTGCATATCCAGTTTAGGTGGGTGCTTGGGAAAACCCATTTTGACTTATAAGGTCAACAAACCAAATTATTAGAGGAACCACACCGAATTGTTAGTATTTAAAATCTCTTTTGTTTGACTTATAAAGTCAACAGATTCAAATTGTAACCAAAATTCAATTATTATAACAACAGAATCACACACATATCAGTTAAGCTACATTTAGACTGAAAGACAATATAGCATTTCTTGCTTGGAATTCACTGCGTTAAATGACTAGTATGTGATCCATTTGGTCTGTCAGTTGCAGTTGGTTCAACTGGTGTTTGTCTTGGGCGTTCTCCATTTGGTCTTTCAGTTGCAGGTGCTTCACGTGGTGTTTGGCTTGGGCGCTCTCCACTTGCTATTTCAGTTGTAGGTGGTTCACTTTCTTCTTCATCACTACCCAAGGATGCACCAACACTAGTATGTGCAGAAATATATAGACCCATCACATATCCACCACTATCTCATGTGGTTGTGTTTTCCCTTGTAACACCATCGCTACAAGTATTGTTTCCCCTTATCTCAAGGCACACTGGACAAACATACCACATGAAAGCTGTATAAGGTGGACGCCTTGCAAGAAAGGTCAATCCAGCCATATTTTCCCTTTCAACCCAACAGTCAATGCATACCATTTGACAACCATTTTCTACATCCATGGTGATAATATGTTGGTATGAAAAACAATTGTTGACTTAAGATGTACTACCTCCGTCCCAAAATTATAGTCCTCTATTGACTTTTTCGGTCTTTCCCTTTCAATTTTGACCTTAAATATTTTTATTTGTGTTATACAATAGTTCATGAAAGATATACCAATGAAAATACATTTAAAACTCAATTCATTCATATATTTTTCATCAAATATTATGTAACACAAACAAAAATATTGAAGGTCAAAGTTGTAGAAGAAAGACCGAAAAAGTCAATAGGAGACTATAATTATGGAACGGAGGGAGTATTATATAAGTAGAAGGGAGGTGTGGTTGTTGAATAAATAGATAAGGAGTAAACACAACATAAATTCTTACAAGCTAGTCAACTTATAAAGTCAACAAAAAAAAACAAAAACAAGTTCAAACATAATATTGTCGATATTACAAATGGCTAGAAGAGTAGAAGCCTACAACCTTCGAAAACTGCTGGAATTTGTGCCATTCAGAGCGTGAATTTTATCCAGCACATATGGATGTCTTGAATACAAGTCTTCCACAGACACTCCATAGTAAGCTGCCTCATACTCTGCATCTTCAAGCCAATTTTTCCTCTCCCATTCCTCTTCAATTCTTTTGTACATTCTCTCCTCTTCCAAAAACTGCTGGAATGCTTATTCATCCAACCTGGACTGCTCTTCATCTTCCTCCAAATTTGTGTGTTCTTCTTCTTGCTCATAAAGAGCTTCATAAAACTCTTGTTTCGTAGTCTTCCTTATATCGTCTTCATCCATCCACTACAAAAGTAATACATTTGCACATCAACTAGAATGTAAACACACAAGAACAATCGTTATGCAAATGACAATTAAATGAATACGTGTTGCCTTCTGCCATCACAATGCCTTTTTCTACCTCGAACCTTAGTTTCCTTTGTTGGTTTTGGTACCTGATCCTTGTGACAACTAGACTTATTATGTCCAACAGTTTGACAATTAGAGCATTTAATCTGTTTACGAGCTCTAGATTTACCCATTTTGACGCAATTTCTCTGAAAGGGTTGGGTTTATGTATATGAATTCAAATTTGTGGTAAAATGTGAGAATAAAGTGCTTGCTACAAGTTAATGCAAATGTGAGGACAGGATAGGGGACTAAAACCTTAGTCCCCTATACTCTTAAACTGTTTAAGCAAGGACCATAGTTCTACCAACACCCAATACAATCAAAACCGATATAACAACTCTCTTAGACGAATACAACAATTAACAACATAATTAACAAATTAAAACACTAGAACATAACATATAGATTCATTAACTTCATATTAAACATTAAATATTGAGCACATATTTTTCCAAAAAAAAAAGGAAAACATAACCACTTCTTTTCCTTCTCAACACTTCCTAAGATCATCAAGGAAGTTGTTCCTGTCACACACCTGTGAGTGTATCTGACAGATCATCCTCCTTATCTCCAACGCCTTCAAGGCATTAGCCTTTTTCCTGTTGCGAAGATCCTCGATAACCTTGTAGTTCATCACCGTAGTTTGAAAGCCTTCGATCTCAGAGATGTATTATTGGGTTTCCTTCATACCCCGAATCAAGTCAGTCAAAGTGTTTTGGAGTCCCTTAGCAATTTTGATGTCCTTATCGTTTTCTCTCTGATAAAAGAGAGAAATCGAGTCAAACATGTAGTCAGAGTTCGAAGCTTTGGCGAGTTCTTCAAGTAGTGGGAAGTCAGCCATTGGAAGGTTGTTGAGATTTTCTTAGGATATGTTTCTTTTGATTGTTGGTATGCAATTGGTATAGTGTATTAACCAATAAATACCAAAAACAACTGGACGTTCCAAATTCATGGACTAATTGTGAAGTTAGTAAAAAGAGAAATAGTCAAGTTTGTGTGAGAAAAAATACGCGGGAATTTTAAGTGCAAAAAAGGCTAACTGGCCAAATTGAGGGACCAAGTGTGACATTTTAAACCTATTACCCTGCAACTTGACATTTTGCCTTCCTTGATACGCTTATACACAATTAATGTGTTGGGAATCACCAAAAGAACCCAACTAACAAGATCCGAAACAATAAACACAATCATAATAACCCGACCAATTAACAAAACCCAATCAAAACGAAACCTAACATACATTCACACTCACGCATCGAAACACACATCTAGTAAAACCCATTCTTAAAAAACCAAAAAAGTAACAATGAAGGACATAAGCATATTCGTCTCCACTTTTAAGGATGTGAAAGAAGAAGAAGAAGGTGAGGTCCTGTTCAGAATCCACTATAATGGGGTTTTTGATTATAGCCCACTCCGGTATGAACGAGGTTCATTAATTAATCTGTGTGTCTTTACCAGTGATAGGGATATATTTAGTTCAAGCCTTGATAATGTGTTATCAGAGATTAATGAACAAAAGTGGGACTTGTTTTTCTGTGATCCTAAACAATCCCTAGAAAATGGTTTGCATTTGATTCACACTGATGTTGATGTTCATACTTTGTTTGGAATGGCTGAAACAAATGAGTCAGTTGATATCTTCGTAGCCCACAAGCCCCAAAAGTTAGCACAATTTTACTTAAAAAACATCAGTTTTGAAGTTGTGGGTTGGGTAGAGCAGTATGATAACTTTAGGATGCTTAGTCAAACACCTTTTAGGACTAGACGTCAATGGCAGGGGATAGATAAGAAAAAAATTGAAGGGGAGTGGAACCAGGTAGGGCTGTAAACGAACCGGACGAACACGAACGGAGCCTTGTTCATGTTCGTTCATTTAATTTTATCCGGACAAATAAACGAACACGAACGCTTAAACGAACGAAATTTCTTGTTCATGTTCGTTTATTAAAAAAATGAGTTGTTCATGTTCGTTTATGTTCGTTCATTAAGACACTAAACGAACATAAACGATCAAACATAAATGAACATAGACAAACAATCATAAACTTTATTAAATTATGCATCTAATATTGTTTTATAAGTGTTGTTTTGTTTAAACAAACTAATTTAAAAATTATACCATTAAAAGCTTTGATATACAAACACAAATAAATAAATGAACAGAAACGAACGTTAACGAACGCATAATCGGACGTTCACGAACATAAATAAACGGACGTGACTTTTGTTCATGTTCGTTCATTTAACTAAACGATCGTAAAATATTGTTTGTGTTCGTTCATTTAATAAATAAACGAACATAAACGAACTTTTTACCGAACCGTTCATGAAATGTTCACTGAACGTTCAGTTCGTTTACAACCCTAGAACCAGGACACCAAAAGTGAAATGTGGTGTTGTAATCAAAGACGAAGAAGGGGTTGTAGCTAAAAAAAGGGAGAAAATTAAAGGAAAAGGAAAAGGAAAGATGGTTGATGAAGAGGAGGTTTTGCCCAGAAAAAAGGGAGAGAAGTTGTTCAAGAATTTAAGCGAGGTTTAGATGGGAAGGGGAAGGCCAAAATGGTTGAGTTTGCAGGGTTTGATGTTGAGAACTTGGCTGGTTTTGATGTGAAGGGGAAGGCTGAAAGGGTTGGTGGTGTTGCTGCTGATGTTTCAAGCGGTGTTAAGACACCCTTTCGGAGCAAAGAAAAGATTACAAACTGCGTCCTACCACTGTTCGCCCAAAGGCGACCCTAGGTGATGTTTCAGTGATGAATACCATGTCATGTGTTAAATTCCATTAAGGTGTAACAGTACAGTTCATAACTTATATGTTTGTTGTTTGTATACTTGTTTTTGCAAACAAGCTGGCAGCAACATCATCAATTTAGGGTTCATGTTTTGTCGGTTCAACAGTTTCTGGATATCGATCAGAGCTATGTAGATCATTTGAAGATTCAGCAGTTGAACGTTTTGGAGTTGGGCCCAAATTCATCTTTTATATTTTGTAAAGTATCAGTATATTAACATGTATCAGACAATGACTCCGTAGTATCAGTTATGTTCCAGTTTCATCAAACACTGTATATAGTTGACTGTTATAAGTCAACTAGCTAAGTAGTTGATAATGTATAAACTTGTTTGTTAATCCTGGGTAAAATTATGTTAGCTCATAATTTCTTTATCAGTTGACTTTTATGAAGTCATACTTAAGTGGTGAGGACTCAGGTAGACTGATATAATTTGTTCAAACAATAACCTCTTTTTGTTTTGGTGGAATAGTTCTTGAGTTAGAATTAACTAAGTTGAGTTATAAATGTGTATGGACTATAATACCCTCCAATAACTAACAGAAAAAAGACGTTGACATAGGCGTTATTGGTCAAGGGACGATTCTGGCATTTAATGGCCAAGGTTTGGACCTATGGCGATGAAAAGGCCGAGTTTTGTCTCATCGCGATGCGTCCTGCCAAGTTTAGGGACCAACCGTGTATTTTAGTCAAAAAAAAAAGTATAGGGGTTCACACATATGAAAGAACGAATTTTTTGAATATAAATACATTTCGAGACATAAAATCGGGTGTGGCTCGTGCCACTTCTGACATCTATGTAGATCCGTCCCTATGTACCGGTCGAGTTTAGGAAGATTTGGCCAAACTCTTGTCATCTGAAATTAAATAACGTCATCTAATTAAACAGCTACAACTACTACAATATGAAAGTAAATATCAAGGGATTAATAATATCAGTGCTCAAAAGAATTTGAGTCGAACTCTTGGGCTTAATACAAGCCTTTTGTGGTAGGACTTCTATCCTAAATGAGTTGACTATTAATTAGTCTCTAAACTCCATTTGTTTTATTTCAACCCTTTTGGCTGCAAATGAACGTCAACTATTTACAACTTGTGTATTATGACTTTGAAAATAGCAAATGCATTTAAAATTTTGAAAGAAAAATAGTCGCATATAAACTTGATCATAGTTGACACATTTGTCGTCTTGTTTGCTTGAGCACTTTCAATCGGTAAATTTCATACGTCTGGTCAAAGTTTTATCAAGTATAACCACATGAAGATGAAAGCATTTTACAAAATATACATTTACAATTTTACATACAACTAATAAAGTTTTACTCCATAGGATATTGAATATAACCGATTAGGTGTGTCAAAAAATTGAGTAAAGTCAAGTTGCAAAATGAAACGATGGTGAAAATATGCACGACTTACGATGATATATTGTTTGATAAACTTTTATGATATGGGGCAATTTCATATATACCTACTAAAACTTGCATATATACTCAAAACATGCTTAAATTGTAATATGCAAATTTTTTAGTTTTAGTGGGTATATATGCAATTCCTCCTTATGATATAACCATTTAAAATTATTTAATTACTTATTTTTTGCATAAAACAAATAGATAAAATTGCATGTTTTGCCCTTGTAGTTTAATCAAAATCACACGCATCATCTCTATTTTATTTTAATTACATAAACAATCTTTATTTTTTAAACTATTTTCATTCATAGTCAAATAAGGACCATCCGTGTAAAACCGCAGTCGCACCGCATTTTGTGGATTTTCTTTTTTCTTAAAACCGATCAATCGGTTTTTGCCGTGGTGCAGTTTTGTGGTTCGGTTTTTTGTGTTTTGGCGATTTCTGCTCAGTCTAAAATGTACGTTAAAAGCATTACAATATTCATCTCATTTTTATTTGGAGTTTAAAGATCTTTTTATACATAAAATTGTTAATTATTGACCTATTACCAGAAAATAAGAAATTGATTTTAAAAAATCTAATCATTTTTTTTTATAAAATAGTAAGTAAATAAAAAAATATTAAAATATTATGCTCATTATATTTGAAATTTAAAGACTTTTTATTAATATACTTTTATATGAAAATTGTTGAATGTTTAGTAGATATTTGATAAATAAAGTTTGTTATATAAAAATGCAAAAAATAAAAAGTTTGTGGTAGTTTATGTAATTTGTTACATAGTTTAGGGGTTTCTTTTGAAATTTTCTATTAAATTTACGTTTACATAGCTTAGGATAATTTTTTTAAATTGTTACATAGTTTAATGGTATGTTTTAAATCTTTTTTCATCTTTTATTTTATTTTATTTTTGTTAAAAGGGATTTTTGAACAAATTTTAAAAAGTAAACGTTAATATTTTGTTATAAAATCGCACGTATATCGAAAGCATATCAATATATGGCTCCTTTTGTTCTTAATATAAAGACCTTTTCACTTGTATATTTTTGTAAAAAAATTGCTAAATATTTGATAGATATCTGATAAATAAAGTTTGCTATATAAAAGAAAACATAAAAAACTAAAAATATCGGGTAATTGTCGTAACCCGTCACATAACTCAAGGGGTGATTTGCGAATTTTTTCCTTATCTTTCTAAACGGTGCCGCTTGCACCACTAATGTTTACTACAACCGTCCCAATATAAATGTTCAGTTTTAACTTTCTAAAGGTTTTTTTTTTCAACTTTAACGTTAATGATTTCTCTTTATGTTATATAAATTATATAATACTTGATATAAAATATATGAATGAATTCAGTTTTATATGTATTTTCTTTAGCAGAAATTTTATCAAGTATTATATTGAAAAGAATTTAAAAAGGTTAAAACAAAACAATTAGTTTGAGAGGAAATAAGTATACTCCCTGATAAGTTAGATACTCTTCAAAGTGGTAAACGTAAGACTATAATAAAAATAAGCGTTTGAAAAGAATAGTGTTCGACTCTCATACTTTCTTGGTTGTGTACTTATTTAGTACTTGGTAGACTTTCGGAAAGCTAATTTAACTTTAATATAATCAATTTTACTGATTTATAAACTCGAGTCACAAATTTATATGTTGAGAGAAATAAAAAAGAATGTTAAATGTCTAGTTGACTATAGATATTTTCCCGATCATGTGTAAGTAGTAGTAATCCTAAGAGCACAAGGTATCATGCATATCAATAACACGTTATTGGTATGCCACCTCAGCGCCACATAATACAACTCTCAATAACTCACCAATAACTAAAACACCCTCCCTCATAACACACCACTAACATGTTATTGGGTCCCACAAAATACCCCACTAAAAATACTCACTCACTCACAATACACAAAAAAAAAAAAAAACACTAAACATCACAAATGGCTTGAGCCATTGGAATGGCTCAAATCCCTTTGGCTCACGAATGGCACCAAGTGTGGTATGGTTTGGCTCACCAATGGCACGAAAAATGGATGTTTGGCATGTTAATATTCTCCCATACCGTGTGCTCTAAATGGCAAGTCTTTCAACACATGCCACCGCCACCTTATTTTATGCTTGTCTTTTTCCTACTCCATCGTCATTTTTTTTCCTATTTTTTTATTATTACGAATAGCGATAGATGCGATATTTATATATGAAAATTTACTTAGGCTGGACGCAGTAGAGATTGGCGATCGACATAATCGAGTGTCGATCGTCCTTATGTGGAGAGTCGATCGAGTCCTATCTTTTCCCAAACTTACTGGGGCACCCAATCGCTTGAAGGTCGCTGGAGAGAAAGCTGACGCTGATGTGACAAAGAAAATGAGGGGGATTAGGTGCCCTTACTGGGGGCATCCTTATATGTATCATCCATTTTTAATCAGATGAAAAAAAGATATGCCATTTTCATTCCGAATCTTGCATATGTAACGAAAATAATCATCATTAGTACGGAGTATTTGTTTGGCTGTCATAAGTCTTTAATACAAAATTCTAGTAAATGAAATAAAAAAAGTTTGAATAGAAAAAAAAAATTAAGGGAAATGGTACCACATCGTAAATGTTTAGTTAACTGGTAGATGATGCCATCGAAGAAGCACGACATGGTTTAGTCCCAACCTTTTGTCTAAATGTCATTGGAACAAGTGTTATTGTCTGATGTTAGATCTTTAGAGAAGTGTCAGTCAACATCTAAAAGTGGCGTATAAACTATGATGTCAGGATTTCCCGCCAATTTAAAGTGCTTCGCTTAATTGCTCTCTAATATAGGAGTTCCTTAGAGCTAACTAGGATCCTTAAGTGTCAGTCAATATCCAAAAGTGGCGTATGAAAGTCAGGATTTCCCGTCAATTTAAACCTTAGTGGTTCGCTCCGATGAAAATTAAGGCCAGCATTTTAAAGGTCAAAAGAAAATCCTTGAAGCCCAATCATGGAAGGCCCAACAATAGCCCCTCAAGAGTAAGACCATAGCCCAATATGGCTGTCGGCCTTTTTATATTGTGAGCCCAAGAAAATAGCCCATAAATAACCCATTGTGACCATGTTTTGTAAGGCCCGGTTGTAAACTCAGACCTTACATTTTATTTGAAACATATCAAGTTACTACATTACGTAAAGGTTAATTCATTAACATTCATTTAAACATAAGAAGGTAATAATTACCATCTCATTATGATACTTCAAGTTTCCTTATGAATGTATTTTAATTAATACAACCATTTGCACATAAAATATGACTTCATTGTAAAAATCAACTACAACCTTTTTATAGTTTGGTAGTACATGTTTTCTTGTTTACGTTGTTGCTTCACTTTATCTGTTTATTTCAAGTATACGACAGACAGCTTTTGTTAAACTGATTATTTTAATCTTAACTCAAAAACGGCCTTTTATTCTTCCTTCATCGACAAACCCCGCAAAGGAGTATCCTACTAGGCCTAGCTCCCTTCGGCACACAGTTCGACCAGCAACAAGACCCCGTAGTTGACTTCTCCTTCGAAACGCTCAACCGTCCTCCCCCCTTAGATACCAACAACATTGTCGTTAATAAAGTTGAACTAGCTGTTAAGCATAGGTTTGATTATAACGTTGCTAGGAAACAGCTCATAGTTGTCACGCCGACCTACAACCGGGCACTTCAAGCGTTTTATTTGAATAGGCTTGGTCATGTCCTGAGGCTTGTGCCTCCGCCGGTTTTGTGGATTGTTGTGGAGATGAATGCGGCGTCTACGGAGACGGAGGATATTTTGAGAGGGATGGGGATTATGTATCGGCATTTGGTTTGTGGGAAGAATTTGACGGATGTTAAGGATAGGGGTGTGCATCAGAGGAATACGGCGCTTGAGCATATTGAGCATCATAAGCTTGACGGGATTGTTTATTTTGCGGATGATGATAATATCTATTCGCTCGAGCTGTTTGAAGCGTTGAGAGATATCAGGTATGTACTGCTTTGTTTGCTGATTATACTATCTAATAATGTCGATGTTCTGTTTCTTATGTTGGATACTTATTATTTGATTGCCTATGTGCGATTATGACTGTGAATGTTGATATGCTGCAAATGAAAGATGGTGTACACTTGCCATGTGTACAAATTACTTTTTCAATCACTAGATCCTTCAATTATATCGCTATCTTCGTAGTAGGTAGATTAAGAGCTATAGATTAGGAGCAAGTGCACGAGCAGTGTAGACACATGCGATATTCTTATCTTTATGTTACATCAAATTAATATTGTCTTATTCTCAACATTGAAATTGCATTGCGGATAATGTTTCAAATATGAAGTTGTGAATACATTTTTGAAAAGGCTGATGCTTGCACGCTTGTTTGTCGAGTTGAGCGACCAAGGAACAAAGCTATATTCTCTTGTTTTCTATTTGCTTGAAGGAAAGGGTAACTTATATTTGTTGAGGTTTTGCAATGGGGTGGGGAAAGTATAAATTCCAGACCATCCGGTTAGTAGTAGCACTTTGCCTATCATGTTAGCAATAGTAGTAGTCTTGAAAAAAACAGATCCGAAGATTCAGAAACGCAATCCACATATTAATGGTTTCTTCTGGAAATGTTGGAATAGATCTCAGAGTAAAAAAATATGTGAATTTTAGTAATGCAAACAATCCTATGTTTAGTATAAATTCCGCTCACTTTAGCTTATACAAGAAAGATTGAGATTGCTTATCTTCTACTCGTGAATTTAGGGGTGTTATCGGGTCGGGTTGTCGGGTTATCGGGTCGGGTTAATTTGGGTTTTCAAGTAGAAGAAAGTAACCCGCAACCCGACCCTATAAGGAATCGGGTTATCGGGTTCGGGTTGATATCGGGTCGGGTTAATCGGGTTATCGGGTCACTTGGTTATTTGGCTCAGTTAGTATTTCACGCCTTAAGTGTATGCTACTGAAAGAAAATTAATGTTAGGCTAATGAACATGATGATAATTTCAGTTGTATTTGATGCTAAAAACGTTAGAATCACTCATAGCACATTGATGGCCGATTGTTATTCATAAAAGAACAAAGATAAACTAGTCTTAAGAATAATATGTTTGTGGCTCCTATAGGCTAATTGGATATAACTAATAAATATACTCAATAACTCAAATATGCTGTAAGTTGTAGCATCTCCCACCAAAGGAATGACATGTTCATACGTCGTTATTAAGGTCATACATGCCCAGCGAGTGTTTAGAAATTCGTAATGTGCATTTGCAAATTGAACTAACATATTTATGTTATGTGTTGTATACGTTAATAACGAAAAAGCAGCAACTATCACTAAACTTATGAAAAAAATAACACTTGTTAATGGGCTTTTATCCAAAAATGAAAGATTTATTAATATGTCATTAGATCTTATCGAGTTTATCGGGTTGACCCGATAACCCGATAAGAAATTAATTAGGACCCTAACCCGACCCTATTAGGTTATCGGGTCTATCGGGTTGACCCGATAAACCCGATAAGCTAAGTTGGACCCGAATCAACCCGACCCTATAAAGCTTTATCGGGTTCGGGTCAACCCATTTGACACCCCTACTCGTGATATTCTGATTGACCTATTGGTAAATCCGTGCATCCAGGCTCCTAATGGCTCACATACCTCAAAGTGGCAGTCCTATTTTCTGTTTTTGCCTGATAATTTTTTATCTTTTCACTTTTATTTTGTCACTGAATAGTGAATAAAGTGTGTAAACGTGTTACATGCTGGATTTATCTATGACGGATTTATCTATGACTTACCATTTTGTAAAGGAATATATCCATATTGCTTAGCAAAATGGTGTTACATAAGCTCCAGTTCAGGAAGAAATTTGTCCATGTTTTCATCCATCACTGTGTGCTTTTCTAGACACTAAGATGTTGTTCTGTGTTTGACTGCAGCCGGTTTGGCACTTGGCCAGTCGCAATGGTTGCACAAAGCAAAAACAAGGCAACTTTGGAAGGTCCGGTTTGCAATGGAAGTCAAGTGATTGGGTGGCACACAAATGAGAAGAGTAAAAGGCTTAGAAGATTTCATGTTGACATGTCAGGATTTGCATTCAATAGCACCATCTTGTGGGATCCAAAGAGATGGGAAAAACGCAGCTCAGCTTTGATTCGTCAAATGGACACCGTCAAAGAGGGATTCCAGGTATGCATCATATTGTTTGTACTAATTCAGGGAATTGTCATTTACTTTAAGTTTGGGATTAAATTATTACTGTTTGTTTACTCGTACTGTTACATTTCAGGAGACTACCTTTATAGAACAGTTGGTGGAAGATGAAAGTCAAATGGAAGCGACTCCTTCGGGATGTTCTAAAATCATGAACTGGCATCTTCATTTGGAAGCGCATGGACTTGCTTATCCAAGAGGCTGGTTACTTCAGAAGAACCTCGATGCTGTTCTTCCTATCGAGTAAAAGGCAATGCTTTTGTGACCTTCAAAACAAGAGCCAGAAAGAGGTATGGTTCTAGTTGCATTTTATTGTTGGCAAAATAGATAAAAATAAACCACATTTAACATTCAGATTTTTCTTTACATATGCAAAGAAAATGATTTATCAATGGCATACTTATATATTCATGATATCTGAAACAAATGAATGCTTGTATGAGAACTTGTGAAAATGATAATGAAAAAAGTAATTAACTAAATTTATGAACAAATTATAAATTATACGTATATTGACAATGAAAAAGCCTAAAAGATAAGACGAATGCTAGACGTTAAGGGTGTGAATGGTTGTGATAAGACGAGGCTCTTTTCTGGGAAATTTTTCTATGGAAACTGAAAATTTTAAAACGTGTTCAAAGTGACCTCTTTGGCTCTTTAGCAATCGTGTTCTTGGAAATAGAAAACTCACTATTCCAAGTGATTACTAAGATTTAGAAAACTATAATTTCTAGTTTTCTGCACTTTGCTCTTGCACTTCCCCCTTTTCTAAAATGCAACATGTTAGATTATGATCGACTAACAACCTGGTTACTAGCAACGGATAACTCGATCTTGAAGACGTGATTGACAGAAAAATAATATGCACAAGTAAGTACCCTAATCGAATGATTAGTATTGAAAGAATAACGTACAAAACCCCTCCCCCCTCACCTCCTTTTATAGAGATGAGGGGGAGGAAACCGACTTGTACAAGGACACAAGTTCGGTTGGTTAACATGCTGAAAAGAAACGGGTTGGGCTTGAGACACAAACCGACCCAATGACCCTTATTGATATCCTAAGACTAGTTGACTAATAGGAAACTTAACGCTTAATCCCCTAGACACTCGTAAGCTAATATAGAGACTAAATACATAACAATTTCCACCTTAGGCTTTATATTAGCCTACTCCGACACTCAGCAACTCCAAACAGTCTTTGAAGCTTCATCCAGTACCACCTTCGTCAAGGCATCTGCAGCATTGTGTTCAGTACCCACCTTCAGAATTTCAACCGTCTTTGCTTCCAAGACCTCTCTGATAAAGTGATAACGCACATTGATGTGCTTAGTCCTTTCATGAAAACCATGATTCCGCGATAAGTGAATCGCGCCCTGATTATCACAATTAACTGCCACATCGTTAAGCTCCACGCCCAACTCTTCCAAGAGTCCCCTTAGCCAAATAGCTTCCTTCACAGCCTCCGTAAGGGCCATATACTCCGCCTCTGTAGTTGAAAGAGCCACCACGTGTTGTAGCGTTGCCTTCCAGCTTACAACACATCCCTGTACTAAAAACGCGTAACCAGTGATAGACCTACCTTTATCCGGATCCTTAGCGTAGTCTGAATCAACAAAACCTATTACGTCCACATGGTTGCCACGATCTGTCCCATACACCAAACCCACGTTTGCAGTGCCCTGCAAATATTTCAAAATCCACTTCACTGCTTCCCAATGCTTTTTACCCGGATTCGCCAAATATCTGCTAACTACACTTACCGCATACGCTATGTCTGGCCTCGTGCACACCATCAAGTACATTAAGCTCCCAACCGCATTTGCATACGGCACCTTACTCATCCTTTCAACATCACAATCCCTAACCGGGCAATCCTTCAACGACAGCTTGAAGTGCCCACCCAATGGCATCTTAACCGATTTCCCATTGTCTATTCTAAAATTATTTAAAATCTTAGAAACATACCCGGATTGAGACACCCTCAGAATCTTGTGACTCCGATCCCTGATGATCTCCATACCAAGAATCTTCTTTGCTTCCCCGAGCTCTTTCATGTCGAACTCCCTTTTAAGCAAAGACTTGATAGACCCAATCTCAGCCTTGCTTTTACAAGCAATCAACATATCATCTACATATAACAATAGATAGATATACTCACCTGGTGCATAACTCCTGTAATACACGCAGCTGTCGTAACTGCTACGCTTAAACCCGTTGCTCAGCATATACTCATCAAACCTCCTATACCATTGCCTAGGTGACTGCTTCAATCCATAAAGGGATTTCTTTAACAAACATACCTTGTTACCTTGTTCATAACCCGGTGGTTGTCTCATGTAGATCACTTCTTCAAGATTACCATGTAAAAATGCCGTCTTTACATCAAGCTGCTCCAGCTCATAATCTCTACACGCAGTCAATGCAAGTATAACCCGAATAGATGTGTGTCGAACTACCGGCGAAAATACTTCATTATAGTCAATACCTGCCCTCTGTGTGAATCCACGAGCCACCAACCTCGCCTTGTACCTAGGCTTTTGAACACCTTCAATCCCTTCCTTTATCTTGAACAGCCATTTGCAGCTCACCAGCTTTTGCCCAGCTGGATGATCTACTAACTCATAGGTCTTATTCTTCCTCAGAGAATCCATCTCTTCATCCATAGCAGCTTTCCACTTAGAACTGTCTTCACAAGCAACTGCCTCCTGGTATGTTAATGGTTCATGAGTATCTTCTTCCTCTGCTGCAGCAAACGCGTAAGCGGCCATATTACTTTCATCCCGAAACCTCAAAGGTTTCGTTCTTGTCCTTGGCTCTCTATCCCGAACCAACTGATAATCTGTGAGATCCGGTGTTTGATCATGATCCTGATCCCCTGCATCTTCATCATCGCTATCTTCCTGATCATCTGTCTGATCTTCCTCAAGCGAACGATTATTTAACCTCTGCAGTTCCACCTCAACCTGTAATTCCTCAACAGACTTATCAGTACTGCACCGAATCCTTCAACGTGTCTTTGTACATGACACTTTCATTGAAGACCACGTCCCTGCTAGTGACTATCTTAGGTGATTCATTATTAAGCCTGTATAGCCTGTACCCCTTCACACCTTCAGGATACCCCAAAAGAACGCATTTTACCGCTCTTGGCTCGAGCTTACCTTGTTTAACGTGTGAATATGCGACACAGCCGAAAATCCTCAACATCCCATAATCACTTGGATGTCCCGACCACATCTCCATAGGAGTCTTTTTCTCAATCGCTGTCGATGGTGACCTATTTATAAGATATGCGGCCGTACATGTCGCTTCGCCCGAAGGTCTTAGGCAATCCGTGAATTAATAAACAGTGTACCTTATCCATGAGAGTTCTATTCATCCGTTCTGCTAATCCATTCTGCTGCGGCGTCCCGGCAACTGTCAAATGTCTAGCAATCCCACTCTCAGTGCAATTTGTTCAAACTCCTGGTTACAGAACTCAAGACCATTATCCGTCCTAAGCTTCTTAACCGTCCTCCCAGTCTGATTCTCTACTAACTGCTTCCACTCTTTGAACTTTCCAAATGCTTCGTGTTTGAACCTGAGAATATAAACCCATACCCTCCTGGAATAATCATCAACAATAGATAAGAAATACTTCTTACCTCCAATGATTCCACCTGAGACGGACCCCATAAGTCTGAATGAACATAGTCTATCACTCCCTGAGTAGTGTGCCTTCCTACACCGAAACTGACTCGATGTGACTTTCCCAGAACACAATTCTCACAAAAATCGAGCTTACCTAGACTCTTCTTGCCAAACAACTCCTGCTTTTCCAGCACCTGTAGTCCCGCATCACTGATATGTCCCAGTCTTTTGTGCCAAACCTGGGCAAGACTGTCTTTTTCATCAACACTAGCATTAAGCTCACCTGCCACTGCATGGCCATCCAAAGAGTATACGCAATTTTCCCTTCGGGTTCCAGATAAAACAACCCTGGAACCATTAATCACCTTGATTTTGCCTGACTGCAATTTTACGGTATATCCCTCTTTTTCAAGAGTTCCCAGCGATATCAAGTTTCTTTTCAATTCAGGAATATACATGACATTGTGTAATACAAAACTTGACCCATCTTTCAGTTGTACCCTTACCTTGCCAATACCTCTGATCTTGCACTCCCTGTTGTCACCCAACAGTACCACCCCCCATCGCATTCAGAAAATCAAAAAATAAATCTAACCTTGGTGTCATATGGTATGAACCTCCTGAATCCATGATCCAATCTAGCAGAGCCTCTGCACTCATAACCATCATCACCTCAGAACCGTCATAAATCGAACCACTAGAGCTTGGTTGATCATCTTTCTTGACGAAACCATTTGACTTCTTGCGATTATTCTTCGGACAGTTTCTCTTCAAGTGCTCCTCAGATTGGCAAATATAGCACTTGAGTCTTCCACCTCGAGACTTCGATCTTGATTTTCCCCTGGACTGATGCGAATTCCTGCGATCAGATCTTCACCTCACGTATAACCCTTCACCATCATCCCCCTTCGCCTTAGATCTTTCTTTGATTTCCTTTGAATTCAGTGTGGCCATCACATCCTCCAAAGTCAAAGCTTCCCGTCCATAAAGCAAGGTATCCACAAAGTGTTCGTATGATCTTTGGTAAAGAAGTGAGTAATAATAAAGCAAGATCTTCATCCTCGAATTTTACCTCAATATTTGCTAAATCAACAACGATTTTGTTGAACTCATCTATATGCTCGGAAATCGTTCGTCCAGCCGGCATGTAGAATGTGTACAACTTCTTCTTCGGTACAACTTGTTGGCCAAGGACTTTGTCATGTACAAAGTTTCGAGCTTGGTCCAAACCCCCGTTGCAGTCGTCTCCCCGGTAACCTCTCTCAGAACCTTGTTACCTAAACACAAAATCATGGCACTGTGAGCTTTCTTGTTTAGCTCATCTTTTGCTGTAGCATCCATAGTCGCGGGTAAAACCTCCAGAGCTGCTTCACATCCATGTTGGATTAATAAAGCACGCATCTTAACTCTCCATAACCCGAAATCACCAGTTCCATCGAATTTCTCGATCTCAAACTTGGCTCCCGTCATTCTTTAATCCCTTAATTAATTTGCTAAACCTTGTGAAAAACCTCACAATCACAAACTAACAAAGTCCCTTGTGCAATACCCTTTATTATATTACCAAAGTATTAATATAATAAAAATACTTTTGACTTTAAAATAAATAAAAAGAAACAATCACCTAGACACCTTCACGTGGTGTCATTCATTCTCTTTTTTCTTTATTAAAGTCACCTGCTCCTTTGTTTAATGTCTTTATCTTTCTTTCTTCTTCTTGGATTTCTTTCTTCGTTTAACACAACAAGGAAACCAACAACCAGTGGTCTGTTCACCTTCTTTTTCGTCTGAAACGAACCACCAGAAAAAAAAAATTCCGATCTTGTCACCTACACCCAAAACCAACGAAGACGAAGACCCAAGAACCTTCTCGATCGATCCTAGATAACCAGAAAAACTTTCGAACCTGTCTCTGATACCACTTGTTAGATTATGATCGACTAACAACCTGGTTACTAGCAACGGATAACTCGATCTTGAAGACGTGATTGACAGAAAAATAATATGCACAAGTAAGTACCCTAATCGAATGATTAGTATTGAAAGAATAACGTACAAAACCCCTCCCCCCTCACCTCCTTTTATAGAGATGAGGGGGAGGAAACCGACTTGTACAAGGACACAAGTTCGGTTGGTTAACATGCTGAAAAGAAACGGGTTGGGCTTGAGACACAAACCGACCCAATGACCCTTATTGATATCCTAAGACTAGTTGACTAATAGGAAACTTAACGCTTAATCCCCTAGACACTCGTAAGCTAATATAGAGACTAAATACATAACACAACACTATCTCTAAATGTTAAACACATTTCTAAAAACTAAACCGTCCTCCATTTTCTAGAGATTTAGATAAAATTTCTCACACCTAAATGCACCAAGCCTTTTTTATTTCCAAGTTTTTAATTGCTAGGATTGTCTTATTCTTTCATGCAAGTTATACTCTCTTATGTGGTATAAACCTTCCAAAACATCTAAAATACCAATACTTATAGTTGCATGGGATGTGATAAATTTACTTTCTCACACCTAAATGCACCAAGACTTTTATGGTGCATGTTAACATATTTATAAAGTAATTGCTATTTTAGAGTAAGGGGATTGCCTAGAATGCAACTAAAAATCTTAAACCTGCCCAAGTTGGATATGGGTACTTCACTCGCTCATCAAAAGGAGTGGAGAAGTGGCCTAGTGATAAGGCACTTGACTTACTCAAATGAAGCCTACACATTTGGGGGTGGCCGGGGAGGGGTCGGAAATGGTCACAGGATACCCGGTTAGGCCGTGTACATATGAGTAAAAAAAAAACTCACCCTCCGCGAGTTTACAACAGGAAAACCTCATCCGTTTTCTTTTTGAAGAAATGAGAACATTAAAGACATAACATGCTCATAAGTTGTGTTGCTTTTTGTGCAGTGATAAGATGTCAATATTCAGGCGGCACATTGGTTTTTTGACACTCCATCAGTTTTCCACAAAAGCTATTATGACCAAAAGCAGCTCTGCCTTTTTTTAGAAGCAGTGGGAAAGGAGGTGAAAGAAGAAGTCAAAAGATGATATTGCCTTTTAGTTGTGTTATGTGTATTATTATTATGCTTATATTCTTTTACTACACAGTTCGGTTCGGCCAGAGGTGCCATTGCCTTCTGATATTTTGGTAAAATTCTTTTTTTAAACATGTGAATGTGATAGAGTTGCCTTGTTTTTGTACACCGGAAGGGTAGACTTCAAAGTCTTGTTAATTGAAAGAATAGATTGTGCCTTATTCCAATTTTTGCATACATTTTTGGGTTCGATTATATTTGTAAGCGCACACAAATGCTGGTGCATTGTCTCCCCTGCTTCGGCTTTGCTTCAAGTATTGACTTAAAGTGAGAACATGAAGTAAAAGTATTAGAAGCCACAAGATCCTATGATAACAATAGTAATTTAAGGAAAGAAGATGAGAAAGGAAGATTTTACTTATGAAACACGGCTAACGCATTATAGCAACGTGCATAATGCTAAACCTCGTTTGCGATGTCTCTTGCTGTGCTTTAAGTTGCTCAAAGTATTAACATGCTCTGAACTTTGTTCAATTTATTTTCTGCATAAAATGTAATGTGGCCAAAACAGTTATGGCGAAAATTAAAGTAGAATTATTAATTTCATTGTGCCCAATTAATCTGCAAACCATTTTACTTTTTCTGCATTTGTGTTTCTATAATTTGAGCAAGTGTACATCTTCTCAAATCAGAAATATATTTCTCTGCTAAAGTTTGATGTTGAACTATACAGCTAGTGCAATGGGTCACTATGTCATGAAAGAAATGTTTAAGACGTCTTTATTTTTGATGTTTGATCCTTGTATTTTGACCATTGCATAAGGCAATCAGGGCTAAAAACCCAAGTACAATGGTTCAAAATGTCGATCACATGTTAATAATATTATTTAGTATACATAAAAGGCGGATATTTTTTTCATGGAACAGGAGTCGATTCGGGTTGGTTTTATTGATAAAAGGTCAAAACGGTTATTTTTTAGCTATAAATGAAACGGTTTCAAAGTTGCCTGGCATGTTTTCAAAAGCTAACAACTTCCCGAATAATTTTATTTAAAAGTATTAACTTCTTATTTCCGTGATATACTGTTAGGTAAGATTGTAGACAGGCTCCAAAAAATGTGTAGCGTTGTTGTACTTGTGCAATGCAGAGCACAATAAACCCATCTCATGAACACGAGTCATATATCCCTTGGTGTAAGCATAAAATTATGTTTAATAGAACAAGGTTAAAAATTAAACGTAAGTGTATTAGTGTAATAATCTAATAATCAGCTACAAGAACATCAACAACAACAATACCAAATCACGCCGGGTAAAATGTAGACAGATCAGATACCACATCAACATTTAACAACTTTGTCTATCTATTGCCAATAGCTAAAAACCATACACGTGCCACGTATCTCCTTGTTTCTAGACCAATAATCTCCCATCAATTCAAAACCCCATAACACAGCGTTAGCTAAAAACCATACACCTTTCCACCTTTCTCGCGCCGTCCGGTCACTTTTTGCCGGAAAATGTCAGCCTTGGCGCTGGGTACCAAGAGCTCTAAGTATTGCTACTTCATATATCGAGTGGCACACCGAGTTTATTAGAGTTTCTATAAAGAAAACAAAACACAAACAAACATAGAAATAGAAATAATTGAGAAAAGGGACGACAATCACTTTCTAAAATTGCACACACTTTTATTTAAAAGAAGATAAATAAATGACAATTATAAACCATAATGTTTTGCTGACAGGTGGCCTCCTCTTTTATTTACGCAATCAAGATCTCAACAATTTCATCATTGCTCCAATTGCAGCGCCGACAACAATAAACTTCAATTACAAACTCGCATTGCTGACATTTTAAAATCAGTTGGTATTTCACTGCATGTCCACACTCGGTGCATGGACTATCGCTCTTAATCCCTTGAACAAACGAGAGAGGATGCGGGTGATGACGTTCAAACTTGTGAATACCCCCAAACTTTATATTCACAAACTCATAAGGTCCTTCCCCATAGTATTTACCAAAACCTGATACAGATGTTTCAGATTGAAGTATGTGTGGTGCACAATAAGTGTGGATTGACCAGGCACACTGATGACAGTGGTAGAAACACACCTCTGGATTTAATGCGTCCTCACAAATTTTACAAAAGTATTCACTTTTATGATTTTCAACCGGGAGGTAACTTAATCTCATAGGGTGCTTGTCATACTTATGCCTAATTTCACGAGGCAATAACAAAGCACACCTGACATGTACACCAACATCTTCACAAGTGTCACAAGTGAATGAACATTTATAAATGTAACCTTTACATATAAGACACGACTGTGATATGGAGTAATTTTTTTTGAAAGATATGGAAAGGAGGTGACCTGAATGAGCTTCGTGTGTGATGTTTTGAGGTATGAAACTACAAGTAACATCAATATGATAATCACATTCAACACAACTGTAGACAAACCCGTTACACCCTAACCCACAAACTTCGCTTGAAACACGGATAAAAACATTTTAGGGGCATTTGAATGGAGAATGAGTGTATGATCAGGGTGACCTGGGTATTTTTCTACTTGAGTAGGAAGCTGGGTGCACCACTCATGCAGAACAAAGTTACACTCGTCATTGACACACTTGTAAAATGGAACACTTGTGACTGGTCTCACACACGCATTGCACAATAGTTGAACCTTCTTCAATGGGTTATGACATGATAAAACATTTGTTTTTGAGGAACTTGGTGTGCTTGTAGTATCATTGCATTCAGTACGGACCAGAATTAGGGGGTGTGGATGAAAGTTGTGTTTTACGTAGTTCCCCTCATCTGCTCCAAATGTTCCATGTTCAACTAGTTTAGCAAACATGTGTTTTGGTATGCTATAACTTTCATCAGGGAATGGGAGATGGAGGAGATCCGGATATTCAGAATCTTCATAATTTTTTATGACCAATCTGTTTTCGGTACCTAGTAAACAAAAATTGTGGTTAAAATGAGAAGCTAAATTGTCGGACTATCAAAAAGGATAAACACTCATAGTATCTAGTATCTGACTTACCTCTTGATGTTGCACAAGGAATATGTGCATAGTATCTGCATTTTTCACATTTATAAAGCCAGGTGTTTGGACTGTTATAAAAATCACCTTTACATACCCTGCACTTAGGATAATATCGATCTCTCTGATCTTTTCTTGGGAAGGAATAAGAAAGGATGAGCGGGTGAGGATGAGAGAAAATATCATTTGTAGCATTTTGTATCATGAGATTTTCTGGTAGGAAAGCGCAGTCACTGTGGATGAAGAGGCGAAAACACGTTGTACATATATAAAAAGTGCCTTTATGTTCTTCGCCACACGCGTTACATTCAGACAAATGTGGTTTGGGGGTAGCCGCTAATGGGTGCCGATGGCTAGGGTGATAAATCAGCCGGTCTTCTACGGAGGCTACAGCGCAATTACCATGAATTAGAAATGGATCACTTGTGAGTCTGTCACACTTATCACAGCAGTAAAAGAGCCCAACAGCATCACTTCTTCCACATAAAACACAAAAATACCAATCTGGTTTGTCAGTTAAGTGAAATAAAGTAAGAGTATGAGCAGGGTGAGATGTGTGTTTTAACGTAATGGGAAGCTCGGCGCAGAATTTATGGAGTGAGTAGTCACATGAATGGGCACACTCATAGTAATATCTGTGAAACCAATTGATTTCTTCACGACACCGATCACATTGACGACGTCTAAAGTTTTCACGTGTAATTAGCTCACCGCCGCCATTGTCATCGTCGTCATCATCGTCGTCATATTTTTCTTCGTATAGCGGATAGTTTGGTTGCAAATCAATGAGATTGAGTGGATGCTCGTGTTCAAAGATCTTCACCATTATAATTGTATGTTTATTTATTGCTCTTTTAGATGTAATGTTGCATTATAGACAAGGATTATCCTTGTTTTATACAGAGACCAAAAGAGTATATGTTCTTTTCTTATTTGCAAAGTTTTGCATATTTGGTGATCTTACATTCTTTATTAAAGACCTATAATATTCCCCGACAAATTATTTACCAAATTAGCAAACAATTTCTTTTTCTTTAGAATAAAGAAAAGTAAAAATCACCAAGCAAAATCTTATATGCAAAACCTTGCCAATGAGAAAAGAATATATACACTTTTGTTGTCTTTGACTCTACACACAGCAAGGACTTCGGGCAAGGTTGTCTAGATCCAGATCTTGATCTTAGGATCATACGATTATATGACCCCACTTATAAAAAAAGAGCAGGATCATAGTACGATCTTAATTCGAACAGAATCAGCGTAGGATCGAACGCAGGATCATAGCTTTATTAGAAGTATAAACGTATACAATGCTTATTGGAATACATTGTAAATAAACTTTCTTGATTATGTTCATCTAGCTAAATCTGCATGCAATATAGAATTTAGAAAGTATCAACGAAAACTACAACATGCCTAACCTTCAGCCAGAAACTACGGAACTTATTATAATACAATATCAACATTCTACTAGTTGGGCCTCGAGTACTACATCTGATTTTAGCGCTGAACCAAAGCAGTTGAGATCAAGGCTTGCTTCTCAAGCATAACTTCTTGGGTCGATGAAAGTAATGAATCCATTATATATTGGGGTGAAATCCTGCATTCTAAATATACTCGGACTAGGACAACACAGTGAACACAACATTTGAGTGCTATGCTTGTTTACCTCAATCAGATTATATGGTTTATTTGTCTACTTTTTAGTGCTATGTTGATCATGCTTTTTTGCCATTACAAAATATAAATGATAGCAGGTCAAAATGAGTTGTTTCGTGTTGGAAATCTAAAACTTATAGTTTAAAAAGCACCATGAGAAACCACTTAAAGATAAACAAATTTACCATACATTAAATACATCTTCCTTTGCTCATGAATGCATTAATAGTTGAACAAAATCACCAAAAAAAACCAGATATACTTCAGTTTCACTATATGTTCTTTTCTTATTTGCATATTTTACTTGTGATTTTACATTCTTTATTCTAAAGACATATAATGGTCGCCAACAATTTCAACAAATTCTTATACCAAGTTAACAAGCAATCTCTTTCTTTAGAATAAAGTAAAGTAAAAGTCACCAAGCAAAATCTAATATGCAAAACCTTGTGAATGAGAAAAGAATATATACAATACTATTTTGGTCTCTATGACTCTACATACAGCAAGGACTAGGGTCAAGGTTGTCTAGATCCCGATCATGATCTTAGGATCATACAATTCTACGTTCCCACATATAAAAAAATGAGTAGGATCATAGTACGATCTTAGTTCGAGCAGAATAAGTCTAGGATCGTAAATGATCCGATCCTAATACAATCCCATGTTCTTATTTTCTTTTTTACCTAACTCAAGCCAATTTTGGCCTACAACTTAATGAATGTATAGCATTATTTCTATTAGTATGTGTTTAAATACTAATCATGCATGATCATGTTCTTCAAATCTCGACTACAGTTAACAAGAAGTACAAAAATTTGTAGAGAATTGACACATACCATATGCTAGAACAAATTAATATGCAATTGACAACTGCATAAATATATAATAGTATATCATTTGAAGTCGTCTTACCTCAAACTACGTACGTATCTTAAAGAAATCAGGATCGAACACGTAGTTTGGATTTATAAATCAAACTCAAATCAAAGTTAAAGGCATGATTATATATTTACGAGATGAGTGAATATAAGGTATATATGTTAACTTCTTGTTTCGAACATATTTCAAAACTTTTAAATTCTACATATTTTTTTACCTTGTTATTTTCATAATATAAATCTTTTATGTGACAATACACTTCTATATGTGTGCATTTGAATAGGGCCGAGCAAAACAGATCCCGAATCGAACAAAAAACCGAACCGAACCGGTCCAACTGAAACCGAACCGACCATATTCGGTTGAATTTTGGTTCTCTATTCTTTGACTACACGGTTGGTTAGGGCAGAGGTGCCATTGCCTTCTGATATTTTGGTAAAATTCTTTTTTAAACATGTGAATGTGATAAAGTTGCCTTGTTTTGGTAAATTATTAATTATGTATGTAAGACTATGTTGCCGGAAAAAAAAGTTAGCCTGTCATATGATTTCATTGTGCCCAATTAATCTGCAAACCAATTTACCGTTTCTGCAGTTCTGTTTCTATTATTTGAGCAAGTGTACATCTTTTCAACTCACAAATATATACTGCAATCGGCCACTATGCCATGAGAGAAATGTTTAAGACGTCTTTAGTTTTGATGTTTGATCCTTGCGTTTTGACCATAAGCATAAGGCAATCAGGACTAAAACCCGAGTACAATGGTTCAAAAAGTCAATCACATGTTAATAATATTATTTAGTATACATAAAAAGGTGGCAATCTTAATCAAATTATATGGAAAAGGAGTCGATTGGGGATGGTTTTACTGATACAGGTCAAAACGGATATTTTTTAGCTATAAATGAAACGGGTTAAAAGTTTGCCTGTCATGTTTTCAAAAGCTTACAACTTCCCGAATGGTTTTATTTAAATGTATTAACTTGCTATTTTCATGATATACGGTAATATTTTAAATTATATCTAATAAAATATTTATGCATAAACTCCCTTTAAACACATACAGAAAAGTAAATTTCAGGGTTAACAATTAACTAGTGTTATAATAATAATGATCATACTAGCCCTTGGTATCACAACATCAATAGATTGGTTCTTGCAATTGGACATAACCTCATGAACATCTAAAGTGTAGAATTGCTGTACTGATGCGATGCAGAGCACAAAAAATGCAAGTAAATATTCTATCAGGGAATAACAGATCACTATGAATGCACTAATGCCTGACGTTCAAATTTTTTAGGGAGGTACAAGGTTAGGTAAGAGTGCAGACAGGCTCCAAAAAATGCGTAGCATTGTTTTAGTGATGCAATGCAGAGCACAATAAACCCATCTCATGAACACGAGTCATATATCCCTTGGTGTAAGCATAAAAATATGTTCGATAGAACCAGGTTAAAAATTAAACGTAAATGTATAAGTGTAATAATCTAATAATCAGCTGCAAGAACAATTGTATGTTTGTTTATTACTCTTTTAAATGTAGTGCTGCATTATAGACAAGGATTATCCTTGTTTTATGGAAAGACTTGAAGAGTATATATTCTTTTCTTATTTGCAAAGTTTTGCATATTTGGTGATTTTACATTCTTTATTAAAGACCTATAATGTTCACAGACAAATTCTTCTACCAAGTTAGCAAACAAACTCTTTTTCTTTAGAATAAAGTCAAGTAAAAATCACCAAGCAAAATCTAATATGCTAAACCTTGCCAATGAGAAAAGAATATACACTCTTTTGGTCTCTACGACTCTACACACAACAAGGATTTGGGGCAAGGTTGTCTAGATCCCGATCCTAGAATCGTACAACTCTACGTTCCAACATAAAAAAACGAGTAGGATCATAGTACGATCAATCAGTCTAGGATCGCACGGAGGATCGAAAATTTTCCGATCCTAATACAATCCCATATTCTTATTGTTTTTTTTACCTGACTCAAGCCTATTTTGGCCTGCTTTCGGCATAGCCACATTAATCCAATAACTAAAACTTGAACTTACCGAATGTATTGCATTATTTCTATTTGTATGTGTTTAAATGCTAATCATGCATGATCATCTTCTTTAAATCTCTGCTACAGTTAACACAACTATAACAATTTGTAGAGAATAGACACATACCATATGTTAGAACAAACTAATATGTAACTCACAACTGCATTATATATAATAGTATATCGTTTGAAGTCATCTTACCTCAAACCACGTACGTACGGCCGTGTCTTAAATAAATCCCGATCGAACAAGTAGTTTGGATTTATAAATCAAACTCAAATCTATCTTAAAGTCATGATTATATATTTACGAGGTGAGTGAATATAAGGTATATATGTTAACTTTTTGTTTCGAACATATATACGAGCCTTTCATATTTCAAAACTTTTAAATTCTAACATATTTTTTTACCTTGTTATTTTCATAATATAATTTCTTTTATGTGACAATACAATTCTATAATGTGTGCATTTGAATAGGGCCGAGCAAAACAGATTGAAACCCGAACTGAAAAAAAAACCCAGAGTTGAATCGATCTGACCGAAACCGAACCGACCATATTCAATTCGGTTTTTGGTTCTATATTTTTATGATTTTCAGTTTCAGTTCGGATCGGTTCGGTTCGAACCAAAACCGAAAAAACGACACATAAACCATACAAACAGTATCGAACCGAACGGAGCTTCACAAACCGTACCAAACCGAGTCACTTCAGTTCGGTTGAGAGAAAGGACAACAATGTGAACAAGGATAGGTTTGATTACGTTGCTAGGAAACAACTCCTAGTTGTCACCCCCACTTACAACCGGGAGCTTCAAGCGTTTTATTTGAATAGGCTTGGACACGTCCTTAGGCTTGTCCCTCCACCAATTCTATGGATTGTTGTCGAGATGAATGTGGCGTCTACCGAGACAGCCAATATTTTTAGAGATATGGGGATTATGTATCGCCATTTGGTTTGTGGTAAGAATTTGACGGATATTAAGGATAGGGGTGTGCATCCGAGGAATACAGCGCTTGAACATATTGAGCATCATAAGCTTGACCGGATTGTTTATTTTGCTGATGATGATAATGTCTATTCGCTCGAGCTGTTTGAGATGTTGAGAGATATCAGGTACGTACTGCTTAATTGAAAGAATAGATTGTGCCTTATTCCAATTTTTGCATACATTTGTGGTTGTGTTATGTGTATTATGCTTATTTTCTTTTACTACACGGTTCGGCCAGAGGTCCCATTGCCTTCTGATATTTTGGTTTGTTTTTGTACACTGGAAGGGTAGACTTCAAAGTCTTGTTAATTGAAAGAATAGATTGTGCCTTATTCCAATTTTTGCATACATTTTCGGGCTCAATTATATTTGTAAGATGCCTGGGTAGCAAGAGTTCACTTCTCTGCACAGTTCAAATTTTCAGTTTGGTACCTGATGTGTGGTTATAGACTTTTTTGCAGTAGTTTGAGTTCTTGACACTTTTTTCATCAACAGCTGTCTAAAGATCATTCATGCTCATGTAATTTAGTTCGCAAAACATGACATAGGTTGTTATAAGCGCACACAAGCGCTGATACATTGTCTCCTCTTCATTTTTGCTGTGCTTTAAGTTTGCTCAAAATATTAACATGCTCTGAACTTTGTTCATTTTATTTTCTACATTTATTGTAATAAGGCCAAACAGTTATGGCGAATATTGAAGTAGAATTATTATTTATGTATGCAAGACTATGTTGCCCAAAAAAAAACTTGCCTGTAATATGATTTCATTGTGCCCAATTAATCTGCAAGTGACAGCGCACTACAAACCACTTCAACAAACTTTACAACAATGGCTACAACCACAACCCACTTTTGATCTCTAACACTATTCCAATCTCCCTTCTCTAAGCACCCTTTTACTCACAAAAGAAAAAAAAAAAAAAAAAAAAACTAATAAACGGGACCATTTGACGGGAAAACGCGAGCCATGGTGTGCATGTGGCGCCGTCTGGTAGCATTTTTTGAGACCATTTCGGCTGGTCATGACGGCTCATGACTCAAAAATGCGAGCCACGGTGTGGTGCTCGTGCCGTCCGGTTGCGTTTTGCCAGAAAACGTCAGCCTTGACGATGGGTACCGAGAGCTCAAAGTATTGCTACTAGCCAACTACGTATAACAAGTGGCACACAGAGTTAAACTAAGTAAAACGTTACCTTTTTGGTAGATTGACATGGAGTTTGTTTAAAGAAAACACAAACATAGAAATAGAAATAGAAATAATACTAGATAAAGTTGTAGAATAGCAATGTACTTTTGAAAGTGTCTCGTTTTGGTACGTGTACTTTTTTTAAGTTGTAGAATAGCAATGTACTTTCTATAAGTGTTCCATTTTAGTACGTCAATCGACGTACTAAATTGGAACACTTATGGAAAGTACATTGCTATTCTACAACTTAAAAAAAGTACACGTACCAGATTGGAACACTTATGAAAGTACATTGCTATTCTACAACTTAAAAAAAGTACACGTACTAAAACGGGACACTTTGAAAAGTACATTGCTATTGTACGACTAAAACCCATAATTTAACTGAGTAAATGACAATAATAAACTATATATAATCTTTTGCTGACACGCGTGCCTCCTTTTATTTCAAACCAAACCAACAGATGGAATCAGATCTCAACAATTTCTTCATTGCTCCAATTGCAGCGCTCACAACAATCAAGATCAATTACAAACTTGCATTGCTGACATTTTAAAATCAGTTCGTATTTCATTGGATATCCACACTGCCGGGTGCATGGACCATCGCTCTCAATCCCTTGAATAAACGAGAGAGGATGCGGGTGACGACGTTCAAACTTGTGAATACCCCCAAACTTTATATTCACAAACTCATAAGGTCCCTTAGGATAGCTGAAAGAACCTGTATAGATGTTTCAGACAGCTTTTGTTAAACTGATTATTTTAATCTTAACTCAAAAACGGCCTTTTATTCTTCCTTCATCGACAAACCCCGCAAAGGAGTATCCTACTAGGCCTAGCTCCCTTCGGCACACAGTTCGACCAACGACAAGACCCCGTAGTTGACTTCTCCTTCGAAACGCTCAACCGTCCTCCCCCCTTAGATACCAACAACATTGTCGTTAATAAAGTTGAACTAGCTGTTAAGCATAGGTTTGATTATAACGTTGCTAGGAAACAGCTCATAGTTGTCAAGCGTTTTATTTGAATAGGCTTGGTCATGTCCTGAGGCTTGTGCCTCCGCCGGTTTTGTGGATTGTTGTGGAGATGAATGCGGCGTCTACGGAGACGGCGGATGTTTTGAGAGGGATGGGGATTATGTATCTTTGATGTATGTTGCATCTTTCAGCCAGAGCTTAATGGTTTCTTCTGGAAATGTTGGAATAGATCTCAGAGTAAAAAAATATGTGAATTTTAGTAATGCAAACAATCCTGTTTTTAGTATATTTTCCGCTCACTTTTGCTTATACAAGAAAGATTGAGATTGCTTATCTTCTACTCGTGATATTCTGATTGACCTATTGGTAAATCCGTGCATCCAGGCTCCTAATGGCTCACATACCTCAAAGTGGCAGTCCTATTTTCTGTTTTTGCCTGATAATTTTTTATCTTTTCACTTTTATTTTGTCACTGAATAGTGAATAAAGTGTGTAAACGTGTTTACATGCTGGATTTATCTATGACGGATTTATCTATGACTTACCATTTTGTAAAGGAATATATCCATATTGCTTAGCAAAATGGTGTTACATAAGCTCCAGTTCAGGAAGAAATTTGTCCATGTTTTCATCCATCACTGTGTGCTTTTCTAGACACTAAGATGTTGTTCTGTGTTTGACTGCAGCCGGTTTGGCACTTGGCCAGTCGCAATGGTTGCACAAAGCAAAAACAAGGCAACTTTGGAAGGTCCGGTTTGCAATGGAAGTCAAGTGATTGGGTGGCACACAAATGAGAAGAGTAAAAGGCTCAGAAGATTTCATGTTGATATGTCAGGATTTGCATTCAATAGCACCATCTTGTGGGATCCAAAGAGATGGGAAAAACGCAGCTCAGATTTGATTCGTCAAATGGACACCGTCAAAGAGGGATTCCAGGTATGCATCATATTGTTTGTATTAATTCAGGGAATTGTCATTTACTTTAAGTTCGGGATTAAATTTTACTGTTTGTTTACTAGTACTGTTACATTTCAGGAGACTACCTTTATTGAACAGTTGGTGGAAGATGAAAGTCAAATGGAAGCGACTCCTTCCGGATGTTCTAAAATCATGAACTGGCATCTTCATTTGGAAGCGCATGGACTTGCTTATCCAAGAGGCTGGTTACTTCAGAAGAACCTCGATGCTGTTCTTCCTATCGAGTAAAAGGCAATGCTTTTGTGACCTTCAAAACAAGAGCCAGAAAGAGGTATGGTTCTAGTTGCATTTTATTGTTGGCAAAATAGATAAAAATAAACCACATTTAACATTCAGATTTTTCTTTACATATGCAAAGAAAATGATTTATCAATGGCATACTTATATATTCATGATATCTGAAACAAATGAATGCTTGTATGAGAACTTGTGAAAATGATAATGAAAAAAGTAATTAACTAAATTTATGAACAAATTATAAATTATACATTATATTGACAATGAAAAAGCCTAAAAGATAAGACGAATGCTAGACGTTAAGGGTGTGAATGGTTGTGATAAGACGAGGCTCTTTTCTGGGAAATTTTTCTATGGAAACTGAAAATTTTAAAACGTGTTCAAAGTGACCTCTTTGGCTCTTTAGCAATCGTGTTCTTGGAAATAGAAAACTCACTATTCCAAGTGATTACTAAGATTTAGAAAACTATAATTTCTAGTTTTCTGCACTTTGCTCTTGCACTTCCCCCTTTTCTAAAATGCAACATGTTAGATTATGATCGACTAACAACCTGGTTACTAGCAACGGATAACTCGATCTTGAAGACGTGATTGACACAAAAATAATATGCACAAGTAAGTACCCTAATCGAATGATTAGTATTGAAAGAATAACGTACAAAACCCCTCCCCCCTCACCTCCTTTTATAGAGATGAGGGGGAGGAAACCGACTTGTACAAGGACACAAGTTCGGTTGGTTAACATGCTGAAAAGAAACGGGTTGGGCTTGAGACACAAACCGACCCAATGACCCTTATTGATATCCTAAGACTAGTTGACTAATAGGAAACTTAACGCTTAATCCCCTAGACACTCGTAAGCTAATATAGAGACTAAATACATAACAATTTCCACCTTAGGCTTTATATTAGCCTACTCTGACACTCAGCAACTCCAAACAGTCTCTTTGAAGCTTCATCCAGTACCACCTTCGTCAAGGCATCTGCAGCATTGTGTTCAGTACCCACCCGAATTTCAACCGTCTTTGCTTTCAAGACCTCTCTGATAAAGTGATAACGCACATTGATGTGCTTAGTCATTTCATGAAAAACATGATTCCGCGATAAGTGAATCGCGCCCTGATTATCACAATTAAGCGCCACATCGTTAAGCTCCACGCCCAACTCTTCCAAGAGTCCCCTTAGCTAAATAGCTTCCTTCACAGCCTCCGTAAGGGCCATATACTCCGCCTCTGTAGTTGAAAGAGCCACCACGTGTTGTAGCGTTGCCTTCCACTTACAACACATCCACGTACTAAAAGCGCGTAACCAGGTGATAGACCTACCTTTATCCGGATCCTTAGCGTAGTGCGAATCAACAAAACACATTACGTCCACATGGTTGCCACGATCTGTCCCATACACCAAACCCACGTTTGCGGTGCCTGCAAATATTTCAAAATCCACTTCACTGCTTCCCAATGCTTTTTACCCGGATTCGCCAAATATCGCTAACTACACTTACGCATACGCTATGTCTGACCTCGTGCACACCATCAAGTACATTAAGCTCCCAACCGCATTTGCATACGGCACCTTACTCATCCTTTCAACATCACAATCCCTAACCGGGCAATCCTTCAAAGACAGCTTGAAGTGCCCACCCAATGGTATCTTAACCGATTTCCCATTGTCTATTCTAAAATTATTTAAAATCTTAGAAACATACCCGGATTGAGACACCCTCAGAATCTTGTGACTCCGATCCCTGATGATCTCCATACCAAGAATCTTCTTTGCTTCCCCGAGCTCTTTCATGTCGAACTCCCTTTTAAGCAAAGACTTGATAGACCCAATCTCAGCCTTGCTTTTACAAGCAATCAACATATCATCTACATATAACAATAGATAGATATACTCACGGTGCATAACTCTGTAATACACGCAATTGTCGTAAACTGCTACGCTTAAAGCCGTTGCTCAGCATATACTCATCAAACCTCCTATACCATTGCCTAGGTGATTGCTTCAATCCATAAAGGGATTTCTTTAACAAACATACCTTGTTACCTTGTTCATAACCCGGTGGTTGTCTCATGTAGATCACTTCTTCAAGATTACCATGTAAAAATGCCGTCTTTACATCAAGCTGCTCCAGCTCATAATCTCTACACGATCAATGCAAGTATAACCTGAATAGATGTGTGTCGAACTACCGGCGAAAATACTTCATTATAGTCAATACCGCCCTCTGTGAATCCACGAGCCACAAACCTCGCCTTGTACCTAGGCTTTTGAACACCTTCAATCCCTTCCTTTATCTTGAACACCATTTGCGGCTCACCGGCTTTTGCCCGGTGGATGATCTACTAACTCATAGGTCTTATTCTTCCTCGGAGAATCCATCTCTTCATCCATAGCAGCTTTCCACTTAGAACTGTCTTCACAAGCAACTGCCTCCTGGTATGTTAATGGTTCATGAGTATCTTCTTCCTCTGCTGCAGCAAGCGCGTAGCCCATATTACTTTCATCCGAAACCTCAGGTTTCGTTCTTGTCCTTGGCTCTCTATCGAACCAACGATAATCTGTGAGATCCGGTGTTTGATCATGATCCGATCCCTGCATCTTCATCATCGCTATCTTCTTCGATCATCATGCGATCTTCCTCAATGCGACGATTATTTAACCTCTGCGGTTCCACCTCAACCGTAATTCCTCAACAGACTTATCGGTACACTGCACCAGAATCCTTCAACGTGTCTTTGTACATGACACTTTCATTGAAGACCACGTCCACTGCTAGTGACTATCTTAGGTGATTCGTTATCAAGCCTGTATAGCCTGTACCCCTTCACACCTTCAGGGATACCCCAAAGAACGCATTTTACCGCTCTTGGCTCGATCTTACCTTGTTTAACGTGTGAATATGCGACACAGCCGAAAATCCTCAACATCCCATAATCACTTGGATGTCCCGACCACATCTCCATAGGAGTCTTTTTCTCAATCATTTGTCGATGGTGACCTATTTATAAGATATGCGGCCGTACATGTCGCTTCGCCCGAAGGTCTTAGGCAATCGGTGAATTAATAAGCAGCGTACCTTATCCATGAGAGTTCTATTCATCCGTTCTGCTAATCCATTCTGCTGCGGCGTCCCGGCAACTGTCAAATGTCTAGCAATCCCACTCTCGGTGCAATTTGTTCAAACTCCAGTTCGAACTCAAGACCATTATCCGTCCTAAGCTTCTTAACCGTCCTCCCGGTCGATTCTCTACTAACTGGTTCCACTCTTTGAACTTTCCAAATGCTTCGTGTTTGAACATGAGAATATAAACCCATACCCTCCTGGAATAATCATCAACAATAGATAAGAAATACTTCTTACCTCCAATGATTCCACGAGACGGACCCATAAGTCTGAATGAACATAGTCTATCACTCCCGAGTAGTGTGCCTTCCTACACGGCCCGACTCGATGTGACTTTCCCATAACACAATTCTCACAAAAATCGAGCTTACCTAGACTCTTCTTGCCAAACAACTCACGCTTTTCCAGCACGTAGTCCGCATCAGCGATATGTCCCAGTCTTTTGTGCCAAACACGGGCAAGACTGTCTTTTTCATCAACACTAGCATTAAGCTCACCTCGCCTGCATGGCCATCCAAAGAGTATACGCAATTTTCCCCGGGTTCGGATAAAACAACCACGGAACCATTAATCACCTTGATTTTGCCTTTGCAATTTTACGGTATATCCTCTTTTTCAAGAGTTTCCAGCGATATCAAGTTTCTTTTCAATTCAGGAATATACCTGACATTGTGTAATACAAAACTTGACCCATCTTTCAGTTGTACCCTTACCTTGCCAATACCTCGATCTTGCACTCCACTTTGTCACCCAACGATGCCACCCCCATCGCATTCCAGAAAATCAAAAAATAAATCTAACCTTGGTGTCATATGGTATGAACCTCCTGAATCCATGATCCAATCTAGCGAGCCTGCACTCATAACCATCATCACCTCGAACCGTCGCCATAAATCGAACCACTAGAGCTTGGCTGATCATCTTTCTTGACGAAACCATTTGACTTCTTGCGATTATTCTTTGGACAGTTTCTCTTCAAGTGCTCCTCAGATTGGCAAATATAGCACTTGAGTCTTCCACCTCGAGACTTCGATCTTGATTTTCCACCTGATCGCGAATTCTGCGATCGGATCTTCCCCTCACGTATAACCCTTCACCATCATCCCCTTCGCCTTAGATCTTTCTTTGAATTGATGTGGCCATCACATCCTTCAAAGTCAAAGCTTCCCGTCCATAAAGCAAGGTATCCACAAAGTGTTCGTATGATCTTTGGTAAAGAAGTGAGTAATAATAAAGCAAGATCTTCATCCTCGAATTTTACCTCAATATTTGCTAAATCAACAACGATTTTGTTGAACTCATCTATATGCTCGAAATCGTTCGATCCAGCCGGCATGTAGAATGTGTACAACTTCTTCTTCAGGTACAACTTGTTGGCCAAGGACTTTGTCATGTACAAAGTTTCGAGCTTGGTCCAAACCCCTTGCAGCGTCTCCCCGGTAACCTCTCTCAGAACCTTGTTACCTAAACACAAAATCATGGCCTTGTGAGCTTTCTTGTTTAGCTCACTTTTTTGTAGCATCCATAGTCACAGGTAAAACCTCCAGAGCTGCTTCACATCCATGTTGGATTAATAAAGCACGCATCTTAACTCTCCATAACCCGAAATCACCAGTTCCATCGAATTTCTCGATCTCAAACTTGGCTCCCGTCATTCTTTAATCCCTTAATTAATTTGCTAAACCTTGTGAAAAAACCTCACAATCACAAACTAACAAAGTCCCTTGTGCAATACCCTTTATTATATTACCAAAGTATTAATATAATAAAAATACTTTTGACTTTAAAATAAATAAAAAGAAACAATCACCTAGACACCTTCACGTGGTGTCATTCATTCTCTTTTTTCTTTATTAAAGTCACCTGCTCCTTTGTTTAATGTCTTTATCTTTCTTTCTTCTTCTTGGATTTCTTTCTTCGTTTAACACAACAAGGAAACCAACAACCGTGGTCTGTTCACCTTCTTCTTCGAAGCGAACCACCGAGAAAAAAATTCGATCTTGTCACCTACACCCAAAACCAACGAAGACGAAGACCCAAGAACCTTCTCGATCGATCCTAGATAACCAGAAAAACTTTCGAACCTGTCTCTGATACCACTTGTTAGATTATGATCGACTAACAACCTGGTTACTAGCAACGGATAACTCGATCTTGAAGACGTGATTGACAGAAAAATAATATGCACAAGTAAGTACCCTAATCGAATGATTAGTATTGAAAGAATAACGTACAAAACCCCTCCCCCCTCACCTCCTTTTATAGAGATGAGGGGGAGGAAACCGACTTGTACAAGGACACAAGTTCGGTTGGTTAACATCTGAAAAGCGGGTTGGGCTTGAGACACAAACCGACCCAATGACCCTTATTGATATCCTAAGACTAGTTGACTAATAGGAAACTTAACGCTTAATCCCCTAGACACTCGTAAGCTAATATAGAGACTAAATACATAACACAACACTATCTCTAAATGTTAAACACATTTCTAAAAACTAAACCGTCCTCCATTTTCTAGAGATTTAGATAAAATTTCTCACACCTAAATGCACCAAGCCTTTTTTATTTCCAAGTTTTTAATTGCTAGGATTGTCTTATTCTTTCATGCAAGTTATACTCTCTTATGTGGTATAAACCTTCCAAAACATCTAAAATACCAATACTTATAGTTGCATGGGATGTGATAAATTTACTTTCTCACACCTAAATGCACCAAGACTTTTATGGTGCATGTTAACATATTTATAAAGTAATTGCTATTTTAGAGTAAGGGGATTGCCTAGAATGCAACTAAAAATCTTAAACCTGCCCAAGTTGGATATGGGTACTTCACTCGCTCATCAAAAGGAGTGGAGAAGTGGCCTAGTGATAAGGCACTTGACTTACTCAAATGAAGCCTACACATTTGGGGTGGCCGGGAAGGGTCGGAAATGGTCACAGGATACCCGGTTAGGCCGTGTACATATGAGTAAAAAAAAAACTCACCCTCCGCGAGTTTACAACAGGAAAACCTCATCCGTTTTCTTTTTGAAGAAATGAGAACATTAAAGACATAACATGCTCATAAGTTGTGTTGCTTTTTGTGCAGTGATAAGATGTCAATATTCAGGCGGCACATTGGTTTTTTGACACTCCATCAGTTTTCCACAAAAGCTATTATGACCAAAAGCAGCTCTGCCTTTTTTTAGAAGCAGTGGGAAAGGAGGTGAAAGAAGAAGTCAAAAGATGATATTGCCTTTTAGTTGTGTTATGTGTATTATTATTATGCTTATATTCTTTTACTACACAGTTCGGTTCGGCCAGAGGTGCCATTGCCTTCTGATATTTTGGTAAAATTCTTTTTTTAAACATGTGAATGTGATAGAGTTGCCTTGTTTTTGTACACCGGAAGGGTAGACTTCAAAGTCTTGTTAATTGAAAGAATAGATTGTGCCTTATTCCAATTTTTGCATACACTTTTGGGTTCGATTATATTTGTAAGCGCACACAAACGCTGGTGCATTGTCTCCCCTGCTTCGGCTTTGCTTCAAGTATTGACTTAAAGTGAGAACATGAAGTAAAAGTATTAGAAGCAACAAGATCCTATGATAACAATAGTAATTTAAGGAAAGAAGATGAGAAAGGAAGATTTTACTTGTGAAACACAGCTAACGCATTATAGCGACGTGCATAATGCTAAACCTCGTTCTGATGTCTCTTGCTGTGCTTTAAGTTGCTCAAAGTATTAACATGCTCTGAACTTTGTTCAATTTATTTTCTGCATAAAATGTAATGTGGCCAAAACAGTTATGGCGAAAATTAAAGTAGAATTATTAATTTCATTGTGCCCAATTAATCTGCAAACCATTTTACTTTTTCTGCATTTGTGTTTCTATAATTTGAGCAAGTGTACATCTTCTCAAATCAGAAATATATTTCTCTGCTAAAGTTTGATGTTGAACTATACAGCTAGTGCAATGGGTCACTATGTCATGAAAGAAATGTTTAAGACGTCTTTATTTTTGATGTTTGATCCTTGTATTTTGACCATTGCATAAGGCAATCAGGGCTAAAAACCCAAGTACAATGGTTCAAAATGTCGATCACATGTTAATAATATTATTTAGTATACATAAAAGGCGGATATTTTTTTCATGGAACAGGAGTCGATTCGGGTTGGTTTTATTGATAAAAGGTCAAAACGGTTATTTTTTAGCTATAAATGAAACGGTTTCAAAGTTGCCTGGCATGTTTTCAAAAGCTAACAACTTCCCGAATAATTTTATTTAAAAGTATTAACTTCTTATTTTCGTGATATACTGTTAGGTAAGATTGTAGACAGGCTCCAAAAAATGTGTAGCGTTGTTGTACTTGTGCAATGCAGAGCACAATAAACCCATCTCATGAACACGAGTCATATATCCCTTGGTGTAAGCATAAAATTATGTTCAATAGAACAAGGTTAAAAATTAAACGTAAGTGTATTAGTGTAATAATCTAATAATCAGCTACAAGAACATCAACAACAACAATACCAAATCACGCCGGGTAAAATGTAGACAGATCAGATACCACATCAACATTTAACAACTTTGTCTATCTATTGCCAATAGCTAAAAACCATACACGTGCCACGTATCTCCTTGTTTCTAGACCAATAATCTCCCATCAATTCAAAACCCCATAACACAGCGTTAGCTAAAAACCATACACCTTTCCACCTTTCTCGCGCCGTCCGGTCACTTTTTGCCGGAAAATGTCAGCCTTGGCGCTGGGTACCAAGAGCTCTAAGTATTGCTACTTCATATATCGAGTGGCACACCGAGTTTATTAGAGTTTCTATAAAGAAAACAAAACACAAACAAACATAGAAATAGAAATAATTGAGAAAAGGGACGACAATCACTTTCTAAAATTGCACACACTTTTATTTAAAAGAAGATAAATAAATGACAATTATAAACCATAATGTTTTGCTGACAGGTGGCCTCCTCTTTTATTTACGCAATCAAGATCTCAACAATTTCATCATTGCTCCAATTGCAGCGCCGACAACAATAAACTTCAATTACAAACTCGCATTGCTGACATTTTAAAATCAGTTGGTATTTCACTGCATGTCCACACTCGGTGCATGGACTATCGCTCTTAATCCCTTGAACAAACGAGAGGATGCGGTGATGACGTTCAAACTTGTGAATACCCCCAAACTTTATATTCACAAACTCATAAGGTCCTTCCCCATAGTATTTACCAAAACCTGATACAGATGTTTCAGATTGAAGTATGTGTGGTGCACAATAAGTGTGGATTGACCAGGCACACTGATGACAGTGGTAGAAACACACCTCTGGATTTAATGCGTCCTCACAAATTTTACAAAAGTATTCACTTTTATGATTTTCAACCGGGAGGTAACTTAATCTCATAGGGTGCTTGTCATACTTATGCCTAATTTCACGAGGCAATAACAAAGCACACCTGACATGTACACCAACATCTTCACAAGTGTCACAAGTGAATGAACATTTATAAATGTAACCTTTACATATAAGACACGACTGTGATATGGAGTAATTTTTTTTGAAAGATATGGAAAGGAGGTGACCTGAATGAGCTTCGTGTGTGATGTTTTGAGGTATGAAACTACAAGTAACATCAATATGATAATCACATTCAACACAACTGTAGACAAACCCGTTACACCCTAACCCACAAACTTCGCAACGAAACACGGATAAAAACTTATTAGGGGCATTTGAATGGAGAATGAGTGTATGATCAGGGTGACCTGGGTATTTTTCTACTTGAGTAGGAAGCTGGGTGCACCACTCATGCAGAACAAAGTTACACTCGTCATTGACACACTTGTAAAATGGAACACTTGTGACTGGTCTCACACACGCATTGCACAATAGTTGAACCTTCTTCAATGGGTTATGACATGATAAAACATTTGTTTTTGAGGAACTTGGTGTGCTTGTAGTATCATTGCATTCAGTACGGACCAGAATTAGGGGGTGTGGATGAAAGTTGTGTTTTACGTAGTTCCCCTCATCTGCTCCAAATGTTCCATGTTCAACTAGTTTAGCAAACATGTGTTTTGGTATGCTATAACTTTCATCAGGGAATGGGAGATGGAGGAGATCCGGATATTCAGAATCTTCATAATTTTTTATGACCAATCTGTTTTCGGTACCTAGTAAACAAAAATTGTGGTTAAAATGAGAAGCCAAATTGTCGGACTATCAAAAAGGATAAACACTCATAGTATCTAGTATCTGACTTACCTCTTGATGTTGCACAAGGAATATGTGCATAGTATCTGCATTTTTCACATTTATAAAGCCAGGTGTTTGGACTGTTATAAAAATCACCTTTACATACCCTGCACTTAGGATAATATCGATCTCTCTGATCTTTTCTTGGGAAGGAATAAGAAAGGATGAGCGGGTGAGGATGAGAGAAAATATCATTTGTAGCATTTTGTATCATGAGATTTTCTGGTAGGAAAGCGCAGTCACTGTGGATGAAGAGGCGAAAACACGTTGTACATATATAAAAAGTGCCTTTATGTTCTTAGCCACACAGCGTTACATTCAGACAATTGTGGTTTGGGGGTAGCCGCTAATGGGTGCCGATGGCTAGGGTGATAAATCAGCCGGTCTTCTACGGAGGCTACAGCGCAATTACCATGAATTAGAAATGGATCACTTGTGAGTCTGTCACACTTATCACAGCAGTAAAAGAGCCCAACAGCATCACTTCTTCCACATAAAACACAAAAATACCAATCTGGTTTGTCAGTTAAGTGAAATAAAGTAAGAGTATGAGCAGGGTGAGATGTGTGTTTTAACGTAATGGGAAGCTCGGCACAGAATTTATGGAGTGAGTAGTCACATGAATGGGCACACTCATAGTAATATCTGTGAAACCAATTGATTTCTTCACGACACCGATCACATTGACGACGTCTAAAGTTTTCACGTGTAATTAGCTCACCGCCGCCATTGTCATCGTCGTCATCATCGTCGTCATATTTTTCTTCGTATAGCGGATAGTTTGGTTGCAAATCAATGAGATTGAGTGGATGCTCGTGTTCAAAGATCTTCACCATTATAATTGTATGTTTATTTATTGCTCTTTTAGATGTAATGTTGCATTATAGACAAGGATTATCCTTGTTTTATACAGAGACCAAAAGAGTATATGTTCTTTTCTTATTTGCAAAGTTTTGCATATTTGGTGATCTTACATTCTTTATTAAAGACCTATAATATTCCCCGACAAATTATTTACCAAATTAGCAAACAATTTCTTTTTCTTTAGAATAAAGAAAAGTAAAAATCACCAAGCAAAATCTTATATGCAAAACCTTGCCAATGAGAAAAGAATATATACACTTTTGTTTTCTTTGACTCTACACACAGCAAGGACTCGGGGCAAGGTTGTCTAGATCCAGATCTTGATCTTAGGATCATACGATTATATGATCCCACTTATAAAAAAAGAGCAGGATCATAGTACGATCTTAATTCGAACAGAATCAGCATAGGATCGAACGCAGGATCATAGCTTTATTAGAAGTATAAACGTATACAATGCTTATTGGAATACATTGTAAATAAACTTTCTTGATTATGTTCATCCAGCTAAATCTGCATGCAATATAGAATTTAGAAAGTATCAACGAAAACCGTAACATGCCTAGCCTTCAGCCAGAAACTACGGAACTTATTATAATACAATATCAACATTCTACTAGTTGGGCCTCGAGTACTACATCTGATTTTAGCGCTGAACCAAAGCAGTTGAGATCAAGGCTTGCTTCTCAAGCATAACTTCTTGGGTCGATGAAAGTAATGAATCCATTATATATTGGGGTGAAATCCTGCATTCTAAATATACTCGGACTAGGACAACACAGTGAACACAACATTTGAGTGCTATGCTTGTTTACCTCAATCAGATTATATGGTTTATTTGTCTACTTTTTAGTGCTATGTTGATCATGCTTTTTTGCCATTACAAAATATAAATGATAGCAGGTCAAAATGAGTTGTTTCGTGTTGGAAATCTAAAACTTATAGTTTAAAAAGCACCATGAGAAACCACTTAAAGATAAACAAATTTACCATACATTAAATACATCTTCCTTTGCTCATGAATGCATTAATAGTTGAACAAAATCACCAAAAAAAACCAGATATACTTCAGTTTCACTATATGTTCTTTTCTTATTTGCATATTTTACTTGTGATTTTACATTCTTTATTCTAAAGACATATAATGGTCGCCAACAATTTCAACAAATTCTTATACCAAGTTAACAAGCAATCTCTTTCTTTAGAATAAAGTAAAGTAAAAGTCACCAAGCAAAATCTAATATGCAAAACCTTGTGAATGAGAAAAGAATATATACAATACTATTTTGGTCTCTATGACTCTACATACAGCAAGGACTAGGGTCAAGGTTGTCTAGATCCCGATCATGATCTTAGGATCATACAATTCTACGTTCCCACATATAAAAAAACGAGTAGGATCATAGTACGATCTTAGTTCGAGCAGAATAAGTCTAGGATCGTAAATGATCCGATCCTAATACAATCCCATGTTCTTATTGTCTTTTTACCTAACTGAAGCCAATTTTGGCCTACAACTTAATGAATGTATTGCATTATTTCTATTAGTATATATGTGTTTAAATACTAATCATGCATGATCATGTTCTTCAAATCTCGACTACAGTTAACAAGAAGTACAAAAATTTGTAGAGAATTGACACATACCATATGCTAGAACAAATTAATATGCAATTGACAACTGCATAAATATATAATAGTATATCATTTGAAGTCGTCTTACCTCAAACTACGTACATTATCTTAAAGAAATCAGGATCGAACACGTAGTTTGGATTTATAAATCAAACTCAAATCAAAGTTAAAGGCATGATTATATATTTACGAGATGAGTGAATATAAGGTATATATGTTAACTTCTTGTTTGGAACATATTTCAAAACTTTTAAATTCTACATATTTTTTTACCTTGTTATTTTCATAATATAAATCTTTTATGTGACAATACACTTCTATATGTGTGCATTTGAATAGGGCCGAGCAAAACAGATCCCGAATCGAACAAAAACCCGAACCGAACCGGTCCAACTGAAACCGAACCGACCATATTCGGTTGAATTTTGGTTCTCTATTCTTTGACTACACGGTTGGTTAGGGCAGAGGTGCCATTGCCTTCTGATATTTTGGTAAAATTCTTTTTTAAACATGTGAATGTGATAAAGTTGCCTTGTTTTGGTAAATTATTAATTATGTATGTAAGACTATGTTGCCGGAAAAAAAAGTTAGCCTGTAATATGATTTCATTGTGCCCAATTAATCTGCAAACCAATTTACCGTTTCTGCAGTTCTGTTTCTATTATTTGAGCAAGTGTACATCTTTTCAACTCACAAATATATAGTGCAATCGGCCACTATGCCATGAGAGAAATGTTTAAGACGTCTTTAGTTTTGATGTTTGATCCTTGCGTTTTGACCATAAGCATAAGGCAATCAGGACTAAAACCCGAGTACAATGGTTCAAAAAGTCAATCACATGTTAATAATATTATTTAGTATACATAAAAAGGTGGCAATCTTAATCAAATTATATGGAAAAGGAGTCGATTGGGGATGGTTTTCAAAAGCTTACAACTTCCCGAATGGTTTTATTTAAATGTATTAACTTGCTATTTTCATGATATACGGTAATATTTTAAATTATATCTAATAAAATATTTATGCATAAACTCCCTTTAAACACATACAGAAAAGTAAATTTCAGGGTTAACAATTAACTAGTGTTATAATAATAATGATCATACTAGCCCTTGGTATCACAACATCAATAGATTGGTTCTTGCAATTGGACATAACCTCATGAACATCTAAAGTGTAGAATTGCTGTACTGATGCGATGCAGAGCACAAAAAATGCAAGTAAATATTCTATCAGGGAATAACAGATCACTATGAATGCACTAATGCCTGACGTTCAAATTTTTTAGGGAGGTACAAGGTTAGGTAAGAGTGCAGACAGGCTCCAAAAAATGCGTAGCATTGTTTTAGTGATGCAATGCAGAGCACAATAAACCCATCTCATGAACACGAGTCATATATCCCTTGGTGTAAGCATAAAAATATGTTCGATAGAACCAGGTTAAAAATTAAACGTAAATGTATAAGTGTAATAATCTAATAATCAGCTGCAAGAACAATTGTATGTTTGTTTATTACTCTTTTAAATGTAGTGCTGCATTATAGACAAGGATTATCCTTGTTTTATGGAAAGACTTGAAGAGTATATATTCTTTTCTTATTTGCAAAGTTTTGCATATTTGGTGATTTTACATTCTTTATTAAAGACCTATAATGTTCACAGACAAATTCTTCTACCAAGTTAGCAAACAAACTCTTTTTCTTTAGAATAAAGTCAAGTAAAAATCACCAAGCAAAATCTAATATGCTAAACCTTGCCAATGAGAAAAGAATATACACTCTTTTGGTCTCTACGACTCTACACACAACAAGGATTTGGGGCAAGGTTGTCTAGATCCCGATCCTAGAATCGTACAACTCTACGTCCAACATAAAAACGAGTAGGATCATAGTACGATCAATCAGTCTAGGATCGCACGGAGGATCGAAAATTTTCCGATCCTAATACAATCCCATATTCTTATTGTTTTTTTTACCTGACTCAAGCCTATTTTGGCCTGCTTTCGGCATAGCCACATTAATCCAATAACTAAAACTTGAACTTACCGAATGTATTGCATTATTTCTATTTGTATGTGTTTAAATGCTAATCATGCATGATCATCTTCTTTAAATCTCTGCTACAGTTAACACAACTATAACAATTTGTAGAGAATAGACACATACCATATGTTAGAACAAACTAATATGTAACTCACAACTGCATTATATATAATAGTATATCGTTTGAAGTCATCTTACCTCAAACCACGCACGTCGGCCGTGTCTTAAATAAATCCCGATCGAACAAGTAGTTTGGATTTATAAATCAAACTCAAATCTATCTTAAAGTCATGATTATATATTTACGAGGTGAGTGAATATAAGGTATATATGTTAACTTTTTGTTTCGAACATATATACGAGCCTTTCATATTTCAAAACTTTTAAATTCTAACATATTTTTTTACCTTGTTATTTTCATAATATAATTTCTTTTATGTGACAATACAATTCTATAATGTGTGCATTTGAATAGGGCCGAGCAAAACAGATTGAAACCCGAATCTGAAAAACCCAGAGTTGAATCGATCTGACCAAACCGAACCGACCATATTCAATTCGGTTTTGGTTCTATATTTTATGATTTTCAGTTTCAGTTCGGATCGGTTCGGTTCGAACCAAAACCGAAAAAACGACACATAAACCATACAAACAGTATCGAACCGAACGGAGCTTCACAAACCGTACCAAACCGAGTCACTTCAGTTCGGTTGAGAGAAAGGACAACAATGTGAACAAGGATAGGTTTGATTACGTTGCTAGGAAACAACTCCTAGTTGTCACCCCCACTTACAACCGGGCGCTTCAAGCGTTTTATTTGAATAGGCTTGGACACGTCCTTAGGCTTGTCCCTCCACCAATTCTATGGATTGTTGTCGAGATGAATGTGGCGTCTACCGAGACAGCCAATATTTTTAGAGATATGGGGATTATGTATCGCCATTTGGTTTGTGGTAAGAATTTGACGGATATTAAGGATAGGGGTGTGCATCCGAGGAATACAGCGCTTGAACATATTGAGCATCATAAGCTTGACCGGATTGTTTATTTTGCTGATGATGATAATGTCTATTCGCTCGAGCTGTTTGAGATGTTGAGAGATATCAGGTACGTACTGCTTAATTGAAAGAATAGATTGTGCCTTATTCCAATTTTTGCATACATTTGTGGTTGTGTTATGTGTATTATGCTTATTTTCTTTTACTACACGGTTCGGCCAGAGGTCCCATTGCCTTCTGATATTTTGGTTTGTTTTTGTACACTGGAAGGGTAGACTTCAAAGTCTTGTTAATTGAAAGAATAGATTGTGCCTTATTCCAATTTTTGCATACATTTTCGGGCTCAATTATATTTGTAAGATGCCTGGGTAGCAAGAGTTCACTTCTCTGCACAGTTCAAATTTTCAGTTTGGTACCTGATGTGTGGTTATAGACTTTTTTGCAGTAGTTTGAGTTCTTGACACTTTTTTCATCAACAGCTGTCTAAAGATCATTCATGCTCATGTAATTTAGTTCGCAAAACATGACATAGGTTGTTATAAGCGCACACAAGCGCTGATACATTGTCTCCTCTTCATTTTTGCTGTGCTTTAAGTTTGCTCAAAATATTAACATGCTCTGAACTTTGTTCATTTTATTTTCTACATTTATTGTAATAAGGCCAAACAGTTATGGCGAATATTGAAGTAGAATTATTATTTATGTATGCAAGACTATGTTGCCCAAAAAAAAACTTGCCTGTAATATGATTTCATTGTGCCCAATTAATCTGCAAGTGACAGCGCACTACAAACCACTTCAACAAACTTTACAACAATGGCTACAACCACAACCCACTTTTGATCTCCAACACTATTCCAATCTCCCTTCTCTAAGCACCCTTTTACTCACAAAAGAAAAACGGACCATTTGACGGAAAACGCGAGCCATGGTGTGCATGTGGCGCCGCCTGGTAGCATTTTGAGACCATTTCGGCTGGTCATGACGGCTCATGACTCAAAAATGCGAGCCACGGTGTGGAGCTCGTGCCGTCGGTTTGCGTTTTGCCAGAAAACGTCAGCCTTGGCGCTGGGTACCGAGAGCTCAAAGTATTGCTACTAGCCTACTACGTATAACAAGTGGCACACAGAGTTAAACTAAGTAAAACGTTACCTTTTTGGTAGATTGACATGGAGTTTGTAAAAAAGAAAACACAAACATAGAAATAGAAATAATACTAGATAACTGAGAAAAGGCCGACAATAACTTTTTTTTTTTTTTTTACACTTTCTATATATAATTTAACTGAGTAAATGACAATAATAAACCATATATATAATCTTTTGCTGACACGCGTGCCTCCTTTTATTTCAAACCAAACCAACGGATGGAATCAGATCACCATTTGCGGCGCTTACGACACTCAAGATGAATTACAAACTCGCATTGCTGACATTTTAAAATCAGTTCGTATTTCACTGGATATCTACACTGCTGGGTGCATGGACCATCGCTCTCAATCCCTTGAACAAACGAGAGAGGATGCGGGTGACGACGTTCAAACTTGTGAATACCCCCAAACTTTATATTCACAAAGCTATAAGGTCCTTCCCGATAGTAGTATTTACTAAAACCTACAGATGTTTCAGATTGAAGTATGTGTGGTGCACAATAACTATGGATTGACCAGGCACACTCATAACAGTGGTAGAAACACTGCTCTGGATTTAATGCGCCCTCACAAATTTCACAAAAGTAATCACTTTTATGATTTTCAATCGGGAGGTAACTTAATCTCATAGGGTGCTTGTCATACTTATGCCTAATTTCACCAGGCAAAAACAAAGCACACCCGACATGTACAACAACATATTCACAAGTGTCGCAACTGAATGAACATTCATAACTGTAACCTTTACATATAAGACACCGTGTGTTGTAAACTTTTTTGAATGAACTGGAAAGAAGGTGACCTGAATGAACTTCGTGTGTGATGTTTTGAGGTATGAAACCACAAGTAACATCAACATGATAATCACATTTAACACAACTGTAGACAAACCCGTTACACTCTAACTCACAAACTTTGCAACGAAAAACGGATAAAAACTTATTATGGGCATTTGAATGGAGAATGAGTGTATGATCAGGGTGACCTGGGTATTTTTCTACTTGAGTAGGAAGCTGGGTGCACCACTCATGCAGAATAAAGTTACAGTCGTCATTGACACACTTGTAAAATGGAACACTTGTGACTGGTCTCACACACGCATTACACAATAGTTGAACCTTCTTCATCGGGTTATGACAAGATAAAACATTTGTTTTTGACGATGTTGGCGTGCTTGTAGCATGATTGCATTCAGTACGGACCAGAATTAGGGGGTGAGGATGAAAGTTGTGTTTTACGTAGTTCCCCTCATCTGCTCCAAATGTTCCATGTTCAACTAGTTTAGCAAACATGTGTTTTGGTATGCTATAACTTTCATCAGGGAATGGGAGATGGAGGAGATCCGGATATTCAGAATCTTCATAATTTTTTATGACCAATCTGTTTTCGCTACCTAGTAAAAAAATTGTGGTTAAAATGAGAAGCTAAATTGTCGGACTATCAAAAAGTATAAACACTTGTAAACTATATTTGCACATCAAACTGACTTACCTCTTGATGTCGCACAAGGAATATGTGCATAATATCTGCATTTTTTACATTCATAAAGCCAGGTGTTTGGACTTTCATAAAAATCACCTTTACATACCCTGCACTTAGGAATATATTGATCGTCCTGATCTTTTCTTGGGAAGGAATAAGAAAGGATGAGCGGGTGAGGATGGGAGAAAATATTATTTGTAGCATTTTGTATCATGAGATTTTCTGGTAGGAAAGCACAGTCACTGTGGATGAAGAGGCCAAAACACGTTGTACATATATAAAAAGTACCTTCGTGTTTCTTACCACAAGCGTTACATTCAGAGAGTTGTGGTTTGAGGGTAGCAGCTAATGGGTGCCGATGGCTAGGGTGATAAATCAGCCGGTCTTCTACGGAGTCCATAGCGCAATTACAATGAATTAGAAAGAATTCACATCCTGGACATAAGTAACAGAGCCCAACAGCATCATTTCTTCCACATAAAACACAAAACCACAGATTTCGATAGTTAGGGAAGTTAAATAAAATAAGAGTATGAGCAGGGTGAAATGTGTGTTTTAACGTAACGGGAAGCTCGCGGCAGAATTTATGGAGTGAGTAGTCACATGAATGGGCACACTCATAGTAATATCTGTGAAACCAATTGATTTCTTCATAGCACCGATCACATCGACGAGGTCGAAAGTTTTGACGTGTAATTAGCTCAACGCCGCCATTGTCATCATCGTCGTCATCATCGTCATCATATTTTTCTTCGTACAGTGGATAGTTTGGTTGCAAATCAATGAGATTGAGTGGATGCTCGTGTTCAAGGATCTTGGCCATTATAATTTTATGTTTGTTTATTACTCTTTTAGATGTAATGTTGAATTATAGACAAGGATTATCCTTGTTTTATACAGAGACCAAAAGAGTATATGTTCTTTTCTTATTTGCAAAGTTTTGCATATTTGGTGATCTTACATTCTTTATTAAAGACCTATAATATTCCCCGACAAATTATTTACCAAATTAGCAAACAATTTCTTTTTCTTTAGAATAAAGAAAAGTAAAAATCACCAAGCAAAATCTTATATGCAAAACCTTGCCAATGAGAAAAGAATATATACACTTTTGTTTTCTTTGACTCTACACACAGCAAGGACTCGGGGCAAGGTTGTCTAGATCCAGATCTTGATCTTAGGATCATACGATTATATGATCCCACTTATAAAAAAAGAGCAGGATCATAGTATGATCTTAATTCGAACAGAATCAGCGTAGGATCGAACGCAGGATCATAGCTTTATTAGAAGTATAAACGTATACAATGCTTATTGGAATACATTGTAAATAAACTTTCTTGATTATGTTCATCCAGGGCCGTCTCGTGGATTTCAGTGGCCCCGTGTCATTACCACAAAGAGGCCCTCAAACATTAACAAAATATACATATGTATAACTAGTGCATAAATTAATTAAGCTCGAGTCTCATATTGTGTTCATATATTTAATACAAGTGCATGAAATTTGATGGCCCTCGTCAGGCGGTGGCCCTGTGCAATCGCACCTCTTGCACTCCCTTAAAGCCGCCCCTGTGTTCATCCAGCTAAATCTGCATGCAATATAGAATTTAGAAAGTATCAACGAAAACCACAACATGCCTGACCTTCAGCCAGAAACTACGGAACTAATTATAATACAATATCAACATTCTACTAGTTACATACACGCTACATTGCTAGGCAGCATGTTGGGCCTTGAGTACTACATCTGATTTTTACGCTGAACCAAAGCAGTTGAGATCACGGCTCGCTTCAAAAGCATAACTTCTTGGGTCGATGAAAGTAGCTACATTGCTAGGCAGCACGTTGGGCCTTGAGTACTACATCTGATTTTTACGCTGAACCAAAGCAGTTGAGATCACGGCTCGCTTCTAAAGCATAACTTCTTGGGTCGATGAAAGTAGCTACATTGCTAGGCAGCACGTTGGGCCTTGAGTACTACATCTGATTTTTACGCTGAACCAAAGCAGTTGAGATCAAGGCTTGCTTCTCAAGCATAACTTCTTGGGTCGATGAAAGTAATGAATCCGTTATATGTTGGGGTGAAATCCAGCATTCTAATTATACTCGGACTAGGACAACACAGTGAACACAACATTTGAGTACTATGCCATGTTTACCTCAATCAGATTATATGGTTTATTTGTCTACTTTTTAGTGCTACGTTGATCATGCTTTTTTGCCATTACAAAATATTAATGATAGCAGGTCAAAATGAGTTGTTTCGTGTTGGAAATCTAAAGCTTATAGTTTAAAAAGCACCATGAGAAACCACTTAAAGATAAACAAATTTACCATACATTAAATACATCTTCCTTTGCTCATGAATGCATTAATAGTTGAACAAAATCACCAAAAGAAACCAGATATACTTCAGTTTCACTATAGGTTCTTTTCTTATTTGCAAAGTTTTGCATATTTTACTTGTGATTTTACATTCTTTATTCTAAAGACCTATAATGGTCGCCAACAATTTCAACAAATTCTTATACCAAGTTAACAAGCAATCTCTCTCTTTAGAATAAAGTAAAGTAAAAGTCACCAAGCAAAATCTAATATGCAAAACCTTGTGAATGAGAAAAGAATATATACAATACTATTTTGGTCTCTACGACTCTACATACAGCAAGGACCAGGGTCAAGGTTGTCTAGATCCCGATCATGATCTTAGGATCATACAATTCTACGTTCCCACATATAAAAAAATGAGTAGGATCATAGTACGATCTTAGTTCGAAAGAGATAAGTCTAGGATCGTAAATGATCCGATCCTAATACAATCCCATGTTCTTATTTTTATTTTTTTTACCTAACTCAAGCCAATTTTGGCCTACAACTTAATGAATGTATAGCATTATTTCTATTAGTATGTGTTTAAATACTAATCATGCATGATCATGTTCTTCAAATCTCGACTACAGTTAACAAGTACAAAAATTTGTAGAGAATAGACACATACCATATGCTAGAACAAATTAATATGCAATTGACAACTGCATAAATATATAATAGTATATCGTTTGAAGTCGTCTTACCTCAAACTACGTACGTATCTTAAAGAAATCAGGATCGAACACGTAGTTTGGATTTATAAATCAAACTCAAATCAAACTTAAAGGCATGATTATATATTTACGAGATGAGTGAATATAAGGTATATATGTTAACTTCTTGTTTCGAACATATTTCAAAACTTTTAAATTCTACATATTTTTTTACCTTGTTATTTTCATAATATAAATCTTTTATGTGACAATACACTTCTATATGTGTGCATTTGAATAGGGCCGAGCAAAACAGATCCCGATCGAACAAAACCGAACCGAACCGGTCCAACTGAAACCGAACCGACCATATTCGGTTGAATTTTGGTTCTCTATTCTTTGACTACACGGTTGGTTAGGGCAGAGGTGCCATTGCCTTCTGATATTTTGGTAAAATTCTTTTTTAAACATGTGAATGTGATAAAGTTGCCTTGTTTTGGTAAATTATTAATTATGTATGTAAGACTATGTTGCCGGAAAAAAAAGTTAGCCTGTCATATGATTTCATTGTGCCCAATTAATCTGCAAACCAATTTACCGCTTCTCAGTTCGTTTCTATTATTTGAGCAAGTGTACATCTTTTCAACTCACAAATATATACTGCAATCGGCCACTATGCCATGAGAGAAATGTTTAAGACGTCTTTAGTTTTGATGTTTGATCCTTGCGTTTTGACCATAAGCATAAGGCAATCAGGACTAAAACCCGAGTACAATGGTTCAAAACGTCAATCACATGTTAATAATATTATTTAGTATACATAAAAAGGTGGCAACCTTAATCAAATTATATGGAAAAGGAGTCGATTGGGGATGGTTTTACTGATACAGGTCAAAACGGATATTTTTTAGCTATAAATGAAACGGGTTAAAAGTTTGCCTGTCATGTTTTCAAAAGCTTACAACTTCCCGAATGGTTTTATTTAAATGTATTAACTTGCTATTTTCATGATATACGGTAATATTTTAAATTATATCTAATAAAATATTTATGCATAAACTCCCTTTAAACACATACAGAAAAGTAAATTTCAGGGTTAACAATTAACTAGTGTTATAATAATAATGATCATACTAGCCCTTGGTATCACAACATCAATAGATTGGTTCTTGCAATTGGACATAACCTCATGAACATCTAAAGTGTAGAATTGCTGTACTGATGCGATGCAGAGCACAAAAAATGCAAGTAAATATTCTATCAGGGAATAACAGATCACTATGAATGCACTAATGCCTGACGTTCAAATTTTTTAGGGAGGTACAAGGTTAGGTAAGAGTGCAGACAGGCTCCAAAAAATGCGTAGCATTGTTTTAGTGATGCAATGCAGAGCACAATAAACCCATCTCATGAACACGAGTCATATATCCCTTGGTGTAAGCATAAAAATATGTTCGATAGAACCAGGTTAAAAATTAAAAGTAAATGTATAAGTGTAATAATCTAATAATCAGCTACAAGAACAATTGTATGTTTGTTTATTACTCTTTTAAATGTAGTGCTGCATTATAGACAAGGATTATCCTTGTTTTATGGAAAGACTTGAAGAGTATATATTCTTTTCTTATTTGCAAAGTTTTGCATATTTGGTGATTTTACATTCCTTATTAAAGACCTATAATGTTCACACACAAATTCTTTTACCAAGTTAGCAAACAAACTCTTTTTCTTTAGAATAAAGTAAAGTAAAAATCACCAAGCAAAATCTAATATGCTAAACCTTGCCAATGAGAAAAGAATATACACTCTTTTGGTCCCACATATAAAAAAACGAGTAGGATTATAGTACGATCAATCAGTCTAGAATTGCATGGAGAATCGTAAATAATTCCAAACCTAACACAATCCCATATTCTTATTGTTTTTTTGTACCTGACTCAAGCCTATTTTGGTCTACTTTCGGCACAACCACATTAATCCAATAATTAAAACTTGAACTTAACGAATGTATTGCATTATTTCTATTAGTATGTGTTTAAATACTAATCATGCATGATCATGTTCTTCAAATCTCTACTGCAGTTAATAGAAGTATAACAATTTGTAAAGAATGGACACATACCATATGTTAGAACAAACTAATATGTAATTGACAACTGCATAAATAGTATATCGTTTGAAGTCATCTTACCTCAAACCACGTACGTACGGCCGTATCTTAAATAAATCCCGATCGAACAAGTAGTTTGGATTTATAAATCAAACTCAAATCAAACTTAAAGGCATGATTATATATTTACGAGATGAGTGAATATAAGGTATATATGTTAACTTCTTGTTTCCAACATATTTCAAAACTTTTAAATTCTACATATTTCTTTACCTTGTTATTTTCATAATATAATTTCTTTTATGTGACAATACACTTCTATAATGTGTGCATTTGAATAGGGCCGAGCAAAACAGATCCCGAATCGAACAAAAACCCGAACCGATCATATTCGGTTGAATTTTGGTTCTATATTCTTTGACTACACGGTTGGTTCGGGCAGAGGTGCCATTGCCTTATGATATTTTGGTAAAATTCTTTTTTAAACATGTGAATGTGGTAAAGTTGCCTTGTTTTGGAAAATTATTGCCGGAAATAATTTTCAAGCCTATTTTGGCTTACTTTGGGCACAACCACATTAATCCAATAACTAAAACTTGAACTTAACGAATGTATTGCATTCTTTCTATTAGTATGTGTTTAAATACTAATCATGCATGATCATGTTCTTCAAATCTCTACTCCAGTTAACAGAAGTATAACAATTTGTAGAGAATAGACACATACCATATGCTAGAACAAATTAATATGTAATTGACAACTGCATAAATATATAATAGTATATCGTTTGAAGTCGTCTTACCTCAAACTACGTACGTATCTTAAAGAAATCCGGATCGAACACGTAGTTTGGATTTATAAATCAAACTCAAATCTAACTTAAAGGCATGATTATATATTTACGAGATGAGTGAATATAAGGTATATATGTTAAATTTTTGTTCGACCCTTTCATATTTCAAAACTTTTAAATTCTACATATTTCTTTACCTTATTATTTACACCAGCAAGGTCCCCGGTTAATAATTTATTTCATTTGTACGTTTTTAACCAATAGCTTTCCTAATTAGTTTGTTCATTTATGGACTATTTGCAATGACAAAAGTTTGGTGACAATTTGATTAGTTTGTATTATTTTATTTGTTTGTCTTTTTGTGTTTAGTTGCTTGCTTGGTTTGTATAATGTGTCTTTTTAATTGTATTTTTCATTGAAAGGGGTTTTTAAAATATCATTAATTAGCAGTTTGCATGACTTGTATTATGTATTTTAATACTTGTATTTATCATTAAAAGAATGTTTTAATAATGTATATTAATTATATATCAATGAATTGTAAACATTGCATGAATACTTGTATTGTTTAAAATTAAGTTTTTAAGGTATTTAGTGTTTGAAAATTGTGTTTAATTTAGTTGTACATTTAGATTTTATACTTATATTGCTGAAGAGTTAATGCTTTAAATGTTCCAAAAAGTGTAAATGATTATAAGATAGTAAGATAATTTCTTTTAAACACGTAAATGTGATAGAGTATGTTGTCAAAGATAAAAGTTAACCTATAATATATGTGACAATACAATCTTATAATGTGTGCATTTGACCGTGCCAAGGATATTACTTTTACTTTTTTCTAGAATTATAAAGTACAAAAGTAGCATAGACTTAACTCAAATGGACCTTAAGCCTACAGATCGTGTATGGGCCAACTAATAATCTATCACTTAATAGAATGCTCAAGATTCTTCTGAAAAATTCTATGTTAGCCATGAAGGTTCAATAAGCTAAGATTAAAGATGTTTTAGTCACATGTAAAGTGTAGAACGTACATTATTTATGTAAGTATCTAGAAATCTATTTATTTCTTGGGACGTGATCTCAAGTATGTATGTAAATAGATCCTGGCCCTCTATTTTGGAATAGTAATAGTGTATCACTTGGGCTGTTTGTTTTTCTTTCAAACTTACACTTCATTAAAAAATAAATAAACCGAGATCCATACATATCATTCCTCGAAAGCGAGATAAGTTCAAAAGAGAAAGAATGTCCCATCTAACTATTAAAGTAGAAGAAGATGTAACGAGCGATTGAATGGCAATTTTGTTGTTTGTCGCCTACTCCACGACAAAGATAATGGGAAATTCTTCGACCTCGATGAAATACTAATTACAAGTTTACAACTACCATGATCCTTTATTAAAAAAAACCATATTTGGAGGAGATACATTTGCAAAAGGTAGTTGAGGGGAGCAAATAGAATCACTCAAATTACCCTATTTTATTCAGGAAATCAACTTAAAGAACCTTACAACACAATTTCATAAAGGGCTATGTTATACAAACCCTCCCTATATTGTCACATCAAGAAGTTTTGGTCAAATCGTACAACCCGCGATGCACACCGTACAAACAGATGATGCATCCAATGATTGGATACCCTCCATATGGGAGGTTGTGGATAACTCACCCCTTTCATAAACCATGACAATGCCCATATATTACTTATTATGGACAATTTAGGCACTGCGTTAAAGAATCAAGAAAAAGAAACCCTAAATTTCACCTGATTATCACAGATTAACACATGATCATTAATATAACGATAATAACTTTTCCGGAAGAAAATTTTGCATCTCTTCTTACGGTGCAACGTCATGGATAATTTTGTTAAGATGGGTTATGAGTATTAGGTTCAGATGATCAACTGGTTTTGTTTTGTTTTGTTGTTATAATCTGGGATATGAGTACTAAGTATCAACTTATAGATGATGATGAGTTTGCATGTCTGTGTTGTATTTGTGTGTGTGGGTTTTTAAATTTGAAGCTTGTGTTTTTTTACATTTTTAGGCCCTTTGTCTGTTAGGTAGTTTTGGCCTTTGTCTGTTAGGAAGTTTTTTAATTTCTCCTTTCTTGCACAACAAGTAATTAAGAAGTAGTAATTTAATTCTTATTTAAACCTAAAAGTTTTATGTCATAAGGGAAAGTGGTACAACTAATGTACGCAATTATTTTGACACAAATGAAATTTTAATTTTAATGTTATTGGCTGCAAATACTCATCATTTTCATACCGTTTAGGCTGCAAAAACATGTGAAAACACTCATAAATGCATCAAAATGATAAAAATATCACAAATAAGTGTTTTTTGTGTTTCAAATGAAAAAATGCCAAAATCAGATGAAAAACGTATCAAGTTTGCAAAATTGGCAGTTTTAGTCCCTCAACTTTTGAAAAATGTCAAAACTAGTCCTTGAAATCCAAAAATGTAAAGTTTTATCATTCAAGGTCCCTGAAATATTCTAAATTTTCAAAAATGGTCCTTGAATGATACTTTGGAGAAATTACAAGTTTGGTCCCTAGAATTTCAAACTTGGCAATTTTGGTCCTTGGACTTATGGAAATGGAATTTTATGCAATGTTGGTCCTTATACTAATCATTAATTGCATATTTAGTCCTTGTGATAAGTTTGGATAAGTTACAGTTTCAGTCCCTCAAAAATCCAAAATTACAACTAAGGTCCTTGTTATTTAAATAAAACCAAACGGACCAAAATTAAAACACAAATCCAAAATAAAATACAAGTCCAAATCCAGCCAACCCAATACCCAAGCCCAAGTAACAACCCAAACCCACACAGTGTTTAAAAATTAAAACCCGCTCGTCACTGTTCATCTCCTTCCTCCCCAACACCTGTTACCAGTCATTCCCCAACACCTGCTACCATCACCTTTCCTTATCCTTCCAGCTCTCTCCTACCACATCACCCTCACCCTTTCCACCTCCACAAACCAGCTCACGTTTCATTTAATGCTGTTTCCCACTCAAAACGCCTTTCCCGCCAAAACGACACATGGACGATTCAGATGAATTGAGAGCTGGATTCAAGTGGGAAATCATCAGAGGTCGACAAAGGATGTTTTAGTTCAATAAATAAAGAAAACGAAGCAGTTTGTAAATGTATGTAGTGTAATTTTAATTTTGTCATGTCGTTTTTAATGTTTTAAGCTTTCCAGTGTTTGTAAAAACTCTCAAGTACTTTATTTAAGTGTTTTCAGTGTATGTGAACATATTTTAGCTATCAATTTCAAGTTTTAATCTGATTTTCAAGTTTATGCAATTTCCTAGTTCAAATCCTCTTAAAAGCTTCTAACAAGCTCTGCTACTGTTTGTTTGAGCTTTGTTAAGCTAAACTATAGCTTATTCAAGGCTTATATTTATTGCACTCTTCATTTTCTCAAGTTTCCAAAACCAGTAAACTAAAGTCAAAAGAGGAGGTGCATTGGGTTGAGTGATTGATCTGGGACATACCTGGGATTGGATTGAGTTCAATTGGCATTGGATAGTGATGTTTATTAACAGTAGCATGCCACAGTGACGGGATCATTGTAAGTTCTAAGAAACTTGTTTTTAATTCCCTTCACATTATTGTTCCACTACATAAGTAGTCTAGCTATCATTTTCTTGATAAACTCATCATTAGTGCATTAATTGGTTCTTATTTAGTTGTGAGATCATAGATTAAGCCTGCTATAGAGAAGCATTAAGATTTAGATAGAGTAACTTGCATTTCAGTGGGGTGAAGTAGTGTTTGGTTCAAGCTGTTACACTAGGTTAGAGGGTTAGAAATTAGTTAAGACCAGTTTCTTTAGTCCAACTTAGGCATATAAGAGTCACTTAGATCATACAATTGCATCCTGGAACTGTGTAAGTCAAAATCACTCTTAATCTGTTCCAAATTGCATGTCAGTTTGATTTCAGGAAGCTAGTGCTTGCAGTTAAGTTTAGAATAACTTAGGAAAGCTTCATTTAGCTTCATTTCATCATAAGGCATCATTTCCAATCAAATTTGCAAGATCAAAGTTCCCAAAAGTCAAAAATTCATGTCTGTTGCAAAAAGTCAAAATATCACTTAAGCAGTTTTTGAATAAAATGAATAATTTTATATAGGACTAAATATTAAGATTTAGCTTAAATCCTTTTGGGATATTAAAGTGTAGTTGCTTAACTAAATTAGAAAAATATTAGTCCACTTTTAATCAGCTTATTCATAGCTTATCTCTTAGCTTATTTCAACCACTGTTTCAAAGTCATGCCCTGTGCACAGTCCTATAAGCTCATTTCATGAGTTTATTTCTCACTCATTAGAAAAGATTAGCTTATGATATTTGTTAATTCTAGAAGCCCATCTGGCTAGCTTGATATACCAGTGCTTATTTTTTATTTTGCAGCTTATTTGATAAGCCTGCCATTTGTTTTTTGGTTTGTCCATTTTAACTAGTACATAGTTTAATCAGTGTTTAGCCATTTTTCATAAGCCCCTTATAAGCTCACCTGTGAATACCACAGTGAGAGCTTTATCTTTTTGAAAAGCCAATAAGCTCAGCTTATTGGATTCACCTTTTATTTGAACTTCCAATCTCTTCTGTGGGCCCCACAAGGCCTGGAAGTTGACCAGTTAGGCCTGTTTGGTTAGTAGTTTTAGCATAAGAGCTTATTAGCTTATTATAAGCTTTTCAGTGTTATCCTTTGTGCTTTTTAGCTTCACTTAAGCTTCTTTAGCTTATTTGCATCCTAAATTACCTTTGTTTCTAGCTTATTAACTTATTTAGCAACTTAGTTGAATTTAAAAATCAAGTTAAGCTCAAAACACCACTGTTAAGATAATAAGCTCAATACTGAGCTTATTAGTGATTTCTGTAAAAAGTTGTAGTTAGAAAATTTGCTTATTTAAGTGTACTTAATAAGTTTGTAAAATAAAAAATCCAAAAAAAATAGTTAGCAAAAAGTCAGTCTTTGGGATTCGAACCCTTGCCACCCAGCTCACCACACACACACACTACCACTCGCCCTTGGGTCTTTGACTGTTATAGTTTTGCACAACTTAATATATAACCCGTTTATCTCATTTTAGCTTATACGTATATTTTAGCTTATTTATAGCTTATTACAATAAGCTTTTTCATGTTTTGTATTTTTTCTAGCCTTGTCTTGCTATAAAGTATTTTACAAAAAAGTTTCAGATTTTTCCAAATAGTTTTAGTATTTTTAATCATTTAATTAGTGTAAAATCGTATTTAATTCATAATAAAAAATATAAAAGTCAAAAAAATATAATTCTTTTTTCTAAAATTTTCTTTTATCATATAGTACGTAATAAAATTGTTTTTACATTCGTAGGCCTTTTATTTCATAAATTTTACGTTTTATCTTGCGCACTCGCGTAATTTTTATACATAACGCTCGTTTTCATTTTTAGTCACGTTTTTAGGTAATTTAAGTTTACGTTTTAATTAAGATAGTTTATTTAAGTATTTTGTTTTATAAAATCGATTTTTAAAAATAGTGATAGCGTTTATTTAATATATTTTAGCTTTTAATTTTCTTTAATTTGCATTTAAGTCGCTATAATTTATAAACTTTTTCCTTTAGTTATAATTATTTCAAAACAAACCTTTTTCCCATTCAATATCACTCGATCACTACACGCCTAGATTGAATAGTACAGCTCGTTGGGACTTAACGACCTGAGAAACACTGTACTCTCCTGGATATAATTGAATTCGTCTTCAGACGGTTTTACGATTATTACGGTTGGCCATTCACAAGTGGCTGATTTGTGTGATAAATACCTGACTGTCTGAGGTTGAATCAAATTTTGGCGCCGCTGCCGGGGAGCTGTGCTAACAATCTCGCGTTTAGCAGATTAGTGATTTGAATATTCACTCCTTGTTCATACCATCCATACATATTTATATTTTCTTATTAAAAATCCAAAAAATCCAAAAACATTTTAAAATCAGTTTTCAACAAACACAAAAAACCCAAAAAGATTTTCTTTCTTATTTTTACAAAATGTTTATCCAAAAACCCAAAAATATTCATCTTTACCCTCTTACCCTTTTTGATTCTTTACCCCTTTACCCTCTATTCATTTGATTCTAACTTCTTCTATTCTCATGGAATCTCTCGACTACGACGAATTCTGGAACGAATATGAAAAACTTCATACTTTATCACAAATGTCAAGAATTCGTGTTGTTCGTGATGATCCATTAATTCTGCGTAAGGAAATGGAACGAGAAACTGGGGTGACAAAGGACCAGGTACTTTCCTCTGATAATGGAAGTGCTAAATACGTCCAACCTACGATTATCCAAAGATCTAACCCCTCAATTGCTCCTAAGCCGTCTAAAATTGATCCTAAACTTTCACAATTTACGGTTAAAAGCAATCCTGCAGAATTTAGGCCGGTGACTAGCAAGAATGACTTGCCTAATCTTCACGTTTCTCAAGAACCAGAACCGGAGACTATAACGGAAGTGGTGGAAATTGCTAGCTCTCAGAGCACACCACTTGTCCCACCTTCGGATTTTTCAAAATGTTCTTCGAGACTTAATAGTCATTCGGATCACCATGTTGGTTTTGTTGATTCTTTGAATGAACCGATTCCTTCTCATAACTCTCAAATGGAGTCGTTTATTCCTTGTGTCGGTTGTGGTGAACCTCTTTTTGTTCACCCTCGCCGGTGTATGCGTGTACAGTGTGGTAATGATATTCGGAACGGGAGTTGTTTGTTTTGCGGTTCGAGGAATTCATTTGATTATGATCCTAATCCGAACTCATTTAACGACCCCTCAAACTTTTCCAATTACCCACCACATCCCGACTTATCTTCATATAATCAACATAACTGCTGTGAATTTTGTGGAGGTCCTCACCAAGGATTCGAGTGTCAATCCGGAAACACGTTTGTCTATGAACAGTTTTCCGGTGATGCTCAGAACTTTGGTTATGACCAATATCCATATAATTCGCCAGTCCAGATTCAACAGTTTTACTGTTGTAAGAATTGTGGAGGTCCTCACGATAATCTTCAATGTCAACCGTGGAATCAAAATGACTATACTTCCGGTTTTGACAATTTCCAACCTCCACAGCACCATACGGTTCAAACTCTACCTGAGCCGTTGTCTCAAGAAATTTCCCAAGATTTTGAAACTGAAATGAAAACACTTGGTGATATGATTCAAAACTTTAAGAATCAAGTGAGTGGTGAAAAGACCATGGGAGAATTGCTTGCCGAAGAACGAGAGGCTCGCAAATCTAGGGAAGAATTATTAGTCCTAGAGCATGCAGCTCTAAGGCGTTCCCAATTTCTTAAGGCAGCTATGTATGATGATGACGAGGAGAGTTTTTATCCTTTTAAAGATAATATTTCTCAACTCCCTCAGTCTGTTGTTATCACACCCGAGATTCACACTCACTCTCTTATTATGGGGGATGAGCATCTTGACACTGTTCCTGAAAAAGAACCGGACGAATTCATAAAGTCTAGTGTCGAGAACCTTGTCCCAATCCCAAGAGAGTTACAGGGAACTTTCAATCATATGTGTGATATCCTTCCCCCTCTTGTCTTCCCAAAAGATCATGTTGAGATGTTCTCCGATTCTAATGATGATGATTCGTTATCTTGTGGAGACATCGTTTATGTGGAAGATTTACCTTCTGAGCTAGTCAGCTTAGAAGAAGAGAATGATGAAGTTACTGACACTGAAATCAAAGATGAAGCACTTCGTGCAACATTAATGAATGTCAGTCTTCTCATTTCTAAAATCGAAGCTTTCAAAGAGAAACCTATTTCATCTCCTACCCCCATAAAGGATAGTGACATTTTTTCCGATGATTCTATTCCGGAAATGGAAGCCTTCTGTTTTGATCAGATGGGAGAGAAAATTAGTGGTAATACCACTTCTCATTTTCATAATTCTCTCCCCGATTATGAATCATTTACTTTTGAGGAGTTCGCCAATGAACTCATTCACATCAAACCAGAATATGATTCATTCACCTTCAAGGAGTTCTCGGATGAACTCACTCATATCATATCACCACCTGAGTATGATAATTTCCACTTTGATCTAGACAAAAATGATCTTTGTGTTCCGGAGGGAAATGTTCTCAACCATGAGAACTTGCTGGATATCAAAATACCATCCCTACCACCCACATTTTGTCTTGATCAAATGAGCTTAAATGTTGAGATTCATGCTATCATGAATTCCCCTTCTGATGATGATGAGTTATTCATGATGTTTATCATGACTTTCTTTCTCTTCTTCACCTATCCCGTGGCTTCTCCTGTTCTTCACTCCTTCGGGAATGAAGACATTATCTTTGATCCCGGCATTTTCATTTATCATTTTTGAGCCGGTTCTGTGTATATCTCATTGGTGTGGAACTTTCATGTACTTCAATGTTTATACAAACATTTTGAATGAAAGTCCGATGGGGATTGTCTCTTCCACTTACTTCCCCATGAACCAATGAATGCGGGGTCGAGTCAAGCTAGCGACTCGGTAATCAAAAACAGTGGCTAAACATGGGTTTTCACCCGTGTGTACCACCCTAGTGTGGGGGAGTTGCCCCCCGCTGTTGTATATAAGTCTTAAAATATATATATATATATATATATATATATATATATATATATATATATATATATATATATATATATATCAAAAACAAAATAATGGCCGTAGTATTTCCCTTTTACGTTCTATGTTTCGGCATAACCACCGGTACTTTGAATATTGAGGGCAATATTCATTTCTAGTGTGGGGGGGGGGGGGGAATTCTCACGAATTGTATCATGTAATTATACCACCCAATTCTCCCGTTTTTGGCCAAAATTTTTTTTTGGAGTAAGTGTTTTTCATTTACTCAGCAAATGGTAATCAGTCCACCATGTCTAACCCACATAAGGATTGACTAATCCAGGAGCAAACGGCTCTTGGTAAAGATTTCTCAAATCCGTTTATGGCTTACAATTTGCCTAAAATTGTATGGTAATCAACTCCCCATATCTTTAATTAGTTAAGAGTTGGCTAGTCCAGAAGCAAACGGTTTCTGGTAAAGACAAATCAAAACCGTTGAAATCTGGTGATTTGCTCAAAATCATTTGGTTATCATTGTACCAAGGTTCTTACTTGAACTGAAACAATTGGCTACTCCAGAAGTAATGGCTTTTGGTAAAGAGTTCTTTAAAATCCATTAAAACTTCATAAATGATTGCTAGGGACTAGCAATAGCTTAGTGTGGGGGATTGATGAGTGTGCAAATACTCATCATTTTCATACCGTTTAGACTGCAAAAACATCTGAAAACACTCAGAAACGCATCAAAATCATAAAAATATCACAAATAAGTGTTTTATGTGTTTCAAATGAAAAAATACCAAAATCAGATGAAAAACGTATCAAGTTTTCAAAATTGGCAGTTTTAGTCCCTCAACTTTTGAAAAATGTCAAAACTAGTCCCTGTAATCCAAAAATGTAAAGTTTTATCATTCAAGGTCCCTGAAATATTCTAAATTGTCAAAAATGGTCCTTGAATGATACTTTGGAGAAATTACAAGTTTGGTCCCTAGAATTTCAAACTTGGCAATTTTGGTCCCTAGAATTTCAAACTTGGCAATTTTGGTCCTTGGACTTATGGAAATGGAATTTTATACAATGTTGGTCCTTATACTAATCATTAATTGCATATTTAGTCCTTGTGATAAGTTTGGATAAGTTACAGTTTCAGTCCCTCAAAAATCCAAAATTACAACTAAGGTCCTTGTTATTTAAATAAAACCAAACGGACCAAAATTAAAACACAAATCCAAAATAAAATACAAGTCCAAATCCAGCCAACCCAATACCCAAGCCCAAGTAACAACCCAAACCCACACAGTGTTTAAAAATTAAAACCCGCTCGTCACTGTTCATCTCCTTCCTCCCCAACACCTGTTACCAGTCATTCCCCAACACCTGCTACCATCACCTTTCCTTATCCTTCCAGCTCTCGCCTACCACATCACCCTCACCCTTTCCACCTCCACAAACCAGCTCACGTTTCATTTAATGCTGTTTCCCACTCAAAACGCCTTTCCCGCCAAAACGACACATGGACGATTCAGATGAATTGAGAGCTGGATTCAAGTGGGAAATCATCAGAGGTCGACAAAGGATGTTTTAGTTCAATAAATAAAGAAAACGAAGCAGTTTGTAAATGTATGTAGTGTAATTTTAATTTTGTCATGTCGTTTTTAATGTTTTAAGCTTTCCAGTGTTTGTAAAAACTCTCAAGTACTTTATTTAAGTGTTTTCAGTGTATGTGAACATATTTTAGCTATCAATTTCAAGTTTTAATCTGATTTTCAAGTTTATGCAATTTCCTAGTTCAAATCCTCTTAAAAGCTTCTAACAAGCTCTGCTACTGTTTGTTTGAGCTTTGTTAAGCTAAACTATAGCTTATTCAAGGCTTATATTTATTGCACTCTTCATTTTCTCAAGTTTCCAAAACCAGTAAACTAAAGTCAAAAGAGGAGGTGCATTGGGTTGAGTGATTGATCTGGGACATACCTGGGATTGGATTGAGTTCAATTGGCATTGGATAGTGATGTTTATTAACAGTAGCATGCCACAGTGACGGGATCATTGTAAGTTCTAAGAAACTTGTTTTTAATTCCCTTCACATTATTGTTCCACTACATAAGTAGTCTAGCTATCATTTTCTTGATAAACTCATCATTAGTGCATTAATTGGTTCTTATTTAGTTGTGAGATCATAGATTAAGCCTGCTATAGAGAAGCATTAAGATTTAGATAGAGTAACTTGCATTTCAGTGGGGTGAAGTAGTGTTTGGTTCAAGCTGTTACACTAGGTTAGAGGGTTAGAAATTAGTTAAGACCAGTTTCTTTAGTCCAACTTAGGCATATAAGAGTCACTTAGATCATACAATTGCATCCTGGAACTGTGTAAGTCAAAATCACTCTTAATCTGTTCCAAATTGCATGTCAGTTTGATTTCAGGAAGCTAGTGCTTGCAGTTAAGTTTAGAATAACTTAGGAAAGCTTCATTTAGCTTCATTTCATCATAAGGCATCATTTCCAATCAAATTTGCAAGATCAAAGTTCCCAAAAGTCAAAAATTCATGTCTGTTGCAAAAAGTCAAAATATCACTTAAGCAGTTTTTGAATAAAATGAATAATTTTATATAGGACTAAATATTAAGATTTAGCTTAAATCCTTTTGGGATATTAAAGTGTAGTTGCTTAACTAAATTAGAAAAATATTAGTCCACTTTTAATCAGCTTATTCATAGCTTATCTCTTAGCTTATTTCAACCACTGTTTCAAAGTCATGCCCTGTGCACAGTCCTATAAGCTCATTTCATGAGTTTATTTCTCACTCATTAGAAAAGATTAGCTTATGATATTTGTTAATTCTAGAAGCCCATCTGGCTAGCTTGATATACCAGTGCTTATTTTTTATTTTGCAGCTTATTTGATAAGCCTGCCATTTGTTTTTTGGTTTGTCCATTTTAACTAGTACATAGTTTAATCAGTGTTTAGCCATTTTTCATAAGCCCCTTATAAGCTCACCTGTGAATACCACAGTGAGAGCTTTATCTTTTTGAAAAGCCAATAAGCTCAGCTTATTGGATTCACCTTTTATTTGAACTTCCAATCTCTTCTGTGGGCCCCACAAGGCCTGGAAGTTGACCAGTTAGGCCTGTTTGGTTAGTAGTTTTAGCATAAGAGCTTATTAGCTTATTATAAGCTTTTCAGTGTTATCATTTGTGCTTTTTAGCTTCACTTAAGCTTCTTTAGCTTATTTGCATCCTAAATTACCTTTGTTTCCAGCTTATTAACTTATTTAGCAACTTAGTTGAATTTAAAAATCAAGTTAAGCTCAAAACACCACTGTTAAGATAATAAGCTCAATACTGAGCTTATTAGTGATTTCTGTAAAAAGTTGTAGTTAGAAAATTTGCTTATTTAAGTGTACTTAATAAGTTTGTAAAATAAAAAATCCAAAAAAAATAGTTAGCAAAAAGTCAGTGCTGGGATTCGAACCCTGGCCACCCAGCTCACCACACACACACACTACCACTCGCCCTTGGGTCTTTGACTGTTATAGTTTTGCACAACTTAATATATAACCCGTTTATCTCATTTTAGCTTATACGTATATTTTAGCTTATTTATAGCTTATTACAATAAGCTTTTTCATGTTTTGTATTTTTTTCTAGCCTTGTCTTGCTATAAAGTATTTTACAAAAAAGTTTCAGATTTTTCCAAATAGTTTTAGTATTTTTAATCATTTAATTAGTGTAAAATCGTATTTAATTCATAATAAAAAATATAAAAGTCAAAAAAATATAATTCTTTTTCTAAAATTTTCTTTTATCATATAGTACGTAATAAAATTGTTTTTACATTCGTAGGCCTTTTATTTCATAAATTTTACGTTTTATCTTGCGACTCGCGTAATTTTTATACATAACGCTCGTTTTCATTTTTAGTCACGTTTTTAGGTAATTTAAGTTTACGTTTTAATTAAGATAGTTTATTTTAGTATTTTTTTTTATAAAATCGATTTTTAAAAATAGTGATAGCGTTTATTTAATATATTTTAGCTTTTAATTTTCTTTAATTTGCATTTAAGTCGCTATAATTTATAAACTTTTTCCTTTAGTTATAATTATTTCAAAACAAACCTTTTTCCCATTCAATATCACTCGATCACTACACGCCTAGATTGAATAGTACAGCTCGTTGGGACTTAACGACCTGAGAAAACACTGTACTCTCCTGGATATAATTGAATTCGTCTTCAGACGGTTTTACGATTATTACGGTTGGCCATTCACAAGTGGCTGATTTGTGTGATAAATACCTGACTGTCTGAGGCTGAATCATTGGCCTTCTTTAACCCGAGTAGTGCGTAACAAACGTGGGTGGGTTTGCACAAATACAAATTTTCTAGACAAACCGTTACATTAAATAATATCTTGTGGAAACAGAGTTTTAATACATACGTAGTATTACTTAAGACTTAATAATAATAAAGAAATTGTTCTTATCGACCCCTGAGTATTACCAATGGCGGATCTAGGTATTTTAAACATGTGTGGTACCAGCGATTTTTTTTCATTTTTTTTGCCTCAAGTTCTAACTAATACAAAGAATGGAATAAAAAGTGTCGTATTAGAAAAATCATATGGAAGCTAGTATAGTTACTTCGATCACCCTATAACATCATAAATCCAGTATTTATACAGCACGACCCTTGAGCTTGAAAACACTAAGAAGCGCAAAAAACTATAAATGTCATAAGGCTAAAAAAATAAACAATATATAAGCTTAGAAACAATAGCTGATGTCAAATTTATGACACTAATTTTATTGAACCGTCTTTCAAAACTTCTTAGACAATAACTGGCATGTGTAAAGACGCTATGAATGACTTATGACCATTATAATAGAATGTATAGATAGATGTAAAATCACCAAATATGCAAAACTTTGCAAATAAGAGCTATAAGTATTGTGACGAAAGGTGGTCGTCCCATCGTTTTTGAAGGCCCTGTGCCACCATTATAATAGTGCCTTTCTTGAAAATGAAATAATTTCAGATACATGTAAAATTTATAAATGGAGTAAAGATTGTTTTAGTTAAATTTTTAAAAACACCACACAAACAAAACAAACCGTCAAAACATATCACATCAATATTATTATTGGATCACAAATGATATTTTTTCAGGAATAGGTAAGAATATAAGATTGTTTCAGTTTTTAAATTCAGAAACGTACGAGACTTTATGTCTTTATCAAACTTGGGGGTGTAAGTGTCAACTTTGTATACGTTTACACACTAGTTTGAAAATAAAATCAAAATATTAAGACCAAAGTATCAAATAGCCATACACCAAAGGGTTTAAAGTGCACATAATGGAAAGTTGTCTTCTTCTTCGTTGTAAGAGACTCATAAACCCCTGTATGTACTTACTTTTGAAAATCACTTAATAACAAATGGGTTTTCATCTTACTTTGTTTACGAGCCAAATTATCTCACTTCTAAGGATAAATATGTGTCAAATTTTGACTAGACTCGAATTAAATGTTCGCAGGTGTCCATAATCATGGTGCCCCTGTAAAATTGAAGACCCTGTGTGGTTGAGCATCCTGCACACCCTCAAATCTGGCCCTGGTGACGAGAAACCCTTTGCCACTCTTACGTGGCCTTCGCCACTTTTCGCCATCCCTTCGCCGCCACACCAAGTGCCCTCGCCACTTCTCACCATCTCTTGCTTCGTCGTGCAAATGACGAAGGTAAAAAGGAAGCTTTTTGTCAGTGAACATTATATAACGTCTAAACTTTGATTTTTTTTTGTTCTTTTAATAAACCTAAAATTTAGACTATAAATACTAACACATTATAACAAATTTTCCACAACTTTTCTATCAACACACTACATCTTAATAACCAATAAACATGAGTAATGCATCTTATTCGGTGAAAGTGATCTTTTTGACGTATCGAGCTGGAGATGATACTGCAGCAATATGAGTATGAGCAATTGTTGCAACAACAAGAAGCCGAAAGTTCACACCGCCATAGATACATCCCAGGTGAACGTGATATTGCTGAAGCACGTTTAATGGTTGACTATTTTGGTGATAACCCAAAATATATGGACACAAATTTTAGGTGTCGCTTTCGTATGAGTCGTAAACTATTTTTAGAAATAGTCCAATGTATTGGTGGTGTTTGGTGGGTGTTAGAGCAGTAGGGTGATGGTGGTTTTTGGTGGGTGTTAAGAGCAGTAGGGTGGTGGTGTTGTTTGGTGGGTATTAGAGCAGTAGGGTGGTTGTGGCTGCCGGAGATGGTGGTGGTTGGTAGAAATACATTTGAGAGAAAAATCTGTGTATGTAATGTGTATCTGAAAAGAAAATGAGAGAAATGTGATAGGGTGTGTGACAAAAGAAGAGTGTGGGTTTGAAGGTCCACTTGGTCATTTTTAATATAATAAAAAGAAAAGATGAAAATACCCCTTTTAACTGACGGTCAAACTAGTCAAATTGACGGTGTTAGTAAAATTGGACCAAACCTGAAATGAAAGTATCACTTTCGGACTGAATCCAAAACTTTTTGAAAAATTGGACCAAAAATGAAATACATAACAAACCACAAGGACCAAAAATGTAGTTAACTCTAGAATTTAAAAGTTTGGAAACTTGAAGGGGTTGTATGGATTGCTAGTAACCAAAAGTTTTGTGAGAGGAAACATACCAAAGATTAATCTCGTAAATAAATATACAATTGCCTATAAATTATATTTTAGTTTGATTGTTAAATACGAACTACTTGTTCGATCGATCGTAGGTTTGAGGTATGAGTTCTTTCTTAAACCTTAGTTCTTCTTATTATGCATGGGAATTTTAGGAACATGATTATGATTATCATGCAACCCTTATAAATACTTTTATCACAATCTTGATTATTGTTTAATAATTCAATATCCTCTCATGATCTTATAATATTAAAATTTTAAATAGGTCATCTTTTTTGCACTTCATAATTTTCTTTTGAACGAATTTTGCCCTTCATAGTTTAAGTTGTCAAAAAACATTCTTTAGAAGGTTTGTTTATAATACAATTGTATAGCATTAGGCCCGTCATAGAGAATTTGGAAGCCCTCATCGAAACTATAAGTGAGTCACTAAAAATTAGCGTCAAATAAGAAGTTTAACTGATGATGGCCTGGTAATTTGGTCTCTTGTGGCTTATTACTGTGTGTACTAGTTGGATTTCTAAGTTGGCCTTTGTTAGGTACTGAGAATCTAAATGGCGTTTTGAGTTACTAATTAAAGAGCTTCATAAAGTAGGTTTTCATTTAAGAAGGGTAAGTGAGTTTGGTGGGCAGTGTATGTTGCTTGAAATACTGAGGAGTGAAAGATGAACCTACTTGGTCCAAGCTATACACTGTCACAAGAGGTGAGGTTGGTACTCAATCAAAGTGTGTGTTCCGAGTTACTATGTCTTAGTCTGCTCTAAGATGGAAATGTAGGTAATTTGTATAGCCCTTGATTGGAGAGGTTATGGGTGATGAAGCTTACATAATGATGCTTTTCCATCTTTCCCCTTGGTTACTATGGATGATGGTTGAGTGATCTTGGGTGAAAGGTGGGTTGGGAATGTAGTTATGGAGCTATCGTCTTGGTGCATTATGGTGAATTCTTGTGTGGATCTACTGCTTTTCTTTGTAATGTTGTGTAGATGTGATTTCTTGATGTACCAGAGTTAGTTAGAATGACTGAGATATTGTATAGTTATAGCCGATATCGGGTGTAGCTTTGGAATGTTTGCCTGTTATCTGTTTAGGCATGTCGATTCAGATTTGTGTTTATTTGATTTGTAAATATCTTGATATTAATATAAGTTTCACCCTTTGTAACAAAAAAAATAAATAAATAAATAAAAAGTTTGACTGTTTATTATAGGGCAAATGGTCTAAAAAACCTATCAACTTTCCACTTTTTACTTTTGTGACAATAAATTTTTTTTTTTCTTATTAAAACAAAAAAGTTTCTTAATGACTCTTATTGTAACCAAAAAACTTCTTAATGACTCTTATTGTAACCAAAACTGACACGTGGCAACATTAATTAAGGGTTAATAGTCCAAAAAATATACAAACTTGCAACCTTTTACTATTGTGACAATAAACTTTTAATTTTCCAAATCTCCCACCACCAACACCCCTTATCGCCAACACCATCAAACGCTGGACCCCTTTCACCGCCCGACCTCACTTCCATAGATCCTCACTACCGAAACCAAACTATCACCGAATCCACTGTTGTCGTCATTGCTGATGCTTCCGCCGCATTTGCTTTTGCCGACCAGCTGTTGCCTCCGCTGCTATTGATGCCGTTTTGAGTTATATAATATGAGGTTTTGGGTCTTTTTCCATATAAATATGAGTTTCTTTTTTAAATCTTTAATCAGAAGATTTTTTTTATTTTTTATTTAATATATGAAAAATCCGATTTTTAGTATTATTTATTAGATCTGATATTTGATATTATTTATTAGATTTTTTTTTTATTTAATATATGAAAAATCCGATTTTTAGTATTATTTATTAGATCTGATATTTGATTTTTAATATATGAAAAATCCGATTTTTTAGTGTTCTTTTTTTTAATATATCAAATATCAGATCTAATAAATAACACTAAAAATCGGATTTTTCATAAAAAAAGAATCTTCTGATTAAAGATTTAAAAAAGAAACTCATATTTATATGGAAAAAGACCCAAAACCTCATATTATATAACTCAAAACGGCATCAATAGCAAATGCGGCAAATACGCCGGCAAAAGCATGGCGGAAGCATCAGCAATGACGACAATGGGATTCGGTGATAGTTTGGTTTCGGTAGTGAGGATCTATGGAAGTGAGGTCGGGCGGTGAAAGGGGTCCAGCGTTTGATGGTGTTGGCGATAAGGGGTGTTGGTGGTGGGAGATTTGGAAAATTAAAAGTTTATTGTCACAATAGTAAAAGGTTGCAAGTTTGTATATTTTTTGGACTATTAACCCTTAATTAATGTTGCCACGTGTCAGTTTTGGTTACAATAAGAGTCATTAAGAAGTTTTTTGGTTACAATAAGAGTCATTAAGAAACTTTTTTATTTTAATAGGAAAAAAAAAAGTTTATTGTCACAAAAGTAAAAAGTGGAAAGTTGATAGGTTTTTTAGACCATTTGCCCTTTATTATATGCAATACAAACTAGCAACTAAAGTTGCTCTTAACGATAAAGAAAGTTAATCCACAAATCAATACTTTGATACTTATTGTAACTTGTAATACTTTATGTTAGATGATTTTTAATTTTGCTTAGTTCAAAGAATCAAAATAAAAGGAACCATTGAGTAACAGTAGAATGAGATAATCAAATGAGAATATGAGATAGCAATGGTTGTTAGTGTTATATAAAAAAGAAATCATGTCATTGCTCTAAAATTATTTGAACATCTAATAGCTTATCGCAGGTATATTTTTTAACTAGCGACCCATTTAATAGAGATATAGAATTCAGTTATTTTTTATTTTATCATATAGCGTTTTTCAACACGACTAGGGAGTCTATCTTTATAATGATAACATCCGGGGTAAATTTTGAGACCTTAAAATTTAGAGGCCCTGGGCGTGCCCACTTCACCTACCCTCAAGGACGGCTCTGTATAATGTCTATGAACAGGAATGTAGTGTAATGACCTTGCTTAGGGGTTGTCCTTTGCTGAGTTCTATGAATCTTTGAGTTCCTACATTTTAGAAAAATCTCTAAGGTTAATTTTGGTTTGCAAGAATTTTGTTTTGGTCCCAATTTCCTAATCAAAATTTTCCTTCATGTATTAACCATTGAATGGAAGTTTGAAATATTGTTATGAACATCTTAATCAGATGGAGTTGATTTCATGCGGTGATCGGCGGTTACCTCCCCCACCTACAAAATATCCATGCTTAATTGCTCACGCGTTGGAAGCTGAAGAAGACGAGCAGCTTTTATACACCATACACGACCCGTTGACTCAATATCCTTGTCGAATCCCTGAGTTGCATAGTAGACGATTTGAAGGGTGTTTTCATGATTGAGTTGCATAGTTTGGGAAGGCACATGATTTACATTTGTGGTAAAACATGTCTATGTATTATAGCTAAAACACATAGATGCACCAAATCTTCAATTGTAATGTTGTTTATAACTACTGAGAACAAAAAAAAAAAAAAAAAAAAAAAAAAAAAAAAAAAAATTATTGATCAACTTTTGGAAACAAGTAACATTTACCTAGACGCAAATACAAAATTGCAAACACAACACATAAAACACATAGATGCACCAGATGATGCATCTATGTATCGGATACTTTTCAATTTTATTTTCAATTTTAACTAAAACTTGAACTTAACGAATGTATTGCATTAGTTCTATTAGTATGTGTTTAAATACTAATCATGCATGATCATGTTCTACAAATCTCTACTACAGTTAACAGAAGTATAACAATTTGTAGAGAACAGACACATACCATATGTTAGAACAAATTAATATGTAATTAACAACTGCATAAATATATATTAGTATATTGTTTGTTTTTTAATCGTATTTTTCAATGAAAATGGGGTTTTTAAAATATCATTAATTAGCAGCTTGGATAACTTGTATTATGTAATTTAATACTTGTATTTATCATTAAATGAATGTTTTAAGAATGCATATTAATTATGTATCAATGAATTGTAAACATTGCATGAATACTTGTATTGCTTAAAATTAAGTTTTTGAGGTATTTAGTGTTAGAAAATTGTAGGGATGAGCATTTCGAACCGAATCCCGGAAACGTACCGGTACCGAAATGGTACCGATTTTTGAAATACGATACGGCATCGAGACTACGAAATAAGGTGAAAAAAAATCGGGACCACTAATTCGGTACGGGGCCGGTACCAAATCGGGAAATTCCTGGAAAAAAGCGGGGAAAACCCGGTACCAAATTGTGAAACCGATAATTATAAAGTACAAAAGTAGCATAGACTTAACTCAAATGGACCTTAAGCCCACGGATCGTGTTTGGGCCAACTAATAATCTATCACTTAATAGAATGCTCAAGATTCTTCTGAAAATTTCTATGTTAGCCATGAAGGTCCAATAAGCTAAGATTAAAGATGTTTTAGTCCTATGTAAAGTGTAGAACGTACATTATTTATGCAAGTATCTAGAAATCTGTTTATTTCTTGGGACGTGATCTCAAGTATGTATGTAAATAGATCCTGGCCCTCTATTTTGGAATAGCAATAGTGTATCACTAGGGTTGTTTGTTTTTCTTTCAAACTTACACTTCATTAAAAAAAAAGTTGAGATTCATACATATCATTCCTCGAAAGCGAGATAAGTTCAAAAGAGAAAGAATGTCCCATCTAACTATTAAAGTAGAAGAAGATGTAACGAGCGATTGAATGGCAATTTTGTTGTTTGTCGCCTAGTCCACGACAAAGACAACGGGAAATTCTTCGACCTCGATGGAATACTAATTACAAGTTTACAACTACCATGACCCTTTATTTTAAAACAAACCCATTGAAAAAAAAATAAAAAAATAAAAAAATAAAAGCATATTTGGTGGAGATACATTTGCAAAAGGTAGTTGAGGGGAGCAGATAGTATCACTCAAATTACCCTATTTTATTCTGGAAATCAACTTAAAGAACCTTACAACACAACTTCATAAAGGGCTATGTTATACAAACCCTCCCTATATTGTCACATCAAGAAGTTTTGGTCAAACTGTACAACCAGTGATGCACACGATACAAATAGATGATGCATCCAATGATTGGATACCCTCCCTATGGGAGGGTGTGGATAACTCACCCCTTTTATAAACCATGACAATGCCCATATATTACTTATTATGGACAATTTCGGCACTGCGTTAAACTTATATACTACCTAAAATCTAGCTCTCGGTACGGTTTCGATTTTACTTGGCCGGTTCTCGGGTTTAATCCTTAATTGGTTTTCGGGTCGGGTTTAACCCGTTACTTATCATAGTCAAGAACCATGCATGCAGATTTTTGAATTTTATCATGATCAAGAAACATTGAGAACAAGAAAATTCTTAACAAAATATTCAAGAAAATTCTTAAATTAACAACAACAAGAAAACGCACCTGATCATCACAATTTACAAATAGTAACAAAGTTTCAAATAGATTTTATCATGAGCAAGAAACATTAAGAATTAAACCTCCAATTAACATAAAAAAACCAAATGAAAATTTACTCTTTAAATTTAAAGAATCCTCAGCTCATAGATGGATCTTTTTATTAAAATTCTAACACTAAGTACTAGCATCATATCAGTTAATTAACAACAACAATGACAAGTAACAATTTTTTTTTAATATAATAATCAAGAACCATATATTGAGATATTTTGAGAATCACAAACCAAGCAATGGATATATTTGAATTTAAAGAATCAAGAAAAAGAAACCCTAAATTTCACCTGATTATCACAGATTAACACATGATCATTTAATCATGATGGATCAGAAAATTAACATTAAGTAACATATATAAAAACCCAAATGAAAATTTAATCTTTAAAGAATCCAACTTTATCACTAATTAAGTACGTACTACCACTATACTAGCATGCATCATATCAGTTCAGTTAACAACAACAATCAATGACAAGAAACATGCAGTTTTTTGAATATAATAATCAAGAACCGTTGAACATCACAGATTAACTCTCATAAAGAATCAAGAAAAGATCGAAACCCTAAATATATTTCAAGAACTTGTGCGCACCTCATTATCACAGTAGATCACGTGATCATTGATTTGACGACAGTAACATTTCCAGAAACAATATTTACACTTCTTCTTACGGTGCAAAGTCATGTTTTTTGGATGATATTACTATATATGTAGTTTTGGATGATCGATCAAACTCGGTTTAAATTGTTAATGGAGGATATTTGAGTATTGAGTTTGGATGCGTTGTTGATTTGGGTTTTGTTTTGTTTTAATGGAGGATCGATATATAAGTATCAGTTTACGGTAGACGATGACATGATAGAGTTTGCATGTTGTCCTGTACTTGTACGTGTTGTGTGTGGGTTTTTGAATTTCAAAGTTTTTTTTTTTTTTTTACATTTTTAGTCCACTTGTCTGTTAGCAAGCTTTGTGTTTTTTACATTTTAGTCCCTTGCAAGTTTTTTTAATTTCTCATTTCTTGCACAACAAGTAATTAAGAAATAAACGTACTCGATCTCTAAAAGTTTTATGTCATAAATTAAAACAAGGTGTTACAACGTTACTACTAATGTACGCAACACATATCAACTTTTTAATTTTAATGTCTTTTCTATGTTATTATTAGCTAGCCTTCTTTAGTTAACCCGTGTGGTACGCAAAGGCGGAGCCAGGATTTCAAGTTAAGAGGATCGATATAAATTTTAAAATAATAACGATATATTTCAAACATATATTACTATAATTCAATATCAAAATTTTGACATAGACTATATCCGGTGGGTGCAAATACCCCATGTTTAGCTTTTGGCTTCCTCATCAGAAAGCTCTTTGTTGTACTTAGGTGCTAGGTTGTTTAGACATGTAGTAAAAATAGTGCTTGAGGCTTGGGATAACATGGCTTAGGGTGCGTTTGGTGTTCTCAAAGGGTCCAAACAACTCTTTAACGTGTGATATTGCGTTTGGGAAACACATGAGTGTCGAGTGAGGTGTTGGAGAGCTTATAACATAATTTGGATGACTTTACAAGTGATTGGAGATACTTAGAAAAGTTATAAACATTTTGTGTTATGTGCACAAGTTTTGTAAAAGGTTAAAAGTTCAATCACTTTGCCTCTCGTTCACTGCTCATTTGTACGTATAATTCTTATATAATACTTGTTCCTGATTCTTTGGGGTATAAAGAATGGAGCGGCGTAATTTATTTGATATGTTGTGTGTATAGATTTTAAGTAAAACACCCAAAGTAAACGCGATTGTCATCCTTGTTTATGTGTTTTATTAGTGTAATTTGGGCTTGTTGGGCTTAAATTTGGAATTGGGCCCAATGGGTTTGTTAGGGGTCCGTTTGGTTGTTAAATGGGTCCATTAGTGTGCTTAGGTGTATTTGAGGCCCATTAGGTGTTGTGAGGCTCACTTGGGCATATCAAGCCCAATTGGTGAAATGTGGAATCCAAAGGGGTGGGGGTTGTGAGTGTGTTGTGGGGTGTGGGTGATCATAACTAATCCAGGGTTGATTTGTACACAATTGTGAATGTCGTGGTACGCGTGTGAGCTCATTTCCATAAAGGTGTGTCACATAACATATACTGATTCATAGTTGCATAGTGTGGACAAAAGTTTTAAGTTTTGCCTAAAAAATGGGTGTAAACAGTAATATGTAATTAATCATTTATTAGTGTTTATTAATAAATGTGGATTTTTACAAGATGTTACAAGAGATTTAGAAAATCGTGTTTTGATATGATTAGATTTGTGAGAAGATTTGAGAGATATGTGTGTGTGTGTTTGTGATAAAAATATAAGAATCGAGTGAGAGAGAAAAAGATAATGGAGACCCAACATGAGTTTTATCTACAGCAGTGGAGAAGTCAGACAATTTTTTTCTTTTTTAGTTTTTTACACATCTAAAATGTGAGATGAAATATACGGCTAATATCAAAAATTAAATTAAGACGATCGTTGAGAGATTCAACGGTTAAGAGGGTGTTAGGTGGTCGGGGGCAATAATAATAAGGACAATAAATGGAGTTTAAGTTTTTTTATATTGAATCTCATGCAAAATCCGAAACTTATGATAAGGAAAAGTATGTAAAATTTAAAAGTTTGGAAATTTGAAGGGTGTGTGCACTACAAGAAAAAGGAGAACTGGCTACAAAGAAAATCCCGACGACACCATGTCGTATGGAAAATACACTAAACGACAAAAAAAGGGTTGAACGAGACTCAAAAGCGTTGAATTTTATTGGTAATAAAATGCCGACGACATGTCGTAGGCATTTTAATGGTCAAATTTGACTTTCAACATTTCATCCATTTTTTGGGCGGCATTTTTTCCCGCTTCTGAATCCCTACGACATGTCGTCGGTAAAATAAACACATGCAATTATTAGGGTGATTAACGTCTGATTAGTGTTGATTAATGTTGTGGTTTGTTATTTCCCTACGACATGTCGTAGGCATTATTAATCGTTTTGTATTTTAATAAATGCCTACTTTTTCCGGTATTTTTCCCGCCTATTTTTTCCTACGACATGTCGTAGGCATATATTTCCCTAATAACCTTTACATCACAAGTCGATAAACGTCTAATATTAGTGCGTACGATTTACATTTCAAACATCAAAACGTACGAAGTACATTACAAATCGATAAAAGTTTAAACATGAGAGTCGAAAAGCGTCTAATATTAAACCTCACAAATTACATTACAGATCGATAAAGGTTCAAACATCAAAGCGTATGAATTAAATTACAAACCGATACGAGTTTAACTATTAAAGCATACGAATTAATCTAAACCAAGTTTTTTCATGTCATCATAAAGGTCGTGAAGTAGTGCGGTTGAATGAAATGTGTGGTTCTCGGGATGCATATACATTTCAACTGTTTTCTCGAGTACTTTTATCTTTCCTTTCAATTTGATGCAGTTTGAGCACACTGCACTTCCAGGACTCGATGTCATGTATCTCCACAGGTGTCACGTTTAACATGTCATGTACATTCAGAGCATCTCGACTCATCCGTTTAACATGTATCTCCACAGGTGTCACGTTGACATGTCATGCATATCCATAACATCTCGACTCATCGTTTAGCATGTCATGCATATCCATAACATGACAAGGGACATATCGACTCATCCACTTAACATGTCATGCATATCCATAACATCTCGACTCATCCATTTAACATGTCATGCATATCCATAATATCTTGACTCATCCGTTTAACATGTCATGGATATCCATAATAACTCTACTCATCCGTTTAACATGTTATGCATATCCATAACATCTCGACTCTTCTGTTTAACATGTCGTCGATATTCATAACAACTCGACTCATCCATGTAACATGTCATGTATATCCATAACATCTCGAATAATCCGTTTAACATGCCATGCATATCCATAACATCTCGTCTCATCCGTTTAACATGTTATGCATATCCATAACATCTCGACTCATCTGTTTAACATGTCATCGATATCCATAACAACTCGACTCATCCATTTAACATGTCATGTATATCCATAACATCTCGAATCATTCGTTTAACATGCCATGCATATCCATAACATCTCGGCTCATCAACTTAACATGTCATGAATATCAATAACATCTCGACTCATCCTTTTAACATGTTATGAATATCCATAACCTATCGACTCATTCGCTTAACATGTCATGCATATCCTTAACATCTCGGCTCATTCGTTTAACATGTCATGTATATCCAAAACATCTCGACTCATCCGTTTAACATGCCATGCATATCCATAACATCTCGGCTCATCAACTTAACATGTCATGGATACCAATAACATCTCGACTCACCCGTTTAATATGTTATGAATATCCATAACCAATCGACTCATTCGCTAAACATGTCATGCATATCCATAACATCTCGGCTCATTCGTTTAACATGTCATGTATATCCAAAACATCTCGACTCATCCGTTTAACATGTCATGTATATCCAAAACATCTTGACTATGTTGATCAGCAGAATTTCGCTCATGTCGGCAAAAACGCCAAGTGGTTTAGTAACTACGTTGGCGAGCTGATTAGGGAGTTTCCGTTGTACTATCCCTCCTGGCACAAGATCGAAAAGGAGAAGAAGGCGCACGTCATGCAAAGACTCGGGGTCAGTTATTTCATTTTCCTCTTATATTGTTTATTTATTTAAATTTATTTATTTATTTAAATTTGTTTGTTTATTTAAATTTGTTTGAATGTGTATATTTATCTTAAAATTTTGTTTATTTATATATATCTCTATATTTATTTTTGTTATATTTGAATGCAGGAACACTTTAACTTGGAGCGCCATAGGAATGGTCCACAGTGGAAAACGATAAAGGTTGCTATCGATACATATTTGGCTAGGCGCTACGGGAACAACAAGCATGACAGGAAGCGCGATTACTTTACGAGCCAAGGTGGGGTTGATAATGTGGATGAGATTCGAAGACGCCCTCCTCCGAACGTAGATCCGTCTGAATGGGAGAAGCATATCCAGTTCTACCTCGAGGAAGGGAACCAACTTCGAGCCAAGACGAATGCAGAGAACCGGAAAAAGAACAAGATCTCTAGCCGCCACGGATCTCGCTCGTTGGCTGTATCTCGACATGAATATGTAAGACACATTTTGATTATTTTACATGTTATTCATTATATAAATGGTATTTGATTTTTCGTTTTTAATTTGTTTCATTTTATATGCATATGTATGTACAGTTTGAGAACAGTGAGACCCACGAGTTCCCTTCTCTCATACAGAGCTTCTATGACTCGCGTTGCAAGAATGGTGAATGGTTGCAGGACGAAGCCCGTGTTCAATACGTAAGTATTCTTTTTTTTCAAACACGAACTTTAATGATTTATTAAAACATAATCTAGTAACCCGACTAATATATTGATTTTCTCATTCTTTTTCAACTACACAGGAAGAGATGATTCGCCTGCGCGATCTTGGAGCAAATACGCCTACCGGGGTCGCCTACACAGAGGATCAGATACTTGCCAAGGTTCTGAAGGGCAAGCAGAGGGGCCACATAGCTGGAAGGGGCCCTGTGTTACCCGGACGTGGCAAGACTAGCTTACCCGACATCCCGCTTTCACCTACCGGTACTTACACTGACAAGAAGATCGACGAGCTGTTAGCCGAGAAAGATAAGAAGATCAAGTCAATTGAAGAAGACGCTAAGGAGACTCGGAAGGAGCTCCGACAGTTGATGTCTGTCATGCGGGGTAACCCGCAATGGGCCGAGATGATCAGTCAGATGTCTTCTGTAGCCGAGGCAGGCTCGGGTAGCGGGAGCGGCACGGGTGAGAGTGGCGCGGGCGGGAGTGGTGATCAGGAGGATGGTAGCGATTTTGATGACGAGGGGCATTAGATCGAGGTATATGGGTTAGTTTGTGTTACTTATCATGTGAACTATATTTTGTCGACCCATATCTTGTTATCGTGTAGTTAACATTTTGGCGACTTGAACCTTTTGGATATTGCAACATTTGTGGTTATGGCAGCTAGGTTTAGATGTTATAACACCCGTTTTGTAGACTTTGTATTGTTTTGATGTATTTGAGGGTGTTTAGCGATTATATATAAGTGTTCATGCCGTTTTGGCCGTTATAAGTTGTTTTTAAATATTGGAATTTGGAATTGGTTGCATACAGGTTTTGGTTTGTATACAGGTTTTGGTTGATTTTCTCCGGAAATATTTCCGGAAAAAATCTGGGAAACAGCTGCAGTGCAGGCGTTTATGCAGCAGTAGTTCAGCATAATTCCCTACGACATGTCGTAGGGAAACAAAGAATGTAATTTTATTTTTTTATTATGCCTACGACATGTCGTAGGTATAATATTAGCATGCTTAGTTCGGTTTTATTATACCGACATCTATACTAAGTATACGTAGACGACATGTCGTAGGTATAATAAAGGATAAGGATTAGTTAATTAATCAAAGTGATTAATTATCTTTATTATCCCTACGACATGTCGTAGGGAAATATATAATCGAAATTACAAAACCATTGACCAAAATGGGTGTGGGCCCCACCTTGTCGTAGGGAAATGTCGTCGGCACAGTAATCGCAGACGGGGCATTCTCGACAAGTCGTAGGGAATAGCCAAAAAACGTCGACTGGAAAAGTGCTGTTTGGTCTAGTTATGAAGTAACCAAAAGTACGTTTTGTGAGAGGAAACAACATGCCATAGATTAATCTCGTAATTGCCTATAAATTAGATTTACTTTGATCGATAAATCCAAACTACTTGTTCGATCGACCGATTGAAAGTTACGACCGTACGTAGGTTTGAGGTATGAGTTCTTTCTTAAACCTTAGATTTTAATTTTCTTATTATGCATGATCCCTAAACTATTACTGATTTCGTTCATCTTGGTGTGCTAGTATCACCAACAACAATAATTAATACCCAATCCTGATGGAATGGGTTATGGGCTATAGCATGCACTTGATAATCACTTATTCAAATATCATATTTACGTGTCTATTCTCTTCTTTATATAATTATTTATTGATTGTAGTTGGGATTTGAGGAACATGATAATGATTATTATATATGCAACCCGTTTTATAGTTTAATTTTATCAAGATCTTGATTAGTGTTTAATAATTTGATATTTTTTTTTCATGAAATGGAATGTAGCATAATGACCAATTAAACTGTTGCTTAGGGGTTGTCCTTTCTATGAATCATTTGTAAAATGTTATTTTGTGATTAATATATATATATACCTAAGTGTTTAGAAAAATCTCTAAGGCTGATTTTTAGGTTGCAAGAATTATGTTTTGGTCCCAATATTCTAATCAAATTTTTCCTACATGCATTAACCATTGAATGGAAGTTTGAAATATTGCTATGAACATCTTAATCTCAGATGGAGTTGCATTCATGCGGTGATCGGCGGTTACCTCCCCCACTTACAAAATATCCATGCTTGGTTGCTCACACGTTGGAAGCTGAAGAAGACGAGCAGGTTTTATACACCATACACGACCCGTTGACTAAATATCCTTGCCGAATCCCTGAGTTGCATAGTAGACGATTTGAAGGGTGTTTTCATGATTGGGTGGTTCTCTCCAACTTTCCAAAACGTCGTATGTGGTTTATCTGGAACCCATTGACTTCCAAGATCATAAGTCTTCCCCCATTGATTTTAGATGATGGAAATTATAAATCTTTAGGGCAGTGTTGTTTGACATCCGCACCTGATGATCCTAATTCAGTTCTCTTGTTAACCAGATACGATAAACCTACCATTCTTTTATGTCGCTTAGATGGTAAAAGAGATGGGAGAATAAAGAGTCTAAGATGGACACAAATCTCATACGCAAAACAACTAAAAAGTGTAACGGATGAAGATCATTGTGTCCTATCTTCACTAACTTCTTGTGTGGTAACGTATATGCCTTGAATTCTGGGAGACGTAATAACTTTGTCATAAAATTAAAACTTGCGGTCAAGGATAGAGTTGCGATAAAGCTATTGCCATATGGGAAGCTCCCTGATTCTTTATTCCGTGGTTATTATTGTTCTTCATTGACCCCTCATTTGATAGGATCCTCTTCAGAATTGTTCTACATTTTATTAGGTTTTGATAAGGTAGCAAAGAAGTCACTTGCAGTTTATCAGTTTAAGCTGGAAAATACTAGTATGATATGGGAAGAAATGGAAGATCTCAAAGACGCTATATTTTTTCTTGATTTATCCTATGATCATTCAGTATTTTACATGCCCGGAATTGCCTCAGAGTTCGGAGGTTATATACACATTCTTGGCGAAATGGGCAAAGTAATGTACTCTTACCATATCAAAGATAAAACCGTCTCCATATCTTCTATGCCTTCTATAGCTCCAACAAGCTATATCTCATTGTGGGAATGCAGGTATTATCCGCTTTTAATTAATCATATGTGTTGCTAACTTATTATACACGCATGTTTTCATATAAATCATTTGAATTGCAGGATACAAGAAGAGGGCAAGAAAGATGACACCGTGGTAGGAAATGCTTGTAGTAGTGATAATAGTAGCACGAGGAATGAACGACATGAAGAGAATATTGAATCATACCTTCTTAGCATTCCGTCGAATGTTTTGGAAACGATCATGGATTTGTGTGTTGGTGTTGACTACCTCAACTTTCGTACTACATGCAAGAGTTGTCAATTAGCAGCACCGATGATTCGATTTATTAACAGAATGAGATTGGAGGCAAATTCATTCGATTCCCCATGGTTGTTGGTGTTAGACAAACATCGAGAAATTATAACTTTTACGGATCCAATTTTTGGTGAGAATTACTTCATAAAAACACCTCCAGGACTTATCGGTGATGTGAAAATTCATTGTTCAAGGTATGGTTGGTTGCTAATGGAAAAATATGGCGGCCCCCTGGTGTTCTATAACCCTTTCACAAGTGTTATACATGAGCTTCCACAAGTTTTCCGTGAGCTAATTCCACAAGTTGGCCATGAGTTTCCACAAGTTATCCATGAGCTTCGACAAGTTCCTTGTTTAGAAACCTTGTGTTTCTCTGCGCCACCTACTTCCCCCGATTGTATGGTTGTTGGATATCGTTGTACTGGGAACACTATATGGGAAGGTTACGTCCACTATGTAGCTCGGCAACCTGCACGTTGGCGTAAAATTCTTGTGAGTTTTGGCTGTTATGGTCCAAAATCTCTTCATTATCCATTATTTCATGGGGGATGTCTTTATGTCTTGTTAGACGATGGACGAGTTTATTATTCTAGATTAGGGCCACGTCCAAATTTATCTTCAGCTACATTTTTAGCTAGTGCCCCAATAAGTTGTTGTGGATCTTCATCACAATATTTCTTGGTGGAACGAGATGAACATTTGTTACTAGTTATCGTAGGCGAGTTTGGAGAATCCATTGAGGTATTCAAGTTGAATGATTCTACAAAAAAGTGGGAGAAAATAGATGGATTGGGAAGGCACATGATTTACATTTGTGGTAAAACATGTCTATGTATTAAAGCTAAAACACCGGAAATGGAGAACAAGATTTACTTTCCACGACTGCGTTCAGGGAATGGAAAGATCGTGTTTTATTCACTTGAAACAAATAGGTATCACACATTGAACGACAGAGACATAGAAGAAAATTTTGGGGATTTTTTTGGAACTAAACACCATCTGGATCCTCATGCGTGGATTGAACCAAGTTGGTTATAGGCTTAAAGCTAATTTCATTATAAGTATTAGCTTACGGGGCATTAATACATATTTAGCATTTTTAATTTTATTTACGGGTATTATCTGTCTTACAATCTGAATAACTTTACAAATACTTGTTGTGCAGACAAATTTGAAAGAATAGCAAGTATATTTTGTAGAAAAACAACAATCATTACATGAATACAAGCTAGGAAATACAATGTTGGGTTCGCGTAATAATACATCATGGAAACACAATAAACCCCTCCTATTATTACGTTCTTTTCTGTCTATGGATAAATTTCTCAAATCCAAAGCGATGTTCAATCTACTACACCGCTTCAGATTTGGGGATTTCATCCATAAAGAAAAACGAATTCACTTATTTTATTGCATATATCTTATTATTTCTTCCGAGAGAGATTAAAAGTTGGGACCAGCGGCCAGGATTTCATCAGTCAGGTTGTTATCTGTTCCAATCTTGTAGTCCAAAAACACCTCAAAATTCTTCTTGAACAACCCTCCCAACTTCGTCAGCGTCTCCTTGTGAGCCCCCTTGTCCGCCCACTGCACATGAAATTTGAAATGATGTCACTCTCAAGTCTAGATATAGTTACGCAAATATATAATGTATGACACTTACGGAGTTTGCTGGATCAAGAATCTCTGATGGCACGCCTTCAATTGCAGTTGGGATTTCAAGTCCAAATATCTCAGTCTTTGTGTATTCGGCTTCCAAAAGGCTCCCTGAGTGGATAGCATCAATGATTTTCCGTGTGTATGCCAACTTTATACGCTTACCTGATCCGTAACTGTATACAATAATAATATATTAGAAATGAGTATTTGAAAAGAAAAATGATACAATCTAGTAGACCTTTGCTCCTTACCTTCCACCTGACCAGCCAGTGTTAACAAGCCATCCGGTTGCACCGTGCTTTTGCATCTTTTCAGCTAGCATGGCTGCATACTTTGTCGGGTGAAGCATAATAAACGCTGCACCAAAACATGCTGAAAATGTTGCTTGTGGTTCTTTTATCCCATCTTCTGTTCCAGCCACGAGAGCAGTGTAGCCACTGATGAAATGGTACATAGTTTGAGCTAAGTTTAGCTTGCTCACAGGTGGAAGCACACCAAATGCATCACAAGCCAATAAGATGACATTCTTTGGATGAGGCCCGACACATGGAATCTTAGCATTCGGTATGTATTCTATAGGATATGCCGCCCGAGTGTTCTCTAAAAGTTTATTCCATTTATCAGTTCACTTGTTTCAAAAAATGTAGAAAACTTCTACTAAACGGACTACTACAATTTTGATTACCTGTTACGGATTTGTCCGAATAATCGACCTCTCGGGTATGCTCATCAAACACTACATTTTCCATCACTGTCCCGAACTTGATGGCATTGAAGATATCAGGCTCCTTCTCCCTAGACAGATCAATACACTTTGCATAGCAACCACCTTCGATATTAGACACACCATTCTCACTCCAACAATGCTCGTCATCTCCAATTAGATATCTGTTGTGATCTGTGGACAGTGTGGTCTTTCCGGTACCTAGGTGTACACGTATGATAAAACCAAACTTATCAGTTGGTCAAAGGGTAAAAGTGGCGTTGAAAATGTCATTCAGCTAAATAAAATTAGCAAGTGATAATAATACTAAACAGGTAAAAAGTAGTGGGTTTGCCCCAAAACATCGACCCGTTAAAAATGACTGGTTTAGACCCGGACCTGTTTTGACCCATTACCCATCCCACTTGTTTTGTCACCTCCAAGTTATACCTGATAATCCAAAGAAGAGTGCCACGTCACCATCTTTCCCCATATTGCAACCGGAGTGAAGAGAGAGTATCTGGCGTTTAGGCATGAGATAATGCATAACACCAAAAAGGCCTTTCTTCATTTCACCGGCGTATTGGGTTCCAAGGATGACCATTTCCCTCCTACCAAGGTTGAGATCTACGCTTGTTGAGGATGTCATATAATGAGTGTAACGGTTGCACGGGAACATTCCAGCATTGTATATCGTAAAGTCTGGAGTACCGAAATCCTCAAGCTCTTCAGCAGTGGGTCGGATGCACCTGAAATTACATCGTCTGGTTAGTAATGATCTTTTGTAAAAGCTAGCATTATACTCTATTTTTGGAGTCCTTACATGTTATGCATGAACAATGAATGATAGGCTCTAGCTGATACAATACGGACTTTGATACGATGAACTGGGTCCCAGTTGAGAAACTGATCGTTCACGTAAACCTGAGAGGCAGATACACATATTATCAGAAATTTATTTCTATCGAGTCCAGAATAGAATTGTTTCTGAAAATGAGGATTTTTATTGTCAACAAGAATAGCAAGAGTGAGAGACGAATTCATCAGTTAATCAGTTCATTAAAACATTAATTTCTTACAATCAAAACAGCTGACAAGCTTGAATATCACCAATACTTATAATATTTTGAAATGTAAATATTGTTTATATAATTTTGTAATGTCAACCGTCAAGCAAGTATCAAGTGACTGAACCTCTGATGTTTTGCACGAGATCAAATGTCAACGGACTTAGCTAAGCAGTGTGACTGATTCATCGATTAAATATTGGTCTATAATCAAGTGACACCATGATTTAGTATCAAATAAAGTAATTTATTGACAAAACGATGATTCTGAGGACACCTGGAGTCAAACTAATCTATACGAGTAGTTTATAAACTATCCAATTTATTCAAACACAACATCTTATTTTCAGTGCATTAGTATCTCACAAAAGGAGATCTTTTTATGCCTTAAAATGTGCTTGTCTAGTTATATCTTAAATGTTAGTGTTTCGTGCAACCCAGACAAGAACTATAAAAATATCCGGAAATGGTTGTGCAGCACATGACGATGACCTAAGGTTGATAAAAACTGATGTATTAGTTTAAAAAGTTGACTATTAAAGTTGAAACAAACATATTATCTGTAAATTGACAACTTATCCAGTAGATGAATGCCTAGTTTTTCCGTGGGTCCATGGATTTGCTGAATGAATCAAAGTCCATATCACGTTCCTATTTTGTGCAGATTTAATATTATCTATAAATACTACAATAACACTGAAAGACTGAAACTCATGTATTCATTCAAACGATTGTGACCATGATAAGTGGATAGTAAAATGACTTTCCTGAATCAAAATCGTCAATTACTAGTAGATATGTGTTGGGCTAATGTCTGACCCGAGCCCATGGGGCAGCAGCAGCTATTGACCCGAGCCCATGGGGTGAATGTCGGTTTTAATATTCTAGTTATATTAGAGTTGTAGTAGGATTAGGAAAGCTTGTTCTATTCCCTATATATACAAACCGAGCTGTGGTTTGTCATAATGTATTCAATATCAGTTTTTGTAAGCAAGTATTTTTCTGATTAATTGGAGAGCTTATTCCAAGAATCATTCGGTGTTTGTTGTTTGTTTAGTTCCTGTGTGTTTTCTGTGTTTCTGTTGTGAACTTCGATTCAGACTTGTGGACTTGAATTGGTATCAAGAGCAAGGTTTAAGCTTAAAGTCGATCACAGCAGGTGGTTTCCAAAGTCGATCATAGAAGGGTTTCCAAAGTCGATCACAGCAGGGGGTTTCCAAAGTCGATCACAGAAGGGTTTCCAAAAGTCGATCACAGCAGGGGGTCTCCAAAGTCGATCACAGAAGGGTTTCCAAAGCTGATCACAGAAGGTTTCAAAAGCAGTCGACTAAAGGGTTTTCCAAGACAGTCAAGACGACTAAAGGGTTCCAAGAAGTCGATAAAGTTTCAAACTTTAACTTGGTTTACTTAGGCAAGAAGTAAAACAAGCGTGTTCTAGGGCTGGAAGACAATCCAACTACACCGGTAACTTACAAAAGGCGTTCAAGAAGGATGGTGCAAGGCGAGTCGAGTCAACCACCAATTGAACATTCTAAAACGGCTCTTCAATGTCCAATGTTAACAAGCACGAACTATAACATATGGGCAATAAGAGTTAAAGCGGTATTCCGAGTCCATGGAATACTCGATGCACTGGAACCAGGGGAAGGAACACAAGTTGTTGCTAAGCAAGATCACATGGCAGCTGCGTTACTTTTCCAGGCGATTCCAGAAGAACTTGTTTTTCAAGTTTCACAATTCAACACAACCAAAGAAATCTGGGAGCTTTGAAGACCAGGTATGTGGGTGTTGATCAGGTTCGAGACGCAAGGTTGCAAACCTTGGAGACGGAATTCGAATCTTTAAAGATGAAAGTCAACGAATCAATCGATGACTTTGCGGCTAGGTTGGGCAAAATTGTAACTGAAGTAAATAGCTTGGGAACAATTTATGAAGACAAGAAACTTGTTAAGAAGCTACTTGCATCCGTTCCGGATAGGTATGTTGCAATTGTTGCCTCAATAGAACAATTTGCTGACTTGAATACTATGTCTTTTCAAGAAGCAATTGGAAGGTTGAAAGCTTTTGAAGGAAGAATGAAGGGTGTTGACACCACTTCTGAAGATCAAGGCAAATTGATGTTCGGAAGGGCTGAAAGATATGATAAGAAAGGTCGAGGAAGGAATTCCTCTGGTGGCAACGGTAAAGGTCAAAACTTTTCTTCTCAAAACAAATCTCGTGGTAGTGGTCAAGCTAATAACCACAACCGTGGAAACCAAAACAACTCCGGGAGCAATACGGATCAAAAGAAGAACAAAAGTCGAGACCTTTCAAAGATTCAATGCTTCAGATGTGATGAATATGGTCACTTTGCTTCTAACCGCCTTGAACGACGCGTGAATGAAGCAAAAGCATGAATCAAACCTTTTGAAAACGGAGGATGATGATGACCCAACACTTTTATGATAAAAGCGTTCAAGAATTAGTTTTCTTGAATGAAGAAAAGATTATCCCAAACCAATTGAATACTAAGCCAAACGAAGAAGACACTTGGTATTTGGATAATGGAGCAAGTAATCACATGACGGGGATCCGAGAATTCTTTTCGGAGTTGAATGAGAATATCTCCGGCAGAGTGAAGTTTGGTGATAACTCCTACATCGAGATAAAAGGGAAGGGTTCGATAATCATTGAAGGGAAAACGGAAGAGCAACGGTTAATCACTGGAGTCTATTACCTACCCGAGCTAAAAAGCAACATAATTAGTCTTGGGCAAGCTACCAAAGGCGGATGTGACATTCGTATGAAAGGTAACCTTCTTACTATGCGTGACTCAGATGGCAAGCTTCTGATAAAGGTTCCTAGAACAAGTAATAGACTTTACAAGATTAAGCTCCAAGTTGGAAGTCCGGTGTGTCTCAAAGCAAAGATGGAAGATGATGCTTGGTTATGGCATGCTAGGATGGGTCACATTAATTTCGAGACGATGGAATTAATGGCAAGGAAGGGCATGGTTGAAAAGTTGCCAATAATTCATCAAGAGAACAAGTTGTGTGAATCTTGTTTGGTAGGAAAACAAACCAAGAAGGCGTTTCCTAAAGCTGCAAAATTTAAGGCGACACATCTTCTTCAACTTATACATGCCGACCTATGTGGACCAATTTCTCCACCATCCATAGCACGAAACAGGTACATATTTGTTCTTATTGATGACTTCTCACGGTTTATGTGGACTTTTACCTTGAAGGAAAAAGGTGAGGCATTTGAATACTTCAAAAAGTTCAAAGCTTTAGTTGAGAAGAAGTCGGGAAAGAAGATTATAACCCTAAGGACCGATAGAGGAGGTGAGTTCACTTCAAAAGAATTTACCAACTTTTGTGAAAACGAGGGTATAACAAGACATCTAACCGCTCCCTACACACCGCAACAAAATGGAGTCGTGGAAAGGCGAAACCGTACTCTTATGGGAATGACGAGAAGTATCTTGAAAGCACGAGACGTACCAAACTACATGTGGGCTGAAGGAGTTAGACACGCTACATTCTTGATTAATAGAGTTTCAACTCGAGCTCTAGTTAATCAAACTCCATACGAGGCTTTCAAAGGAAAAAAGCCTAACTTGGAGGGTTTACGGGTATTTGGATGTGTGGCTTATGCAACGGGAACAAGGCCATATTTACATAATTTAGACGACAGGTCAACACGACTCATTTACATCGGAAACGAGCCAGGTACAAAAGGTTTTCGACTATTCAATCCAAAACTAAAGAAGATAGTAGTATGTCGTGATGCGGAGTTTAATGAGGAACTTGGCTGGAAGTATGTTGCTGGAAGCGAAACACACGAGCTAAACCCAGGTATGTTTATTATAGAATGGCACGGTTCTATTGATACGGGTTGTGGATTTGTTAACCCAGGTGTGACCGATGAAGTTGAGGCAGAAGATCAAGAGGATGAAAATCATCATGATGTTGATCAACCGGTCAATACCGAACAAGAAGTTCAATTCGAGGCGGATAATGACCCTAATCCTGTGACGGAAACTCAACCAATTATGAGGCGTTCTTCAAGGGTTTCAACTAAGCCTACTAGATTTAATGACTTTATTATGGGGTCTAGTTCAAGAACCTCAGTTGCTAATGAAGATCAAAATCTACTTTTGATTGAAGATGATGAACCAAGAACGTTCCAAGAAGCAAAAGTCTCAAGCAAGTGGATGGTTGCTATGAAACAAGAGATTGAGTCTATCGAGAAGAATGATTCATGGGAATTAATTGAAGCTCCGGGTAATGTTAATCCTATTGGACTAAAGTGGGTGTTCAAAATTAAGAGAAATCCGGATGGTTCAATTAATAAGTTCAAAGCTCGTTTAGTAGTAAAGGGTTATGCTCAAAAAGAAGGAATTGACTATGACGAGGTATTTGCGCCCGTAGCACGGATTGAAACGATACGTTTATTGATCTCATTGGCCGCAAAAGAAGCATGGGAGCTACATCATCTGGATGTAAAGTAGGGGTGGCAATTTCTGACTCGACACGAAACCTGACCTGAAACCGACACGAACATTAACAGGTTCGGGTTGTGCTAAATAGATTTCGGGTCAGGTTTGGGTCAACCTATCTAACCCGTTTATTAAACAGGTCAGGTTCGGGTTGAGAATAAAATAAGCGGGTCGACCCGCCAACCCGTTTAAGATTTTTTTCATAAACCCAAAATTATTTATATTTTATTATGTGGGTTAAATGTGTTAAACAGGTCAACCCAACAACATTTTTAACCTATTTAACTCGTGTAATGTGCCAACTTTTGTATATAAAAAGAGTTAAATGGGTCAACCCAAAACACACTGAACCGATTCAACCCGTTTAACATATTCAACCCGTGTAACCTATTTAACCCGCCAACCCAAGTATATATACGGGTTAAATGGGTTAGGTTCGGGTTATGGTTAAACAGGTTAGGGTTGACATAGCTGACCCGATGATTTAAATGGGTCAGGTTTGGGTTGGGATTTTCTGACCTGCCAACCTGACAACCCGAACCCGCCAACCCGAACCCGACCCGAATTGCCACCCCTAATGTAAAGTCAGCTTTTTTACATGGAGAACTAAAAGAGCAAGTGTTTGTTACACAACCGGAGGGGTTCGTGAAGAAAGGAAAAGAAAGGAAGATCTACAAGTTGAAAAAGGCGCTTTATGGACTTAAACAAGCACCAAGGGCGTGGAATACAAAACTTGATAGAGAACTCAAGCAAATGTCTTTCAAAAGATGCCAACACGAACAAGCGGTGTATGTGAAGAAGACAAACAAGTCAATCTTGATTATTGCAGTCTATGTAGATGATCTCTTAGTAACCGGTTCGAAGCTTAGCGAAATTGGTGAATTTAAGAGACAAATGCAAGAAAGGTTCGATATGAGTGACTTGGGAAAATTAAGCTATTATCTTGGCATTGAAGTAAAGCAAGAGGATTCGAGTATCTCAATAAGTCAAGAAAGCTATGCAAAGAAGATCTTGAAAGATGCTGGGATGCATGAAGCGAATTCTACTCAATGTCCATTAGAACCTGGAATGAAGTTAAGCATGGACAAGGAAGGAAAACCAGTTGATGCAACTTTGTATAGACGACGAGTTGGATGTCTAAGGTATTTACTACACACTCGACCTGATTTATCTTATTCGGTTGGTTTGGTTAGTCGTTACATGCAAGAACCAAAAGAATCACATATGGCAGCTGTGAAACAAATACTAAGGTATATCCAAGGTAGTTTAAATTTTGGAATACGATACAACCAAGAGAAAACCAAGGAGTTAGTGGGGTTTAGTGATAGTAGTTTTGCTATGGACCAAGATGATGGTCGAAGCACAACTGGGCACGTATTTTATCTAGGTAAATCACCTATCACTTGGTGCTCACAAAAGCAAAACACGGTGGCTCTATCGTCTTGTGAAGCCGAGTTCATGGCTGCAACTTCAGCCGCGTGTCAAGGGATATGGTTACGTGGGTTGTTGAGTGAAATAACCGGAATGGAAGAAAGAGTGGTGGTCTTATTTGTTGACAACAAATCGGCTATTGCACTTATGAAAAATCCAGTCTTTCACGGGAGAAGCAAGCATATAAACACACGTTATCATTTTATCCGAGAATGTGTTGAAAGAGACCAAGTACAAGTTGAGTTTGTAAGAGGTGATTTGCAACGTCGCGATATTCTGACGAAATCTCTCGCAAGGATTAAGTTCAAGGAAATGCAAGAGTTACTCGGAGTTGAAGACCTCCCTATCTCGAGTCAGAAATTAGGGGGGTGATTGTTGGGCTAATGTCTGACCCGAGCCCATGGGGCAGCAGCAGCTATTGACCCGAGCCCATGGGGTGAATGTCGGTTTTAATATTCTAGTTATATTAGAGTTGTAGTAGGATTAGGAAAGCTTGTTCTATTCCCTATATATACAAACCGAGCTGTGGTTTGTTATAATGAATTCAATATCAGTTTTTGTAAGCAAGTATTTTTGTGATTAATTGGAGAGCTTATTCCAAGAATCAATCGGTGTTTGTTGTTTGTTTAGTTCCTGTGTGTTTTCTGTGTTTCTGTTGTGAACTTCGATTCAGACTTGTGGACTTGAATATGATCAGTATGGCATATTCTATCGGCCTAATATCTACTCTACACGTTTGTCCATCTTGGGGATTGTATGTTACAAAACTACTTATGATCTCACAAATTCAAAGCTATCTAAATATATATATTTGCAATAACCCCATTTTATCTTATAAAAAGACACTACTTTTACCGCAAAAGTACTAGCAGAAAATCATATATGAAATGCAACCAAGTAGTCCGGATGTAAACTATTCAGAGTACTAGATTAAAAGGAGACCTTATCAAGGGAGCACAAGTAATCCACAGCTCGTTCTCTGTTGACCAAGAATGTATGTTCATCCATCTCAATATTTGGAGACCCCCTGCAGGTTGGTTTTATTGATTACATTAACATTCGATTTTGAGCATCATCAACCACTTGAAACACCAACAATAATAATGTATAACCCGGCCAAACAAGGATTGGAACAACTTACTTTCCCCACCAAAGCTCATCTTCGGTTGTCTCGTCTCTAACAACACGTTTGTCCCTTGGTGATCTCCCTGTCTTGGCACCAGATAATGTGGCCAAAGCACCACTAGACGTAATAAACGAACCTTTCTCATACTTTATGGCTTGCTCATAAAGTTCTGTATAACCATACATATCATCAGAATTAACTAAACAATAACTAGCTAGTATTTTTTTTCACCTATATATTATCTAGACGAGTTAATAATTATTTACCAGCAGGGGATAGGTTATAGAGGATATGAGTGAACTTGAGGGAACTGTCACTGGTACTGAGTGTAGGAGCATGCACGTGACGGTGTTGGTGAGTCACTTGCGCTCTCGGAGTTTCACTTTTCCGGTCTGGATCTCCCTTCACCACCTTCGGCCCCGTTTCCCTCGTCAATGATGCCAACGAGGCACTTCAAGAACAACACATATTCATTTTTAGTAATTATACCAATACCCAAAAAGTTACTCATTTCTAATACAAAAATAATACATGTTCTTAATTTTCGTCAAAATTCCTAATTATTTTTTAAATGAACATGTTCACCAGGGCCGTCTAATTTTTAAGGCCCCAAAATTTGTCCCGTTAATAATTATATACATATGTAGACATATTTTTCTTGAAGAAAAAAAAGTATTTAGATGGGAAAATATCTACAAAGTTTAGATAACTAATCGCATTATATCTTATAACACTTTATATATAATATTGCTTTACAAAATGTCTCATTATATAATTTAGTACAGGACCCTCAAAAATTTCGCCGATTCATAAAACGTCACAGAAATTAAATATATTACACGAACCTAGCTAGCTAGCTAGATAAAAGTAAATATATATACTACAAGCTAGTTTGATCTAGTTTACCATACTACACTTACTTGAAAAATTCACTTACTTGAAACATAAAAAAGTTAAAAACACTTACGGAGTATATATGAAGAAAGCTTTAAATAATTGGTTAACGGTAAAATTGTCATTTTACAAAAAGTTTTTTTAAACCGCGTGTTTTTTGTCGGCAGAAAATTACCTAATGGATTGGAGCTGTTGCTTTTGACGTTCTTCTTCAGAAAGAGAAGAAGTAAAAGTAGGAGTATCTCCTTTAGCTGCTTTGATAGGAGTATTAGGAACAGATCTCTTCTTCTGCAACGAATGCAGCTCATCTATCGTCTGAGCCTTCACTGTTGGCACACTGTCGTCATGACATATATCTTGCGCTTCTGCCTTCTTCTTCCCATGCGATGTTTGAATCTTTGGTAGTCCGTTTCGTCCTTTCGTTGGTGTCTTTGGGAAACTAAACTCTCCGTTATTCTCCGACATGATTTCTTATCTATATGTAATAAAAAAAAGTTGTGCGTTTAAGTCTCGTCAGAAACATTTGTGACGTAAAAAACCAAATAAAGAACATGTATACATAACATATGAAGATGAACTTACTATTAACCAAAACCTGTGAAGAAGATAAATATAATGGAGGTGATGAAAGATATGTCTGACACTCAGCCTTTATATAGCTCCATTTTCATTTTACAAGTGTCTTATCTTAACTTGACCATGGTTAGCTTTTTTATACATTATCTAATATTTAAGAATTTATATACGCGTTAGGCTTAATTGGATATAAACATTTTTTTTAGAATTTTCAAAATATAACAACTGTATCCTAGATTTGCTCTAGCTTTTCCGGATTATCTGTAGATACTAATCCTTAGTTTCTTTGCTACGATGTACCGAAATTCACTTTAAACCAATGTTTTGAAACCCGGGTTGATTCAGTTGGGTTAACCGGTTGAACCGGTTCTAGCCAAAAAACGGGTTAAAAAAACACAGGCTTTTAAAAACGGGTTAACAGGTTAGACTCACCGGGTTTTAAGTGACCCGGATCAATCTGATTCTCAAAACCCGGCAGGGTTTGGTTTTTTTTATTTTTTTTATAGAAAACCGGGTTGATCAGGTGGTCATGGACGGAGCTTGAGCAATCCTATTGGAAAGGCCGAAATGTAGTCGTAATAATTTTGAGGAGGCCAAACCTATAAATATTTTACATGTATACTAATTGTTTTGGAAATAAAACACAAAACTACAAAAAATAAAGCTTAGTGGTCCTAGATTTGGGGGGCACAACCCCTTTTTGCCCTATATAAGCTTCGTCCATGCCGGTGGTCGAACCGGGTTGACCCGAGGGGTCAAACCGGTTAACCTGATTGAAAAAAATAATAATAATAATAAAAACTTGGGTTGATTTTCGAACCGGTTGAACCGATGACTCAACCGAATCGATTAAAAACCTGGTTTTCAAAACATTGCTTTAAACAACAAATATATACTGGTGTTACAGTATGTGGTAACAGTTGTGAAATCTATCTTATGTAGCTAGTAATTAAGTTGAATAAAATAAATTAAGCTTAATTATGGTGCCCAATTAAGCACAAGTGCAACATGAGCTGTTTTACTTGATTAATCTAGCTCGCCAAGTCAAAAAAATGGTTAACAGCTTTTACACATGAGTAAGGTCCACGTCATTCACTTTCATTTAACTTATCATCACGCATATCATGCATGCATCTACTTCAATTCAATTTTCATCTACGAACTAATACTCAATATTACAAATGATCAACCTAGGCGTACATATTTTACTAGCAAGACTGTACGCGTCATGATAAATGACAAGTAAACAGTGCGCCGTAGCTAAACGAACGGAGACCTTGTGTAAAAGCTTATACGATAAATAAATACGAGGATCAAAAATATAGTATACCAACTATGAAAACCAAAATCATAGCGTTTTGATGATCTATCTAAAGTTTAGAAGAAATACCTTTTCGCTTACGTTTAAAGTTAATCGTTCAATCTAATTCATACCTGTCCGGATGATACCTTTTTGATCGTCCTTTGTTGATACAAAAGTTGGACGTTCCTTGTTTGGGGCTCCGGCTCTCGTACCAATTGAGTCTTGATTCTTGAGACCTGCGCACTAAGTAACAGAAAATACCATTAGGCTTATCGTGGGATTGTCTCCCACGATTATCCTCCGGCGTGAGAGTAAGTAATCGGTTTAGGGTTAAAGGTGAGTTAGGGTTTGTAGATCGTACCTTTAATGAGGGATAGAGTTCCCTTTATATACACACGGAATCCTTGTTGGTTCCGTGTTCCCCAACCTTCGGCGTATCCCGCCTAAGTCGGTTGGCAAACAATTATCTCCATAATTAGGAGATATCCGATATCCTATTCCATGAATAACTTTGGGCTTGGACCGTCATGGGCCCAAGCACTTATCGGTTTAGCCCAATTCGTGCTGGGCTCGTTAGTATCGGACTTCAGTCGGGTTCGTGACCCGAATATAGACTATACGTCATCATGTCCCCCCAGTCTAGTATGCGCAGTGGCTAGCTGCGGATGCTAGACTAATAACTGCAGCCAATTAATAACTGCGAAGCGTAACAAAGAAGCCAAAAAAGGCCCCCGTGTGGAAAGATACACGTGGTATCTAAACCTAATATTTAAAATAGGTGCCTCGTAAATCGTGGAAAAGCAACTGTAACGGCATCCCATCAATTGATCTGTGCCACACATCGAAGATAGTGGGATCCACGTGTCGTGCATCGTGTGGATGAGAGAACTTATATAACCTTCGACCTTCATTTCATTGTGATTATCACAGTAAAAACTCAATCCGCCATTGTTAACAAACCTTCAACGTTACAACCTAGAAAATTGCTATTCAAAAGGTAACCGCGCGTGCGTTGAATAAAAAATAGTACCATGGTCAAATAGTTATCTGATTTCACCTCCGATATAACTGAGGACGAACTCCTAGGGTTCACCTCAGATTATTACATTCCCCTCGCAGTGCATCCGGAAGTTCCGGGTGTGCGGGCATCAATTGCGGATTTTCCCGAGGGGAAAATAGGGGTATATACGCGTTTTTTCGAATTCGCGAATCAACGCGTACCCATATCTTTATTTCTGAGCGACATGTTAAATTACTACCGTCGCATATATCCTACCAAGCCGCATAGGTGCAGCGAAAATCACCAACTTCGAGGTTAATTGCCGATTACTGGCAGTTAACCCAACTATCCACCTATTCCGTGCGTTCTACCACACAATGTGGTCGCACGGGTGGGTCTCATTCGCTAAATGCGCTGGGCGCCTCCAGTGTTATACAGAAAAACTGGACGCGCTCAGGAACTGGAGAGAAACTTTTTTCTGGGTAGACGACGTGTGCTTCCCTTCGCGCTTTGATTTCTATACTCAGGGGACACTGCCAAGGGATGAGCGCCCCCTTCCTGGATCGTATGATGCGGGAGATGCGGATACAATAAATGCCAACCGTATTCCCATCAGTGTCTATCCAGAAGAATTTTTGGTACACATGGGCATAAGCCGTAATTATTTTGGTAGGCCTGATGAGGTACCAATCTTCATAGGCGCGGATGGCCAGGGTGGGTGCTCATCCTTTACGCAACCCTTGTGCTTTATTAGTGTGAGCCTTTCCTATCATCTTCATTATTTTGTAACATGTTGTGTTGTTTGTTTGTCATTTGCGCAGAGATGGATCTATTCAGGGTTGTCCAGTTAGCGAATCCGTGCCTGGCCACAATCGCCCACTGAAAGAAGGGGAAGAGCCCATAATGACGGCAACTGCCGGGCGCGTCACGGAGCTGAACCTGGAAGAAGCTGGGAGCAGTGGTCCTACTGCATTGGAAGCTACCCCGCTACAGAGTGTGCCGATCCCTAAGGTACCTACTCCATTGGTGGAGCCGGCACGCGTAGATGTTGAAGAAGAGGAGGAGGAGGTGAGTCAAAGATTGGAGCGTAAGATAACGCGTGGTGATGATGGCGCTAGTTCCTCCAGGAAGAAACGTCTCGTCGTTCTTACCGTGGAGTCGTCGTCAAGTGATGTCGCTTCACCTCCCCCTTCCGTTGATACCGCTATTCCTCAGTAAGTTTTATTTGCAAAAAGTCTTTGTCGCAGTCCTTCTGATATTATGAAACAATTGCTAATCCACTTGTATGTGTGCAGGTTTGATCACGCTGTTGAGTCGCCAGGGCTAGTCCAGGCGCGTCGAATCCTCGGGGCCGAAGAGCCAAAGCACTGAGCCGTTGGTCTCGGGGGATGTGCCAATGAATAAGTTGGTTGAAGATCTGGAACTGTCTACTGCGCATCAAGCGAAGTTGGTGGCACAATTAAGGGCTAAATACTTGGGAGAGAGTAGTCAAAGCGTGGAAAAAGACCAGCATATTGCGGCGTTGGAGGCTCGTTTAGCTAGTGCCCAGACAGAGATAGAAGTGGCAAATGCGTACTCTGAGAAGCTTGCGGGAGAGAAAATGTCATTACTATCCCAAATAAACCATGAGCGTCTTTGAAGCAGTAAAGTACAAGGCGTCGTGTAACTGGGTCCTTAAATATCTGGAACAGGGTAAAGAAGAGTTACTCACGCAGTTAAGGGATTTTGGCGCTACTGTGGGCAATGCATTGGAGGAGCAAGAGACGAAATTGCGCAAACTCAGCATGGAGTACGACGAGGAGTTATACCCCCAACTCTTGTCTACTATAGCTGAGCGCAGATGGCTCATAAGCCATGGTCTCCGTCTTGCTGCGCTTAGTACCATCGAGTCGCAAGAAGTGGTGGATGCTTTCGGGGGGTAGTTCAGTGCATTCTGGACCGCGGCAAAGCAGAAGCTGTGGAGAAGCTGCATGAGGCGGATCTTATAAAGGTGCCTGCTGAAAAGGTACCTGGATACAATGCTAGTGCATATGATGATCTGGTTACAGCAATGGAGAAGATGAAGGCATTGGAGCTGCCTTTAATCGCTGAATTAGAGCGCGACCAAGATTATCCTATAGGGGTAATTATGGAGGGACTAACATTGGCTAGGCATCGGTCCGAAGACGCAGAGGCGCAACAGGACTATTTTTTGAAACCCAACGAATCTCAGCTGCAGGTACCTGTGTTTGTTCGCCCTCATAACATATTGAATTTGTTTGCTCTGGAGAAGGAAATTCCACTGAAACAAGTCTTGGAAGCTCACGCTACCAGGATTGCCAAGAAGGAGGGTATCAAGGGCAAGGCCATTTTGTACGGCGTTGGTGCAGCTCACCTTCCCCGGTCTGACGGGGTACCTCTTAGTGTCGCTACAGTATCTCGGCAAGACTCCGACTTGTTGAAGAGGCTAAGCGAGGCTAAGAATGCAGCGAGCCGCGTGGGTAGCTCTTCTATTAAACGATGTAATAGCTGGTAGACTGTAACTTGTAAAGTAAACATTATTTTGTAAGCACGCTTGGTACGTAATGGAATGTTACTTGTGTTGAATGGTGTTGCGATTTATAATATTTGCACTTAGTTGCTTGTCTTCCCATAAAAAACATGTGTATGATCTAAGAAGCAAACTATTTATATAACCGCAGATAAGATGTGAAGTTCATAATCATGTATGAGATTCAAAATATACTTAAGAAATAATTTCTAAGTACTTTTTATAGCATAGTCGTGTATGTTGTGATATGCAGCGTACTGTAAGTATCACATCAAGGAATCAAGTGTCTTGGTTCCTAAGTTGTTAAACGTGCACCATATGCGTTGTTGCGCACCCGTCGTGGGATGCGTACAGAACTTATTCCAACGTCTTGAGAGCAAGGTGTTTAACAAGGATACATGATCCAATGTTGATGGGTTTGCAACCCTCTTATTGTTTAGTAGGTGAACTCATCCTTTTACCATCATAGGTTTATTTAGTGCATGCACGCCATGTAGGCAATGAATCAAAGATGTTAAGACATAAAATATATAGAAATAAAAAATTGAAATGTGTCGCGGAGTTAGCTAGAAACCGCGACGTTTTATTGATACTTGCAAGTTTTTATAAAAGAAAATAAATAAGACATTTGTCTAAATAGAACAAAAAAGTAAATACACAGATATTTTATTGAGCACTTCACTAAAGTGCAGGAGTGTCCGTGCGCTAGGCCGTAGCCATCCCTATAGATAACATCGCTTAAGGTTGCAGATGTTCCATGTGCGTGGTAGTTCATCACCATCCATGTCTCGTAGCTTGTACGCGCCTGTTCCTAATGCTTCAGTGACCTCATAGGGTCCTTCCCACTTTGGTCCAAGTTTGCCTGTGTCTTCTGCGTGACTCGCATCATTGGCGCGGTAAACGAAGTCACCTGGTCTGAATGAAACACTTCGCACTTTAGCATCATAGTATCCTTTCATCTTGGACTTTGATTTTGCTTCGCGTATGGCTACACGTTCGCGTCTTTCTTCTAGCAGGTCTAAGTCGATACGCCGCTCGTCGTCATTGGTAGCCACATTGATTTCAGCAGTGCGGATAGTTGGCATCCCAATTTCGGCTGGTATGACGGCCTCCGTCCCATAGACTAGAGAAAAGGGGGTGTCCCCTGTGCTGGTTTTGATTGAGGTGCTGTGCGCCCACAGAACATGGGATAGTTCTTCCACCCACCTTCCTTTGTGCTTGTCCAGGCGTGCCTTAATGCCTTCACCCAGGCTCCGATTTGCGCGTTCTACCAAGCCATTGGTTTGTGGGTGTTTAACTGACGCGAAGTGCTGTGTTATTTTTAACTTCTCGCACCAGTCCTTGAAGGGATTGTTGCAGAATTGTTTCCCGTTTTCCGAGATGATTTCCCCAGGTAGCCCGAAGCGGCATACAATATTTTCCCAAACAAAGCGTTTTACCTGGTTGCCAGTGATTGTTACCACTGCCTTTGCTTCGATCCACTTGGTGAAGTAGTCTATGGCGACTATGAGGAACTTTAATCCTCCTGCTGCAACAGGGAAAGGACCTGCGATGTCGATACCCCATTTGTAGAATGGCCATGGTGCCGTAATTGGTGTTAGCTCCTGTTGTGGTTGGCGTGGAACAGGTCTGTGTACTTGGCAGTCGCTGCACTTCCTTATTAAATCCCGCACATCGCGGTGCATGGTGGGCCAATAGTATCCTGACCTTAAAGCGCGCGCCACCACGGATCGTGGTCCTGAATGCATGCTACATGAACCTTCGTGGATTTCCCGCAGTACATAATTTGCTTGTAGGGGACCAACACAACGGAGCCATGGTTGTAGGAAGGAGCGTCGATATAGTATGTTGTCCCGAAGTTTAAACCTCTGTCCTGTGCGCCGTATCCTTCGGGCTTCCTTCTGTTCTTTGGGTAAGACTCCCTTGTTTATGAATTCTGCTATCGGTGTCATCCACGTAGGGCCGTCTTCCTCTATTACTGTGGATATTTCCATCTCTGAGATGGACTTACTTTTCAACGTTTCCACCAGGACTTGTTTTGACAGGTGTGCAAAGCTTGTCGATGCAATCTTGCTTAGTGCATCCGCCTTTCGATTTTACCCTCTTGGAACTTGCTTGATAGTGAACCTGTCAAAGCCTTGGATTAGTGTCTTGGTCTTGTCGAGATACTGAATCATGTTTTCTTCTTTGGCCACGTACTCGCCCAACACATCGTTTGCTACTAGCCGGGATTCTACATTCGCTTCCAGGTTACGTACACCCATTCGAGCTGCAATGCGTAGTCCGGCGATTAGGGCTTCGTACTCTGCCTCGTTGTTTGTTGCTGTGAATTCAAAACGCAGTGCGTAAGTGAATTCCATTCCTTCCGGATTTGTGAGGATGAGGCATGCTCCTGATCCATCCACGCATGAAGATCCATCCGTAAACAAGATCCATGGATCTTGTAGTTCCTTCTTGTGTGGTGCGGGTGCATCATCAGTGTCTGGCTTTTCGATGATGAAATCGGCTAGTATCTGCCCTTTTACTGCAGTTCGTGGTCTGTAGGAGATGTTGTGCTCACCAAACAACACACTCCACTTCTGTAGTCGTCCTGATGCGTCGGGTTTGGAGATGATTTGCTTGATCGGTTGGTCTGTGATTACTGCTATTGGGTGTGCTTGGAAGTACCTGCGTAGCCGTTTGGCGGCGAACACTAATGCTAGGACCAATTTTTCCATTGCGGTATAATTCATCTCCGTCTTCTTAAGTGCTTTGCTTACAAAGTAAACAGGTGTTTGCACTGAATTCCTATCCATTAGCAACACTGCGCTTACTGCTCCCTGGGTTGCGGATAATGTAAAACCCTAAAAATATAAAACGTGTTAAAAGACTAAATTACCCTTTGAAATCAAAGATAATAAAATACGTAAACTAAAATTAACGCTCATAAATTGAAATTACGCGTCTAAACTTTGGGTCTCGTTTTCTTTTAGGCCGAGTACACATGAGCCATAGCGGTTTGAATTTGAAAGCCGAATACCCGACATGAATTTTGGGCCGATTCTTCCTTTTTGTGCAAGCCGATTTAACTTAAGCCATGGGATCGGTTGGGTTTGTGAGCCGACCCACACCAAAAGCCCATTAGGACCCGATCGGTATACATGCTTAGTATTTATACAACACAAAACATAAAGTTTTAAAGGAAGGCACATGTCAATTAAATGCGTATTAATATGATAATAAAAGATTGGGAAAACCCTAGAACATTAATGGGAGACGATTAGGGTTAAGAAGCTTGGTGTGCTAATTCGTTATTTCATGTGAAAATAGTAAGTTTGAGGTCATTAATAACCATTGATTTAATGTATAATTAGCTAGTATTAAGTGTGTTGTAAACATGCGTGAGTTATGATTTTATGCAAGGAGTTAAATATCATGAATTAAAGTATTTTCATGCATGGTCTCATTAAGGTGGTGTTCGAACAATGTTACGTGTGAGTCTTGATTAATCATGTAAGTTATGAAGGCTTGTGTAAACTATTTTGAAAGAGAGTCCTAAAATCCGTTCTTGACAATTATAAACCCTATACCTTGAAAGATGATCATATAAGCCCTCAAATAAGATATTTATCATATTAAACCCCTAAGTTTACCATTTATCATTTGTAACACAAAAGTTTGGCTAATTAATGATTAAGACTCTAAAATGTTGTAATTCCGTCCGTCACTAAAAATGAAAATATACTTACAACAATAAGAAGGTGAATGCGATTAATCCGTTATAACTTTAATGATGCTAATAAGTATTAAATAAATCATAATCCGTGTAGATTCGTTGGAGGAGACGCGACGTTGTATCTTCGTGTTCGTTCGTTCATTTGCTTTTCTCTCATTTGCTTTAAGGTACAGATATTCTGACCTTTTCAGTAAAGGTTCCTTATGACGTTCTTTTCGTTAGCTCTCCTATTTTACCTATTAGGGTTCCCGATGCCATTGCTATGAACCCTTTTCTGATTGTTTGATCTGTTACTTATCTGAACTTCTGTTTTATTGAACCATGCAATATCTGATTGAACTTGTGTTATGAAGACTCTGACATGCACATTTGTTGAACCTTACTAAGTTTAATAATGAACTTCTAATTATGAATGTATGATTTGTGACCGTGATATGAACCTCTCGACTTCGAATATTTGAATGTGAACCTTATGATATAAGTTATCTGATATGTCATCTGTTGAACTTTGTGTTTGATTTTGATCTGTGTCATTTATGAAAATTTGTTTGACCTAAGTTAGGTTGACACCCGAGCCAAATATTTCACTAGTCATGGGGTTCCATGTCCGATCGATGATGCACCTCGATATGACTCTAGGGCGATAGAGTGATGTTCTGACACGTTCCTGGATGGTGGAGCATATTTTGTATATGTAGGAAGGGGCGTATGGATGCATCCTAGATCGATCTGTTATCTCGATATGTTTCGGTGAATGATGTCGTGTTGCAATACGCGTCCTTTACAAAATTCGGGAGCTAGCTACTCCAATTAGTTTATGAGGTTACCTTCTGAATAAGAAAGATATTTCTTATATGATATGTTCTGGGCTCGTGGTAGTTAACTAAATCTGTATCTGTTATTTCTGTATTAAGTATTCTGATTTTGATTCGGTATGTTCAAGTGTTTATAATTATGTGCTAGGCTTATTATATGTTGTTATATGTGGTTATGCTTTTGTATGTTTAAGTGACTACCGTCTACTGTGCTAGGATATGATTAATATGTTAAAATATGATTCGTATGTTGTCATCCGATGTTATGTTAGTTTATCGATATGTAAATTCATTGATCTGTGAGATGAATGTGCTAGTGTGATAGTGAGTATCCTGAAAGTTTATTAAGTATGATTGTTCAGTTAATCTGGTGAACTTTGCCTATCCGTTAGGGTATCTATCTGCTTATGTTTGATCTGCTATGTTTAGACTTTGCTTATATTAAGTTTTGGTTTGGAAAATGGTTTAATTATGATATCTGTTTTGATAATTTGCTAATTGCTATGCTATGTCTTGTGTTTATTTAGTTATAGTTTTCCTACTATGTTTCTATTTGCATGTGTGACTGCCATGATTTGACTGCTATTTCCGCTGCTGCAATATTGGATTAAGTGTGTTAAATGAAGATTAATTGACTTGTATGAATGCCATGTTTACTTTCTAGAAATTGTTTCCGTTAGCCTTTTGATATTTCGTTTGGTTCATATGTACTCGAATTTCCTGCTTTAGTTAATGTTTGGTTATCTTGATGCGTTTGTGTTGGTGCCATCAATATGATATGTGTTTGTTCTTAATTGCTATTTGTTCTTCCGGATTCCTGTATGATTGTGCTTCCGCAAAATCCTCAATGATTCAGTATTCTGATTCTGTTGTGATTTCGTTATTCGTATCTTTGTTTTGTTTAGCTTTTGTTTCGTTATATCTGTTCACTGGGCTTTGTAAGCTCAGCCGCATTTTCTTTTCCTGCGGCAGGTATTTAGCATTCGAGATGAGCTTATGGGATAGCTGATCTGGGTTGAGAGTAGAGATGAGAGCAAGATTTGAAATAGGGATCTTAGATTTATTTTGATTATTAAGTTATTTATATTTTTCTTTTGTAAGTTTTGTAAAGGCTTCCGCTATTGTATAGTACTTAAGGTTCTAATATGAAACCGTATTTGTGATATCTTTACCCTTGTCGGGTTGGGGTGTTACAATTTATGGTATCAGAGCCAGGTTTTAGGACCCTTAGAGCTTAGGCTATGACCTGTGAGAATTGGGTAGATTTAGGATTTTCCCTACTGCGTATCTTCTTTGCGTCCACTATCGTACTTAGATTTTGCTAATAGTTGGTTACTCTTTTAGATGGTTATCCCTCGTCGTTCTAGTTCACCTGATGGGAGCAAACAAGGACCAGCTAGGCAACCTAGGGAAAAGATGATGTGGGCCGTTGTTATTGCTAAAGGCTGCAAGAGGATTGGTAGAGTGAAGCGGACCAACAAGAGGATACGAGTTCCGGCTAGTATGTGGCCATGCACAATTGAGGAGAAGCTGACCTTAAAGAACGTAGACGGAAAAGTAGTAGAGGAGTACGAAACTAAAGTCGTTGACAACCAAGGTTTCACCACTAGGTATCATCATAGATGTCCCGAATTCTTTGAAGATGGAGGAGTAGGTTGGACTAGGAGTCGCGATTTGTATGCTTTTGTAGATCGTGTGCCGAAAGAAGAAGAGAGGAATCGGAGAAGTGACTTTGCTAGTCGCTATTACCGCAGCGAAGGAAATAAGAACGGATGGATAAGTGAAGAAGAAGAGGAAGAAGAAGAACATGAGGAAGAATACGAGGTGGACTCGGATTTAGAGTCTACAGCTACTAGCAGGTTTAATCCGATACAAGAATAGAAATTCGCGCTCCTGATTAGTTGTCCTCTTTATGAGAAATTTCTGACATTGGCTTTTGAGTTTAGGTCCTTTTGTTTTCATTTAGATGATTGAAATCTTGGATTATTAAGTTTTGTTTTGGAAGTTCATCTTATGACAATTCAGCAATTTTGTTTGATTAGTGAGAATAAAGCAAAATTTTGAAAGTATAGTTCCTGTTGTTGTTTCTTTCTGATAGATTAGTTAAGTTTCCGCTAGTCCTCATAAGTTTCGTCTGCTATGTGTTTTCTTAATGATGTTGCTTAATCACAGCTTGAAATAAAGTATGACCATCATGATGGTATACTCATGTGAATCGGTCTCGTTATAGTATGTTACTTGCTATCCGTATGTTATCCGTATGTGATATGTTTTGTTGTGATTCGGTTAGGTGGTTTGCCATGACCGGACGAGAATATGATGACAATAAGAACTTGTTATGTGATGCAAGTATTATGACGCCTGGTCAACGTGATAATACCGAGATCATATAATTTGAACTTATTGAAATCATATGACGTCTGGGGAAATGCCTGGGGTTGATACGTGAAAATAATATGACTTGTATCCGTTATTTGGCACTCCTCATGTTCGTTTGAAATTTTGTACCTATTTGTGAGATTTCGTCGATATCTGTTACGTGTAAGTTTTGTGCGCTTTGGACCGAAATTGTTATGATTTTTGTGAACTATGGATTGCTATGTTTGCTCTAAATGTGTACGTCTCCGTGTACCCTTATTGTGGTCATAGGATTTTCATGAAGTGTTTGAAGAACATTAGATCCTTTTAGTTTGATTATCTGCGACTAGTGAGATCGTTAGGATTAATTTTGTCTATGTATATGTTTGTTCTCCTCATTAGATATCTGAATAAGTTAGAGCGTGTTGTTTGATTTTCTGCATCTCATCCGTTATCTGCCATTACTTTGATAAGTATATAATTATCTGTTATAAGTATCTGACTATTAAATTGATTTCTGAAAAGTATGAGTTTGAATATTCTGATAAGAATCCGTTTGTTCTAGGATAAGTTTCGCGTTCGCTATGTTCCTTGAAATTCTGAAATCCGATTTGTTTCTATTCTGTTCCGTCTTGTTCAATTTCGAGGACGAAATTTTCTTTTTAGAAGGGGAGAGTTGTAAAACCCTAAAAATATAAAACATGTTAAAAGACTAAATTACCCTTTGAAATCAAAGATTATAAAATACGTAAACTAAAATTAACGCTCATAAATTGAAATTACGCGTCTAAACTTTGGGTCTCGTTTTCTTTTAGGCCGAGTACACATGAGCCATAGCGGTTTGAATTTGAAAGCCGAATACCCGACATGAATTTTGGGCCGATTCTTCCTTTTTGTGCAAGCCGATTTAACTTAAGCCATGGGATCGGTTGGGTTTGTGAGCCGACCCACACCAAAAGCCCATTAGGACCCGATCGGTATACATGCTTAGTATTTATACAACACAAAACATAAAATTTGAAACCCTAAATTTACAAGGCTCGACACAAGGGTTTATGCCTTCCTTTTTCCTTTTTTTTTCCGATCGGCTATCACACTCTTTTGAGCTTCGGTGTCTTGATCTGACGTATATCAAGGTATAATCATCTTCCATTCATCTCAACTTCATTCGCATACTAACGTTTAAAACCTTTAAAAACTGTGAGATGTATGATAAGCCATACGGATGGACATGATTAAAGTGAGCCGTACAAGTGAGACCATAAGTCATACGTATAATTAATTGTGGAACATGTGAGCCTTATCGTTTATATATGTTACGTATTCATGTTCATGTACGATTTCCGAAACCTGTATATATTGGTCATGTGAAATAAAACGTATAACAAGTAGTATTTTGTAGCTGCAAGAAATCACAATTAAGATGTTATGAGTCGATGCATGAGATGTAGGGTGTGAATGTGTTATTACAATTGGAACGAAAAGAAACATGTACATGAGGTTGGTCACGTTAACAAGCCGTTGTGGTTTTATTATGAATCGGTTTGCATGCATGCGTCTTCCTTATTGAGAACCTTTTTCAAACGGCCTTTTGGTGATCGGTGTGCGCTTGGTTAGAATATAAGTTAGCATCTTGTCGACTAGAGAAAATGGTTAAGTGTTTGTGAGTGTCGAATGGGCTGTGAGTCGGGAAAACAACGTGTAATAAGTTGGGATTTTCATGAGTTGCGTATGTATTTGAAACAAGGAAAGGAAGTTTATTTCACACGACTTAGGTTAAAGTAATGAGTTTTAAAGGAAGTCACATGTCAATTAAATGTGTATTAATATGATAATAAAAGATTGGGAAATCCCTAGAACATTAATGGGAGACGATTAGGGTTAAGAAGCTTGGTGTGCTAATTCGTTATTTCATGTGAAAATAGTAAGTTTGAGGTCATTAATAACCATTGATTTAATGTATAATTAGCTAGTATTAAGTGTGTTGTAAACATGCGTGAGTTATGATTTTATGCAAGGAGTTAAATATCATGAATTAAAGTATTTTCATGCATGGTCTCATTAAGGTGGTGTTCGAACAATGTTACGTGTGAGTCTTGATTAATCATGTAAGTTATGAAGGCTTGTGTAAACTATTTTGAAAGAGAGTCCTAAAATCCGTTCTTGACAATTATAAACCCTATACCTTGAAAGATGATCATATAAGCCCTCAAATAAGATATTTATCATATTAAACCCCTAAGTTTACCATTTATCATTTGTAACACAAAATTTTGGCTAATTAATGATTAAGACTCTAAAATGTTGTAATTCCGTCCGTCACTAAAAATGAAAATATACTTACAACAATAAGAAGGTGAATGCGATTAATCCGTTATAACTTTAATGATGCTAATAAGTATTAAATAAATCATAATCCGTGTAGATTCGTTGGAGGAGACGCGACGTTGTATCTTCGTGTTCGTTCGTTCATTTGCTTTTCTCTCATTTGCTTTAAGGTACAGATATTCTGACCTTTTCAGTAAAGGTTCCTTATGACGTTCTTTTCATTAGCTCTCCTATTTTACTTATTAGGGTTCCCGATGCCATTGCTATGAACCCTTTTCTGATTGTTTGATCTGTTACTTATCTAAACTTCTGTTTTATTGAACCATGCAATATCTGATTGAACTTGTGTTATGAAGACTCTGACATGCACATTTGTTGAACCTTACTAAGTTTAATAATGAACTTCTAATTATGAATGTATGATTTGTGACTGTGATATGAACCTCTGACTTCTGAATATTTGAATGTGAACCTTATGATATAAGTTATCTGATATGTCATCTGTTGAACTTTGTGTTTGATTTTGATCTGTGTCATTTATGAAAATTTGTTTGACCTAAGTTAGGTTGACACCCGAGCCAAATATTTCACTAGTCATGGGGGTTCCATGTCCGTATCAGTGATGCACCTCTGATATGACTCTAGGGCAGTAGAGTGATGTTCTGCCACGTTCCTGGATGGTGGAGCATATTTTGTATATGTAGGAAGGGGCATATGGATGCATCCTAGATCTGATCTGTTATCTGATATGTTTCTGGTTAATGATGTCATGTGCAATACGCGTCTTCACAAAATTCTGGGAGCTAGCTACTCCAATTAGTTTATGAGGTTACCTTCTGAATAAGAAAGATATTTCGGATATGATATGTTCTGGGCTCGTGGTAGTTAACTAAATCAGTATCATTATTTACGTATTAAGTATTCTGATATCGATTCGGTATGTTCAAGTGTTTATAATTATGTGCTAGGCTTATTATATGTTGTTATATGTCGTTATGCTTTTGTATGTTTAAGTGACTACCGTCTACTGTGCTAGGATATGATTAATATGTTAAAATATGATTCGTATGTTGTCATCCGATGTTATGTTAGTTTATCGATATGTAAATTCATTGATCTGTGAGATGAATGTGCTAGTGTGATAGTGAGTATCCTGAAAGTTTATTAAGTATGATTGTTCAGTTAATCTGGTGAACTTTGCCTATCCGTTAGGGTATCTATCTGCTTATGTTTGATCTGCTATGTTTAGACTTTGCTTATATTAAGTTTTGGTTTGGAAAATGGTTTAATTATGATATCTGTTTTGATAATTTGCTAATTGCTATGCTATGTCTTGTGTTTATTTAGTTATAGTTTTCCTACTATGTTTCTATTTGCATGTGTGACTGCCATGATTTGACTGCTATTTCCGCTGCTGCAATATTGGATTAAGTGTGTTAAATGAAGATTAATTGACTTGTATGAATGCCATGTTTACTTTCTAGAAATTGTTTCCGTTAGCCTTTTGATATTTCGTTTGGTTCATATGTACTCGAATTTCCTGCTTTAGTTAATGTTTTGTTATCTTGATGCGTTTGTGTTGGTGCCATCAATATGATATGTGTTTGTTCTTAATTGCTATTTGTTCTTCCGAATTTCTGTATGATTGTGCTTCCATAAAATCCTCAATGATTCAGATTCTCGATTACTTTGTGATTTCGTTATTCGTATCTTTGTTTTGTTTAGCTTTTGTTTCGTTATATCTGTTCCTTTGGGCTTTGTAAGCTCAGCCGCATTTTCTTTTCCTGCGGCAGGTATTTAGCATTCGAGATGAGCTTATGGGATAGCTGATCTGGGTTGAGAGTAGAGATGAGAGCAAGATTTGAAATAGGGATCTTAGATTTATTTTGATTATTAAGTTATTTATATTTTTCTTTTGTAAGTTTTGTAAAGGCTTCCGCTATTGTATAGTACTTAAGGTTCTGATATGAAACCGTATTTGTGATATCTTTACCCTTGTCGGGTTGGGGTGTTACAGATAAGTACATAATCAACTCTTCCCCTGGTCGGGGTGCTACAAGTGTGGGGAGTGTTGCCAGATGTTGTTTAAGCTGTGTGAATGCCTCTTCTACCTCCGTAGTCCACCAGAAGTCTCCCTTTTTATACACTTTTTGAGTGTTTTGAAAAGAGGTAGTGATTTGTCTTCTGACTTGGATAGGAATCTATTTAGACCGGCCAGCTTTCCGTTGAGAGATTAGACTTCCTTCAACGTGCGTGGTGAAGGAAGTTCAATGACCACCTTAGTCTTTTCTGGACACGGTTTTATGCCGTCAGGTTCTATCAGGTATCCTAGAAACATGCCTTCTGTAGCGCCAAAAGTGCATTTTTTAGGATTGAGCTTCATGTTGATTTCCTTGAGTGTCTTAAATGTTTCCTCAATGTCGCGCACCAACTCATCCTCAGTATGGCTCTTTATGACCAGGTCATCAACGTAAACCTCTAGGTTGCGGCCCACCTGTTTTTCGAATGCATTATCTACTAACCGCTGATAGGTGGCGCCTGCATTATTCAAGCCAAAGGGCATTTTGGTGTAGCAGTAGACGCCTTGGCTTGTGTGAAAGGCCGTTTTTTCCTCGTCCTCCTTAGCCATCTATATTTGATGGTATCCTTTGTATGCATCGAGAAAGCACTTTAGTGGATATCCACACAAAGACTCTATCTTCCAATCTATCTCCGGTAGTGGGTAGTAGTCTTGTGGACATGCCTTATTGAGGTCTGTGAAGTCTACGCACATTCGCCAGCTACCGTCGCTCTTCTTGACCATTACTTGGTTAGAAAGCCAGTCATGGTAGTAGACTTCTCACATGATTCCTGCCTCTACTAGCTTGTGTATCTCTGTCAGGATTGCTTGAGCGCGCTCTGGAGCCTGACCGCGCTTCTTCTGGCGTATTGGTGAGTATCCTTGTCGGATTCTCGCTTATGTTCTGGATTGAACGTGGTACCCCGTCATGTGCTTTGGCTCCCATGCAAAATGTCCAAGTTCTTTTGCAAGAGTGCGATATACCGCTTTGCCGTTGTCCGACAATGCGATCCTCCGATTGATATTTCTCGGGTAATCACGATGAATTGCGACCTTCGGTTTGGAACTTTGGTTGCGCTACTGCTGCGGATGGGTGCCGTCTCGCATGTAATCGTGTTACATTCTCTATGTGGTACAGCGGCACGCAGAGAGTGACAATACCACCTTCTACTGGAATTTAAGCATCCCATGTGTCTGAGCTGATGCTAGCGCATGGGTCGATATCCCTGGTCTTTCGATAATGCCATTGTATGGCGAAGGGGATTTGATCACCATAAATTCCATCCAGGCAGTCGCGGAGTGTTCTTTATTGCCCACGCTGACTAATAAGCGTATTTGCCCCATAGGCCATATCTTTTCTCCCGTAAAACCCGGTCATTTGTCCCGACCGGCTTAACTGGCGGATAGATTTCGGTCGCGATCTAAAGCAGGCGGTGCTCATACATGATGTCTGCAGATGCTCCTCCATCAACGTACATGCGGTGGATTTCGTGACCCCCCGCACTGATTTCGATGGTGAGCGGCTCTACCACTGCGTTGTCCGCGGTTAAGGTGGGGAAAGAGATTTCACTTCCACGGGAAAACTTCTGGCTGACCTTCTGCCTAGTAACCCGCTGCCATGATTGTATCATGTAGATGGTGTCAGCCTTGTCCTTGGGTGCCTCTTTCTTGTTCCCATTCTTCTGTCTATCCTTTCCTTGCTTGATGTTCTTGACCAAATGGTCCAATCTGCCCTCTTTAACCATTTTATCAATGAGCTGGCGAAGTTGGACACATTCGTTAGTGGTGTGGCCCTTCTGTGCGTGGTAGTCACAGTATCCACTCCCCACGCGCCGATCCTCTGGAGTGCGCATTTGTGGTGGTCTTGGAAAGTTCGCGCCTTCTGTTGCGAGTATTTCCATTGGAGTCTTGGTTAGCAGGATATACTTGTCGTTATCCCGTCCGCTCCCCTGACCGCGGTAGCTCTTATTGCGGTTGTTGCTCCGGTCATTGGATTGTCTCCCAGGTTGTTCCTGTGACCGGTAGCTTGAGTAGCTTCTCTTGCTATTCGCTGCGGCGACTTCTCCTTGGACGAAGGACCTTGTTCGTTTCATCAGTTCATCGAAGGTTTAGGGGATCTTGTCGTTCAGCCTTTTAATGAGTTCTGGGTTATTGATCCCGTTCATGAACCTTGAGATTTTTAGGACTTCGGGACATGCCTTAACCTGCATGCACTCATCTTTGAAGCGCTCCATATATGCGCTTGTAGACTCCCCCTGGCGAGTTCGATAGGATTTTTAGCGCACTTCTTCCACTGAGTGAAGTTTAGGCGAAACGCCTTTCTCAACTCTTGAAAACCATCAATGCTTCTGCGTGGAAGCTTACTGAACCAGTTCCGCGCGTTTCCCACTAGTGTGGAATTGAACATGTGGCACCATACAGGTTGTGGCCAGTTTTCAATAGTAGCGGCTGATTCAAAATTTTTTAGGTGATCGTCAGGATCACCTGTTCCGTCATAGGTTTTGACGTTAGCAGGCATGCGCCTTCTCTTATCTTCTGAGAAGTTACTGATGCGTCGAGTAAACGCATCCACCTTTTGGCGGTGCCACGGAAGAGACATATCTTCCTCCTCCTGGTCATGGTATTTCCTCCTGGACTTCCAGTGTCCAGTCTCGCTATCCTCGTTGTCCGAGGAATTGCCAAAGGATGAATTCTCCCTTCTTCGGCGCTTGCGCCGACTGTCCTCAGAATTTGCACTTGAAGGGCTTTCACTCGGGGAGTATCGTCACCCAAGTCTGTCCTGAACTCTCCGGCTACCAAGTCTAGCATGGACATTGGTACGCCGTTCATCTTCCTCGCTTCCTTCCAGATACTGCGAGTTAGATGTCTCATCATCCTCAACTCTGCTCCCAATTCTGTTAAACATTGGGGGTCGGCGGCTATCCCTTCCGCGCTTCTCCTTCAGACGGCGCGGTGGGGACGTTTCGTATTCTGAGTCGAAATTGAGTCGAGCATGTAGGCTTCGACTCGACCTCTTTTTTGCTTCCTCTTGCATGAGGGCTGTCAAGGTTTCGTAATTCTGAGATACGAAATCACCCGGTGTGAGTTCCGGTGCAACTCCATCTAGAGTGAGGGTGTCTGCTTCTACCACTATACCCTTGTTTCTGTCTGGTGCATCTGGTGCCTTTGTCAGGTCAGTCTCTAGCGTTGATTGAAGGGGAGTGGTAAGAATGGTGCGCAGTGGATCTCCTGCGCTGGTGGTGGTTTTAATGGCCTGGGTTGTCCCCGGGCGTGGTTCCACCAGAGGGAAGACCGAACTGGCCTGATTCACGGTTTTAGCAAAGACCGGTTGTCCCAGAAGTCTGCTTGGAAGCTGATCCGATGTGCGGCTTCTTTCCCGTAGGGTCTGTTTGCGATCGTTGATTTCCGTGCTTCGTCATTCTAGTTCTTAGTTCTTAGTGATTGGTCCCACGGATGGCGCCACTTGTTGATACAAAAGTTGGGCGTTCCTTGTTTGGGGCTCCGGCTCTCGTACCAATTGAGTCTTGATTCTTGAGACCTGCGCACTAAGTAACAGAGAACACCGTTAGGCTTATCGTGGGATTGTCTCCCACGATTATCCTCCGGCGTGAGAGTAAGTAATCGGTTTAGGGTTAAAGGTGAGTTAGGGTTTGTAGATCGTACCTTTAATGAGGGATAGAGTTCCCTTTATATACACACGGAATCCTTGTTGGTTCCGTGTTCCCCAACCTTCGGCGTATCCCGCCTAAGTCGGTTGGCAAACAATTATCTCCATAATTAGGAGATATCCGATATCCTATTCCATGAATAACTTTGGTCCTGGACCGTCATGGGCCCAAGCACTTATCGGTTTAGCCCAATTCGTGCTGGGCTCGTTAGTATCGGACTTCAGTCGGGTTCGTGACCCGAATATAGACTATACGTCATCAGTCACCTTTATGTTTTTTTTATACTTGTACTGTATTAATTTTTCAATTTTATAAGTCTGATGTGCAAACTGAGTACGGTTATAATCTATTATCTATTATATATAATAAAATAAGCTTTTGTACAAGCCTACTAAGCTACCAGCATTAAAAATTGGTTTAGTGCACTTCCTTATTTAGCTATCATGTACAATACTTTTATGCCTAAAGTTTTTAAAAGTGTTAGCATTAAAAATTGGTTTTTTGCAATACGGTTTTACGGTATTGAAACTGATTTCATTGTATACTTCTCTCTCTCTCTCTCTCTACACGCTCCTCCCTATCAAAACATCAATTCCATATATCAGAAAAACCTCCTTATATCAAAAATCTATTCCATAAATCAAGTAAAAACCTTTGATGATGAAAATCCACAGAGACCCGTGCTCCTTACGTTTTGGTCTCCTCTATTTTCGATTACCGGTCTGTAACAGATGTTGATTTGTAAATCTGTAAGTTACCTCTTTTTTCCCATTTACGTTTCAATTTTGTCTCAAATTTTGTTTCGTAATGTTTTTTTTCTGATTATTTATAAATTATAAACGCTTGATTAAATCGAATTATAATGATTTTTGTATGAAACCCTAATCATTTTATTAGTTGGGGAAAATTGGGGGAAATTGGTAAATTAATGATTTTTGTATCACCTCTAATTACATTACCTTGATTGCAGGTTTGAGTTATTTACTATTTCAATATTTGTTTTTGAGTTTTGGGTTTTATCATTGTGAATTTGGGACTGATGTGATGCGTTTGTGTTTCACCTACAAATGAATCTTTGTATGATTGACCGTGGATTGCTTTGTATGATTGACCATTAACGTAATATCATGTTTATATTTTTAGGTGGGTTGCTTTGTGTAAGTTTGATTATACTTAATTTGGTCCTAAAATTATAGTGTTTGATTTTGTAGGTTGAACAAAGTTATCTCCTTTCTGCCAAGTACGAAGGCAAACATTACTCGGAGAAGCTCATGGGCTTGGATTCATGGAAGTTATGTCATTTGACCTGTGTAATATTCAAGATTATGGTTTGATTGTGTTTGTGGTTTTATGAATTGGGTAATTCGAAGTTTGGCCTTATATTCATTTGGTTATAGTCTAATTGGTATAATTTTTAATTTAAAACTTTTTGACATGTTAGTCACCGGTTCGCTATATCCTGATTGCAAGCACGCTAGATCAGAATGTCATATTGATGCAAAAACGTCTTATTTTTTATGATGTCCAGGGTGAGAAAAGGAAGAAAAAGGAGTTGGTGGAACTGGTAGGGAGGTTGGGAAAGGGAAGAGGAAGGATAACAACGACGTAACCAACTACCAAAAATTCAAACATCGCATTGAAGGAAGGAAGCAGAAGGCAAGTGACACGGCGACGACGGGCTACGAATACTGACGGCTGCGATAATATATGAACTACATTTATTCAAGTGAGAATGGTTATCTTTTCTATAAATATCAGCTTTTACTTTAGATATAATATGAAGATAAATTGTTTGGGCGGCGTACATAATTACAACTAAATTGCCAATCCAAATTTTTTCCCAAGCACAATGTTTGTACTTTTTAAGATATATTTATTAGTTTGGTCATTAGAACATGGAGCCTCAAATCATTGATAGATTCTATACACCAAAGGGGTGTTTGGGATTGCTTATTAGAATTATGTATGTGAATGTATAGAATCTATCAATGATAATTCTATTTAAATTGTAAACAATACATTTTGTTAACTCCTTGTTGTTTCATATACTTAACACTAATTTTTATGCTATTAATCACTTTATTGAGGGAACTCATTTACTTCAGCCAATGCATATATAGTCAATTTCTTTAATATCATTTGGTTTATAGTGTTTTTACACTTTATAAGATAGGGTGGCTATACATTTAATGGAAATCAAAGCAACATTGCAACAACGAACTAGATAGTTAATGTACAAATTAATTTCACATGGCAAGATACTAAGACTAATATTAGCACTAAAATATTTATATTAAACGATGACTAATAAGTTTGACTAATCTTTGTACAGGATAGTCATGTTGCAGCCACTATAGCGTAACTATTGCAGATGCCATGTGAGTCATTAGAACTCTCTCATCGGTATACATGTCCAACTTCTGTACTACATACTCCTTAACAGCATATATTATTTCGTGGTTTTGTTACTGTTTGGTGCAATTGCATAAAGGTTTAAGGGGATGTTCAGGTAAGCTGCCTACAGTGGATGGTTATTCCTCCACGTTTGTAACAAGTACTCAAGTAGTGTGGTTCAACGGTATTCACGATACAATATGGACGTCATTGATTCTAAAGGTAAGGAAAATCGTATGAGGCTCACATTCCATCGTCTTACCTCTGTGGGTCGGTCTGTTGTATTCGAACTTATTAACGGAGTAATATTCTTTGTGTCCTTTAACAAGTGTTTTCTGTATTGGATTTGTTTTTAGTGTATAAATTGAACTTATTATTTATTATTATGATTTTCTATGTTACAAACCAATTTTGATTAATAGTTTTGGTATTAATTAGTTTTTTAGTTTTGTTTTTTTTTAAAACATCTATTATTGCACTTTGCCCAAGTGTAGTTGAACTGGTAATTTAATCGTTTATATGATCAATTCATGACAGTCTCAACTAATACGACGTGTGCAAACATCTTGGCCTCAGGGGAGGTGATTAGACTTTAGGCTTTACATGCGCATGTTTGACGATCATCTTTATTTCCTGAATAATGATCATATACTTTGATTATTAGTCAAGTCCACAACATGGATGGCTTTTGTGGTATGTTTGGTTTGTTTCTACATACTCTGTTGACATAATATTAATAGTTCCAAAATGTGAACCCAAACACTCGGTACTCTTCACAGTCTGATTTTATTTTCATTTTAATCAGGAAGGAAACCGATATTATCAATGTTGTGGAGAGAAGAATTTGGCAATCCATGGAGGAGGGCCATTTTGAGAATCTACCAGGGAAGGGGAAACCCCTGAATTTAAACAGCAATCCTCATGCCGATCCAGCCGAGGACACATTATACCGGATACTGTCAAAGAAAAATTGTGCACCCAAGTGGGTCGAGCTTAATAAAGGAATCAGGAGTGACATTGCAAATTGGCAGTTAACCTTAAAGAAAGTTGGTGCTTGCAAGGAGATTAGAGATATCTCCAAGTGGAACGAATGTTCCGACTCTTTGAAAGCTCAGATCCGCAGCATTAAGAATAAGGTAAATGATCTCCTGTATTTGCTTGACTTATATTTTGTGAGCCGACACGATTTTGTAGTTTGTAGAAGTAGCAAATTAGGCAGGTCGACCTACAAACAAGTTTTTTTATAAATCTTTTAAATTTACTGTCAAGCACATAACTTTTTAAGGTGTTAAAATGTTATGCTGTTAATGTGCTATATATACGTTGATCCTTTTTCCAGGTCTGAAGCAAGCTTTATCACGGAAATGATTATTACAATGGACTGTCAAGCACATCTAAAGTCGTGAAAAAAGGGGCAACCACACTACATAGAGTCATCAAAACTGTTGGATGGACCAACTCAAAACCATTAGCCCACAATCATGAAATTTATGTTTCTTATAGAAAGGTATGCGTCTGATATGTTTGTTGTGGTTTTTCTAAATATATGAGTTCTTACCGAGCAATTATAGCTTGGTGTTATTTTAAATAAGAAGTTGATTTGATGGCTATTTTTAATTTCTGATAACTAAAATGAATGACAAGTAGTGAAAATGGAACAACGTGGTGAGTAGTGAGTTGAATTGGTTGTTGGAGACCAACTTTGATTTTGCACGGGTAATCGATGGTTTTGAGTCTGATATTGATTGCATGTTTGCTTTTAGTTGTTGTGAGGACTGTTAGTTTTAACCGAGTGAAATGTGTATCAGTGTAAATAATTAGTTTTTTTAGGTTTTAAGGGCTTCTGAAAGAATTGTGAATTAATATAGGATTGAGTCTTTTAGATTAACTTCAGCGGGTGTTTGGATTAGCTTATATTCCACCCTTATGGGCTTTAACTGAAGTTTGGAAAATTTTATAAGGTCTACTTTTTCTGGCATACAGGCTTATCAAGTTGAGCTTATGGATTTAAAAAATCCATAAGCTCCAAAGTTGATGAGCTCATAAGACGGATAAAGTGACCTTTGGGGCTTTTTCAATCTTCAGATAAGCCCATAAGCCCGAAGAATTAGCTGATATGTGCTACCCTTTGTTCAAGTGTCCTGTCAGCAAAAGTGTACTCACATGATGTAAATTATAAATATATGTAGTGATGGAGAGGATTATATGGGACAACCCAGTTACATTGAGCTGAATTTCAAATAAGGAATGAACAGTTTATTACTGAACGAACTCTTTACTCAGTAGGACTATTTAATTCCTTGAGACTCTTATAAATGAGTAGCTCATATCATTTTACTCTGATTATTGTTTGAGCTGCTCTATTGGTGAGAGTGTGAGACATCAAATGATCAATTATACATGGCATTTAATGTAAAAAACAAAATCATAAAGATAGCATGTTTAGTTATTCTCTTAAATTTATCACATTTACAAAACAATCTCAACTCAGGATGTTTGGGACTGTTTTCAATAGTTTAATTTAGGGGTGCTTGGAAATGTTTGAATAGATGAATAGCGGATATAAAGATCTTTGTATGGTGTCAGTGGGTGTGTCCGACACCGTATTGAGGTCCTATTTTTCCATTGTTGTCTTTCGCATTAGTTTACAGTGAGTTGGTGGCCAATGACATTAGTTGTAATGTCTAATGAAAGTTCCAAAGTTCTGCAAAACAAAGTATCAATATTGGAATCCACTCGGTCATTGTGGCTATTAAGTGTCATATGGTCATTTGCGCAGGTCTGCAATAAACGTCTATGTTCAGCCATTTTGCTCTAAGTATTGTGTTTGATTTAGTCTTTATCTTTTTGCTTCGTGGACCTGGCTGGTGACTGAGTGAGTGTTGGTTTGCAATTGGGATGCATATAGCCTTCCAAATAGATGCTACTGTGTAGAATTTTTGGCATAAGTTGCAGACTGCAATTTAAGGTTCTGAGTGGGATATGCTACTGTCTGTTTGGTATAATCCCTGGTCTGCACTTACCCAGCATATTGGTAATTCGTTTCATGGGCTTGTGTTTGTGGGCCAGGCCTTGCTTGAGTTTGTGGTTTTATTCCTTTATGTATGGTTTATTCTCGGTACATGTGTATAATTTGTTCCTGCTTTTAGTTTTAGTTTGGTAATAGGGTGAAGATATATATGTAGCTACAATGAGAGAAGTGAAAGAAGAGTCTAGAGTAGGTATTATGTTCCTTTAAAATATTTTGATTATGTGTCCAACTAATTTATATGAATATGATAGGTTCATTTGAGATAAGTGTGCCAAACTCAAGCATTTTTTGTTGTGTACTTGTGTCAGGAGACCATATATATATTTTTTAAAGCTTTTCCAAATAGTATACGGTGGTTATCTAAAAGGTGTTTCAAATCAGTTTTGTGCATTGTGTAATGCTATTACCTCTTTTTTGCATTCAATAATAAAACAATGGTGCAGGATGACTTAGTCCTTATACAAAAATAAAGGGGTAAACAACTGTTTTTGCCTATAATGAAAATGGGTCGACACATATTAAGTGGGCGGGTCAACGTTAAATAGTCTATTTAATTTTCAAAACTACTGATGATATTTACTTTCAGGAACTTGAAACGTTTCCAGACATTTGTGCAACGTTATTTGATCGAAGAATAGCAAAGTTAGTGTCTAAAAATATCTGAATATAAAGGTGCAACAAATTCTCAATGTAGAAATTGTAGTTGATTGAATTAGCAAAATTCAATAGGAAAGAGTTACGAAACTAATCTATAGCATTCATTCCATTCTTGATCAGATAAAGGGCTTTAAGCCTTTAATGGTTCAAGTCTTAGCAAGGTATGTAAATGGGAGGGTGCTCTTCACGTGATACAAGACTTCAAGTACTTAAATTAACAAGAATCAATGTTCAAGAAGTTTGTACAATATACATATCACATGTTTTAAAAGTTGGAGTGCCGCTTATGTTGTTAAGAAACATAGACCAATCAAATGGTTTATGTAATGGTACAAGACTTCAAGTCCTTAAATTAACAAGAACCTCTATTCAGGCGCAGATCATTAACGGAACCAACTTCGGAAAAAAGGTGATTATTCCAAGGATGAGGATTACTCCTTCAGATAAGCGTTTGCCTCTTAAGATTGTCAGGAAACAATATCCGATATCAGATCTTTGCCATGACAATCAACAAAAGCCAAGGGCAATCGCTTTCTAAAGTTGGTTTGTACTTGCCCCGTCCTGTGTTCACACATGGACAACTGTACGTTGCCGTATCAAGAGTAAAGAGCAAGTGGGGTTTGAAGGTTGTCGTTTGTGATCAGGATGGTAATCTCTCCAAAACCACAACCAATGTCGTTTATAAAAAAGTACTTGAAGGTCTTTGAACAAGGTTCATGTTGTATCATGTATGTATCATTGGTGTAATCACATTATATTATACTATGGTTCATTATTTTTAATGTTACAAGGTTTGTTAGCAACTCAATTGATCATTAAAATCACACATCATTTTATGTTCGAGTCAATCTATTTTAGATTGGCAACGTGATGGTTGTAAATCGATTATGACTTACACATATTTTAAATTTAACAAATTTACGTTATTACTTTTATTATCATCTCATTTATCTATTTCTTTAAAAAATAACCCGGTGTCAACGGGTCTCTAAGCTAGTTATAATATATTAATGTAACATATCATCGATTAAATTTTGTTTTGTAAAATATTACTGAAAATTTTTAATTTTGCGAATGGTTGACGAGTTCTAAAGCATGAGTAACCATGACGATAGTGTACGGCCATCTTTACCTCTATTCAGAGTTGACCACTTTGTTTAATAATTTAGATTTTTAATTAAGTTTATCATTTTTGTTTAACCATGACACAAGTACATGTACGGCTACGAAAATTAAAACTGGAAGATATATATATGAAACCTGACCAAATAAATTGTTAAGCTTCATAAATCAAGCAAAAAATTCTTCTACTTAACCTGCTACTTTGGTTATCTATTCACATGTTAGACATGATCCAACATTAAAGTACATGTCAAAATGTGGTTAAGAACATACACTCGTGCATCAGTTTTTATACGGAGTATGTAACATCCGTATTTTTAATCATGAACGGCAAGCTAGAGAAAAGAAAATTTACACGACATGCAGTGACGGAGCTTGAACAAATTTGTTGGAAGAGCTGAAATGAAGTTGTGTCATTTTGGAGGGGCCAAACTATAGAATTACTCTTATATAAAGACATTTATACGTATGATACCTTGTAAGTTACATATGGATGTTGGATTTTTTTATCATTGTTATTATTATTTTATTTTTATTTTTTTTGGGAGGGGGGCACCCCTGCTAGCCCCTTAAATGCTCCGTCCACAAAAATAAAACCACTAGTTTCTTTTCTTCCATGAAAGTGTCCCCTTTCTCGGAGGTTCTAGGTAAAATCATACAAAAGTTACTATGTCTTCATGCGATCCATGCGTACCATCACGTCGAAACAAGACCAATGCATGTTTATGCGATAGAAAAGCCAATGTATCATGCTAGTATTGATACTTTTAAATGAAAGCCTTCCAAGAAAAAGAAAAAGAAAGACAATGTATACATATCATATGAAAAAAAACGTGGACACAATTAAGAAATAGATTAAAAAAAAGCAATGATATGTTAGTGTAATTTAAATACTAGCATTGACCCTTAATCTTATCCATAATTCCGCAAGACACGTTGTATAAATGTGATGTACTACTTCTATTTTTAAAAGTGCGCTACACATAAGAAAATTAACAATAGCGTTGAATTTATAATACTGTTACTCATCTTTTATATAATAAAATAATTACATCATTTCGAAGTATTTTTGCAAAACTTTTCTCATTGAAAAAAAAAAAATTGGACCAATAGGAGAGCTCGATTTTGCCACATAAGCGAAATCGAGCGATGTGATTGGTCAATAAAAAGTCAAAATTGAATTGATTTTGGTCAAACTTTATTATATTTGGTGGAGAAACTTAGTTAAGAAAAAAACACATAAAAATATAGGTGTCCAATTTGTGAAAACAAAAACGTAAAAAAGGAGGAGGTAACTAATAAAACTTTAGTGGTTAAATGATAAATAAATTATATAAAATTAAGTGTAAACTTATAAATTTCCATGTTTTCCAATAATTTTACAAAATAAACAAATAACCCCTTACACTTTATACTCCCTAAACTTTATAATATAAAATTTGTTCAAAATTACATGATTACTAATATTAGTTTTAAACTTTCATCTAGTAAAACTACAAAATGTTGTAAATATATGAATTAGTTTTAGTACATGCTAAATATTTTAAGGATAAATATTAGTTTTAGTACATGCTAAATAGTTTTAAACTTTCATCCAGTAAAACTACAAAATGTTGTAAATATATGAATTAGTTTTAGTACATGCTAAATATTTTAAGGATAAATATTTGTTTCGGACTTTCATTCATTAAAAAAAATTATTATATATGTTAAGTAAGGACTCAATTTATTTTATTTTAAAAGTTTAATCTATGCGTACACATGTTTGAATATTCGGCTAAATTATTATTAATGAGAATATAAGTATCAAATGGTATGCACGGGTGCTGTGACATGAAATAAATATACGTGATCGTACTTATAACAACGACTCATGTAATTCTTAATTAAATTTTATATACGGATATCTGAAAAAACATTTTAGAAATCTTTACGAAGTATATTATAACTTCATCAACGCTTATTATGTGCTACTAAATTCACACATTTTGTACAACATGATATCAAAAGTTAAAGTTAAACAACAACCTTGACCTCAACCTCAACATATATGTGAGTTAAAAAAAGTTAAATCTTTCATCCATAGAATTTTCACAAAATATTAATAGATGTTAATACATAATAAAAAACTTGTGCATAAATATTAGTTATACTTATATCACAATTGACATGTAAGCAAAATCGTCCAATATCATTGGTCGATAAAAAGTCAAAAATGAATTGAATTTGGTCAAAATTGAAAAATTTCGTGTAGAAAGAAAAATACACCACAAATTAAAACACATCTGTCTAAAATGTAAAAAAAAATAAACTTCTAAAAAGCGGAGTAGACATTATAAACTTAACGGATCTAAATGTAAACACCACAAATCCTACCTTCTACCCATCAGAAGACCCGACCTCACCCAATCGAATCGTGTGCACCAGAAAACCCGGAAAATTATATTGCGACCAAAACACCCGCCCACCACTAATCGTAAATTCTAAAAAGGAAACGATGCACACTGACATACATTCCTCTTCATTCTGGCACATAGACAAAACCTAACCCTTCCAGAAAATTAACTAACTGCAGCTCTAAAACCCATCACTATTCGATCAAACTAAAACAATTGGCCTCTAATCAGGAGTCGTTAATGAAAAGGTATGTTCATGAACAACTAACACAATATATAATTTTGAAACAGGTATCATACATGAATTTTTTGTTATTTTGGTTGGATTAATGATCTTTGTAAGGTTAGTTAATCATGTGTTTGTGTTAAATTATTATTTATGTGTAAAGTCAAAAGGTTTATGTTAGATTCTTAATTTAATACGTGCAAAGAAAAAATAAAATTTAAATTATTAAACCCTAATCTCATCAAAACAAGATCAATTTAACAGTTGATTATTATCATGTTTCTATAACCCTCATGATGCAAATATTTTTACAAACAATACATAATTAAGTTTAGTCCAAGGGTTTTAACTATGGCTGCTGAATAAAATTTCATTCATTCAATTAGGACTTATAAATTGTATATTCATGTTGTTTGTGCAAAATTGTAATATATCAATTGGCTACTATTAAAATTGAGAAGGTAATTCAAGTTTGTTTGTATTAATGGGTTTGAATATGGATGAAAAAGGTAATGATGTAGGTGATGTTTAAGGTTTTCAATGGTCGCAAAGTGAAAAAAGATGTTGGTAACCTAAGCCTATTTTTAAAAAGTTGATATAGTTATGTGTTAGAGTGAATTCAAAGTAAGATAATTTTGATCTATGTTTATGAATTTAAGCTTTATCAATCTTTAAATAGTGCAGTACTTGAATGATAAGTTCGCCGTGATTAGTTTTAAATGCTATTTCTATTATTATCTTTGTTTTGATGGTTATAATTCGATAAATAGTATAATTATAATGATTGTATACTTTTGATGATTGGATCTTTGGTTGTGTGTTTCTTTAGTCAGTTAGGTAACATTTTGCCAAGCAAGTTTGTGAAAGACGGGTTTCTGGCGGTCATATTCGAGTTTTTCTGCAAAGCATGGCGAGCCATGGCCAAGAAAGTTAGCAAGTGATTTAAGTATTGCCAAAAAAATTAGTCACGGCAATGGTGGTTCCCTCAATAGTTTAAGATAAGATGTATTTTGAGCAACGATTTTCCATCTATTGGAACACATGAAGAACGCATGCATATCAAGAAACAACAATTCTGCTTCACCACCTATTCAACCATATTTAATCTCTGCAACTACAAGCATGAGCAATCACAATATGGGGTAAACTTAGCTTATGGACCTTCTCAAACTCAGACTGTTTACTAGGTAGCTTTACACTATTTACTTTTGTTGTACACTGATTTAGTATATGGAGTTTATTAGATGTGTTTGGGTAAACTTATTTAGACAATTGTGCCTAATAGAAGTATCAATTATGAGCACTTAGGTAGGCTTTGAGGCAAGAGGTAGCTATATATGACATTACAAACGCATAATAAATTTATGTCTAAGCCCCGCACGTGGGATGGGCATTGAAAGCATTAGTGCAAGTACTTCAATAGTAGTTAATAGAGAAAGGTATTTTGTATGAACGACGCCATAAAAAAGGGTTTTTGGTACGTAACGCATAGGCTAATATAGGTTTTGTTGAAGTGAGCCATCTTTAGAGTCGATATATATCCGGTATGCTTTTGGACAAAATGTAAATTTCTATTACAAGAGTATGACTTTGGGGTGGTTGAATAATTCTTTTATAACCGTTTTCTCTTGCACTTACGAGTTCAGGTACAAACTCAAACATCTAGGTCTCTGTGTGTAATGCATAGGAATAAAGAGGCATATTACCGTATCAGTTTGTGGGTGGTTTGTCTACAGCTATCAAATAACAAATAGTAATTTATATAGGAGAGTCAAACAATTTTATGATATGTCGACAGAATAAGAATAAAATGAACTGTTATGGTATGAGGAATAGGAATATAGAGGTGGAAGACACTGATCGCCCTTTTTTTGACACCACCGAGGACGTAACTAAATTGAAATAGAGAAGTAAGAATAGAGAAAAGAAAATATTTTGGTCTGATAAAGTCCTACATTGTCTTGACATTGCTGTATTACCGGACATGAATGTGGAATATCACTTCAACATCAAGTACTCAAGCTTTAAAGGGCCAACACCGCCCCTTAGAAGCTCTCGCCTTTGCACACAATCTTCATGCTCCTACCGATACACTAACTAATCGACAAAATAATGAATCGCTTTTATAGGAGTAAACATTTTTCTTCACTTTTACTCATTCTCCATTATAATTTCTTTAATTGTTCTCTTCATTTGCAGGGTTGCAGATTAGGGAGGCAAGAGCCAAGGAACGTGAGCGAGTCGGTGCTGGATGAAGAATTTTGGGAAACCGGAATGGATCCAAAAACGCTAAGAATCTGTCGTTGGAAAAATTGAAAGCCAAAGCGACGAATGTTCGGTTCATCAATATAATACAACACACACAAGCCAGAAAAAATGCACATCCTACTATCCATTGAAGACTATGGCGTCCCTTAACTGACGAACAAATAAAGAACCCACATCGTTCTTCCAATATTACACATTTTTGCCATCCCGTAGTTCCTAATATTTGGACGAAAAATAAATAAATAATAAAAATAAAAAATAAAATTCGAGTGTGAAATACTCGCGTGTTACGGCGGTATATTATTTAATAAAACTCTTATGATATAATCACATAAAATGATTAAAGTACTTTACTCTTTTGCAAAAAATAAATACTCCGTGTTACACATATCTATATAATTTGATATTATGCGTTTTTATACAACTAAATCATATATTATAATTAATTTATTTATTATTAACCAAACATAATTATATAAATCATTGAAATTCAGTGAAGTAGCTTACACTATTAAAGTAAAACGTATACATATTGATTATTATAATCGGTTTGCTATCTAAATCGTTCAAATATTGTAATTATTTTGAGTTATGACCAGAAAAGTAAGAAGCTGAATTTAAATTTTAATCTTAAATTTGTATTAAATTTAAGTTAAAAGCATTGTAATATTGGCTTCATTTTATTTGAAGTTTAAAAATCATTATTAATACAAAATTACTAAATTTTGATCTATTACCAGAAACTAAGAAATTGATTTAAAAAATTCTAATCATTATATTTTATTATAAAATTGTAAGTAAGTAAGTAAAAAAATAATAATAAATAAATAAATTATCGGATTCATTATATTTGAAATTTCAAGACCTTTTATTGATATATTTTTTATAAGAAACTTGTTGAATATTTGATAATTAAAGTTTGTTAAATAAAAAATGCAAAAAGAAAAAAGTTTGTGGTAATTTATATAATTTGTTACATAGTTTAGGGGTGTCTTTTGAAATTTTCTATTAAAATTTCATTTATATACCTTAGGATAATTTTTTAAATTATTAGATAGTTTAAGGGTATGTTTTGAAACATTTTTTGAACAAATTTTAAAAAGCTAGCTTTAACATTTTGTTATAAATGCGTATGTAAGTCAAAAGCATATCAACATTTTGTTCGCAATATAAAGACCATTTCACCCGTATATTTCTCGTAAAAAATTCTTTAAATATCTGATAAATAAAGTTTGTTATATAAAAGGAACCATAAAAAACTAAAAATACCAGATAATCCTCGTACACCTTCACACAGTTCAAGGGGTGTCATTTACACTGCTAATGTATTATTACAGTCGTCTCAAAACAGATGTCCAATTTTGATTTTTAATTTTAAGATTAACTATCTATTCATATATTTAATGTAAAATATGTGAATGCATAAACTTATTTAATGTTCGACTCTTATACTTTCGGTTGTGTAGTTAAATATGTTATTATCTTATTTAGTATTGTACTCCGTACTTGGTAGACTTGGGAAATGGGATTCTCTCAAGTTGAGAAGATCAACTTGACTCAAATTGGATGATTATGAGCCATTGGATTTGATCTAATGGCTCAAATCAAAAGAACTTCTTTTGATTTGAGTTATTAGATCAAATCTAATGGCTCATATATTCCCAACTTGAGTCAAGTTATCCTTTCAACTTGAGAGGATCTCAATCCGGAAAGCTAGTTTAACTTAATATAATCAATTTTACTGATTTATAAACTCTCGTCACAATTTTATATGTTGAGAGAAATAAAAAAGAATGTTAAATGTCTAGTTGACTATATATATTTTCCCGATCATGTGTAAGAAGTAATCCTAAATTGAATACTAAGCCAAACGAGGAGGACACTTGGTATTTGGATAATGGAGCAAGCAATCACATGACGGGGATTCGAGAATATTTTTCGGAATTGAATGAGAATATCTCCGGCAGAGTGAAGTTTGGTGATAACTCCTACATCGAGATAAAAGGGAAGGGTTCGATAATCATTGAATGGAAAACAGGTGAGCAACGATTGATCACTGGAGTCTATTACCTACCCGAGCTAAAAAGCAACATAATTAGTCTTGGGCAAGCTACCAAAGGCGGATGTGACATTCGTATGAAAGGTAATCTTCTTACAATGCGTGACTCAGATGGCAAGCTTCTGATGAAGGTTCCTAGAACAAGTAATAGACTTTACAAAATAAAGCTCCAAGTTGGAAGTCCGGTGTGTCTCAAAGCAAAGATGGAAGATGATGCTTGGTTATGGCATGCTAGGATGGGTCACATTAATTTCGAGACGATGGAATTAATGGCAAGGAAGGGCATGGTTGAAAAGTTGCCAATAATTCATCAAGAGAACAAGTTGTGTGAATCTTGTTTGGTAGGAAAACAAACCAAGAAGTCGCTTCCTAAAGCAAATAAATTTAAGGCAACACATTCTCTTCAACTCATACATGCCGACCTATGTGGACCAATTTCTCCACCATCCATAGCAGGAAACATGTACATATTTGTTCTTATTGATGACTTCTCACGGTTTATGTGGACTTTTACCTTGAAGGAAAAAGGAGAGGCATTTGAATACTTCAAAAAGTTTAAAGCTTTAGTTGAGAAGAAGTCGGGAAGGAAGATTATAACCCTAAGGACCGATAGAGGAGGCGAGTTCACTTCAAAAGAATTTACCAACTTTTGTGAAAACGAGGGTATAACAAGACATCTAACCGCTCCCTACACACCGCAACAAAATGGAGTCGTGGAAAGGAGAAACCGTACTCTTATGGGAATGACTAGAAGCATCTTGAAAGCACGAGACGTACCAAACTACATGTGGGCTGAAGGAGTTAGACACGCCACATTCTTGATTAATAGAGTTTCAACTCGAGCTCTAGTTAATCAAACTCCATACGAGGCTTTCAAAAGAAAAAAGCCTAACTTGGAGGGTTTGCGGGTATTTGGATGTGTGGCTTATGCAACGGGAACAAGGCCATATTTACATAAGTTAGACGACAGTCAACATGACTCATTTACATCGAAACGAGCGTGTACAAAAGGCTTTCGACTGTTCAATCCAAGACTAAAGAAGATAGTGGTATGTCGTGATGCGGAGTTTAATGAGGAACTTGGCTGGAAGTATGTTGCGGAAGCGAATCACACGAGCTAAACCTGTGTATGTTTGTCATAGAATGGCACGGTTCTATTGATACGGGTTGTGGTTTTGTAAACCCAGATGTGACCAATGAGGTAGAGGCTGAAGAACAAGAAGCTGAAAATCAGCATGATGCTGATGAAATTCAACCAGTCAATACCGAACAAGAAGACCAAATCGAGGCGGGTAATGACCCTAATCCTGATGAAACTCAATCAATTATGAGGCGTTCTTCGAGGGTTTCAACTAGGCCAACAAGATTTAATGACTTTATCATGGGGTCTAGTTCTAGAACCTCGCTTGTTAATGAAGATCAAAATCTGCTTTTGATTGAAGATGATGAACCAAGAACGTACCAAGAAGCAAAAGTTTCAAGCAAGTGGAAGTTTGCTATGAAGCAAGAGGTTGAGTCTATCGAGAAGAATGATTCATGGGAATTAGTTGAAGCTCCGGTTAAAGTTAATCCTATTGGGCTAAAGTGGGTGTACAAAATTAAGAGAAATCCGGATGGTTCAATTAATAAGTTTAAAGCTCGTTTAGTAGTAAAGGGTTATGCTCAAAAGGAAGGAATTGACTATGACGAGGTATTTGCGCCAGTAGCACGGATTGAAACGATACGTTTATTGATCTCATTGGGTGCAAAAGAAGCATGGGAGCTACATCATCTGGATGTAAAGTCAGGTTTTTTACATGGAGAACTAAAAGAGCAAGTGTTTGTTGCACAACCGGAGGGGTTCGTGAAGAAAGGAGAATAAAGGAAAGTCTACAAGTTGAAAAAGGCGCTGTATGGACTTAAGCAAGCCCCAAGAGCGTGGAATACAAAACTTGATAGAGAACTCAAGCAAATGTCGTTCAAACGATGTCAACACGAACAAGCGGTGTATGTGAAGAAGACAAACAAGTCAATCTTGATTATTGCGGTCTATGTAGATGATCTCTTAGTAACCGGTTCAAGCTTAGCGAAATTGGTAAATTTAAGAGACAAATGCAAGAAAGGTTCGATATGAGTGATTTGGGAAAATTGAGCTATTATCTTGGCATTGAAGTAAAGCAAGAGGATTCGAGTATCTCAATAAGTCAAGCGGGCTATGCAAAAAGATCTTAAAAGATGCGGAATGCATGATGCTTAATCCTACTCAATGTCCATTAGAACATGGAATGAAGTTAAGCTTGGATAAGGAAGGAAAACCAGTTGATGCAACTTTGTATAGACGACGAGTTGGTTGTCTAAGGTATTTACTACACACACGACCTGATTTATCTTATTCGGTTGGTTTGGTTAGTCGTTACATGCAAGAACCAAAAGAATCACATATGGAAGCTGTGAAACAAATACTGCGGTATATCCAAGGTAGTTTGAATTTTGGAATACGGTACAACCAAGAGAAAACCAAGGAGCTAGTGGGGTATAGTGATAGTAGTTTTGCTATGGACCAAGATGATGGTCGGCAACAATGGGCACGTATTTTATCTCGGTAAATCACCTATCACTTGGTGCTCACAAAAGCAAAACACGGTGGCTCTATCGTCTTGTGAAGCCGAGTTCATGGCTGCAACCTCAGCCGCATGTCAAGGGATATGGTTACGTGGGTTGTTGAGTGAAATAACCGGAATGGAAGAAAGAGTGGTGGTCTTATTTGTTGACAACAAATCGGCTATTGCACTTATGAAAAATCCAGTCTTTCACGGGAGAAGCAAGCATATAAACACACGCTATCATTTTATCCGAGAGTGTGTTGAAAGAGACCAAGTACAAGTTGAGTTTGTAAGAGGTGAGTTGCAGTGTCGATATTCTCACGAAAGCTCTCGCAAGGATTAAGTTCAAGGAGATGCAAGAGTTACTCGGAGTTGAAGACCTCCCTATCTCGAGTCGAAATTAGGGGTGAATGTTGGCAATATCTGACCGAGCAGATGGGAAGACAAACAGATTCCAAGCATATGGACGATTACAATTCTAGTTTAATTATGATTCCTTATTTGTTAAGGACTATCTTGCTTTATTAGAATTGTAGTAGGATTAAAAAGCTTATTCTAAACACCTATATATACAAACACCGAGCTTGTGGTTGTGTACATGAAAACCGATCGCTTTTAGAGCTTGTATTTTTCTGATTAATAGGAAAGCATATTCCAGGAAAACTCGTGCGTGATTGTTTGTGATTGTTCCAGCTTTACTTGTTTTGTTCTTGTTTCAGTGCGTGTGGATCAGACTTGTGGTTTATACTAAAAACAAGCATTTGACCACATAGCAACACTCATAGTTTTATACACAAGGGCCCAATGTTCCAAGTTTAGTCATCGGTATCACAGCAATATTTACCAGAATTAACTGTTATCTAAAACTTGTCATTTTGGCATGATCATGCTAGCTGAAATAGTGACGATTAATCTCTAAGCACCACAAAAGAAGCTTATATATGCATGGTATAGTTATACAAGAAAGATATGCAAACTAAAAAAAAGAATGATGATTTCAGATATGCAGCACGCTGAATGCACAGATAGTAAAAAAGAGAATCATCATCATTTCATATTCACATTTGGACCCATCAAAACACTCTTGATAATGCGAAGACATACCGAGGCTCGTTAAGGTTTATCGGAGCAGGATGATCTTGTCGATTAACACCATCTTCTAGTCCTGGTTTCGGTTGTAAGCGTTACCCTGCTACAACAATTTCTGATTATAGTTTGCCAAAATAATTGTTTTGTGCTTGTGTGCATAGAAGCTAAATTTGTGTTTGGGATGATAGTCATACTGACAGGCATTAAACCATCGGTAAGAGTTATCAATTATATATTAGCTTGTTGGATTTCGGTTTATCTAATACGAGAGTATGCAGATTCTGAATTTTTCAATAAAGCCAATAGTTTATGCTAATCATCTTAGTTAAGTTTTTTATTAGCATGTATAAATCTCAATTAAAAGATTGTCAACTAGATAACTTCATAAGTAAATCAAACACTGTCTCACCTCAAGTTTGATTAACGTATAAGACCTAGTACAATCACAAAACACAAATCAGGAGTTTATTCATAACATCAATCCTTTTTGCTTAAAGCATAACAATTCACTTAAATTTGCTAGATATACACTACATCTTCACAATTCAGCTTGGCCAGTTCGCTGCCAACGCAATACCACGATTCGTAACTTAAGGTTTATTACTACGTACATTTTCTCATAAACTAAGCACATCAATTTCACGTCACGAAACACTAATTTAGGCGTTTATAACAAATTCACATAGATTTGCTAGAAATACACTGCAATTCAAATTTCGCGTATGCTTGGACCAGTCAATCAATGTCATTTGAAAATGCCTCATTCGTAACCTAACGTTCACCACAGTCAATTATCACACTCATAAACTAAGCATCTACACTCAAATTCACCACCTAGGGTTAACTACATTCAATTTTCTAAATCACAAAACCTAAACTCACAAACTAAACTACCTCGAGTGGTGAAATCAATTCAATGCCGAACCGATCAACGGAAACTGTATACGAATTTAGGTGTTTATGACAATTAACAACTTAACTAATCAATAGAATATAACACCTTCAGTTCCAGATACTTACAATTCAGCCAAACATAACATTCAATTAATAAAACTCTACCAACGCAATCCGACCGAATCGTATATCTCTAGACTACTTAACCATCACAAAACACATAATAATAATCGTTATCGAATAGTACAACACAAAAAAAATTAATAAACGATTAGCTAAAATTGACCTGATGATCGGAACAGTAATGTACGGAGGCGATTACAGATCCAAGACGGCGATTACAGGTTCACAGCGACCATTACGAAACCACAGCGATTACAGATCCGAGAAGCGATGTAACAGTGATTAAAAGTTAGGGTTTGATTTTTATGATTTTATTTTGAGTAAGGAGGATCAGCTCGTTATTTTATCAGTAGACGTGAGAGGTGTGTAACAGTAATAAGGGATGATTTTACTTTGATTTGATTTTATCAGTAGTCAAAACTATTAAGCTAATAAGAGAAGTGTGTTATTTTAATTTTGTGGCTTTTTTTTTACACTCTTTGTCATTGTGTGTAGCGAACTATTTTTTTTCTTATTGTGACACAAACCTTTTTAGATCGTGCTATTGTGTGTATCGGTGACTTGTTTTACCTGTTGGAGCCGGTCATGTTAACGACCGTTAATTTTTTATTGCAATCGTTAGTCCTTTTCGCCTGCTTTAACGACCGTTATTAAATTATTGCACCGTTAGTCATTTTACCGCTACACGCAGCTCTGTTTTACACTTTTCCGCCCGCTTTTGCACGGTTTCGCCCATTTTACACGCTTGTTCGCTTTTACACGCCCCGCTTTACACCTTTTTGTTCCTTTTTTACACGTTTTCGTCCGTTTTGACACGTTTTTTTTTACACGTTTTCATCCGTTTTTACACGTTTTTGTGCGTTTTTACACGTTTTTGCACGCTAACACGTTTTCGTCGCTTTTACACCTTTTTGTTCGCTTACACGCTTTACGCCGCTTCGCCCCGCTTTACACACGCCCCGCTTTACACCTTTTGTTTGTTTTTACATCGCCCCGCTGCACGTTTTTTTGTTTACACATTTTCGTCTCGCTTTACACGCTTTTGTTCGCTTTACACATTTTGCACATTTTTACAAGTTTTGCCCAGCACGCTTTCGCCGCTTTTTGTTCTGTTTTACACGTTTTCATCCGTTTACACGCCGAAGTTTTACACGCTCGCGTTAAAGGCCCCAGCATCGCTGTTTGTTCTTTTACACGCTGGCCCGCTTACACGCCATCGCTTTTGTTCGCTTCTACATCGCTAGTGTAAAACCGAATAAATCGCAAAACAAAAAGTGCAAAACGACAAAACGTCTAAAAATGGACGAAAACGCAAAAACAGACGAAAACGCTTAAAAACGGAAAAACGAAAGCAAAAACGTAAAACGATGAAAACGCGTAAAAACGCATTTAAACATGTAAAACGCATTTAAAAACGTAAAAACGTAAAACGAACAAAACGAGCCAAAACGTAAAACATGTAAAACGGACGAAAACGCGTAAAACGGGCAAAACGTAAAACGGATCTAAAAACGTAAAAACGGACGAAAACGTAAAAACATACAAAAACGAGCTTAAAACGCAAAACCGTGAAAACGGAAACTAAACCGCGCAAAAACGGACGAAAAAGTGTAAAACGACTAAAAGCGTGTAAAAAAGGGGCTAAAATGACTAACGGTGCAATAATATAATAACGATCGCAAAATGACGGCGAAAAGGACTAACGGTAATAAAAATTTACGGTCGCACATGACCGGCCCTAACAGGTAAAACAAGTCACCGATACACACAATAGCACGATCTAAAAAGGTTTGTGTCACAATAAGAAAAAAAATAGTTCGTTACACACAATGACAAAGAGTGTCAAGTATGATGACTTTTCATGCAAATTTCCCTTTTTTTTTATAAGTGTAGCTTTTGTTTCCACAATTATAAATGTGGCTTTTTTGTGTAGTTATTTTTACATTTTTAAATGTAGCATTTTTAAAGTGTTTTCTTACACTTATAAGTGCGGCTTTTTAAAAATTTGTTTTATTTCAATTATAAATGTGGCGTTGTAGTAATTGTCCACACTTATATACGTGGAGTATTTTTTAATAAATTTGTGACACTTATAAATGTAGCAAAGTTTTGATTTATATAAAAAAAAGTCCACGGTTGACTATACCGTGGAGAAATAAGTGTGGAGAATTCAACTTTTTTTTTGTAGTGTTGACTTCTCCTTCGAAACGCTCAACCGCCGGCCCCCCTTAGATACCAGCAACATTGTCGTTAATAAAGTTGAACTAGTTGTTAAGCATAGGTTTGATTATAACGTTGCTAGGAAACAACTCATAGTTGTCACGCCGACTTATACCCGCGCGCTTCAAGCGTTTTATTTGAATCGGCTTGGTCATGTCCTGAGGCTTGTGCCTCCGCCTGTTCTGTGGATTGTTGTGGAGATGAATGCGCGCTCACGGAGACGGCGGATGTTTTGAGAGGGATGGGGTTATGTATCGCCATTTGGTTTGTGGGAAGAATTTGACGGATGTTAAGGATAGGGGTGTGCATCAGAGGAATACGACGCTTGAGCATATTGAGCATCATAAGCTTGACAGGATTGTTTATTTTGCGGATGATGATAACGTCTATTCGCTCGAGCTGTTTGAAGCGTTGAGGGATATCAGGTACGTACTGCTTTGTTTGCTGATTTTACTATCTAAAAATGTCGATGTTCTGTTTCTTAGATATATTATTTGACTGTATGTGGTTATGACTGTGAATATGATGCATATGAAAGACGATGTATGCTTGCTGCAAGTACGGATTACTTTTGCTTTTACTAGATCCTTCAGGTATATCGCTATCTTAGTAGTAGGTAGATTAAGAGCTATAGATTAGGAGCAAGTGCACGAGCAGTGTAGACACGTGCGATATTCTTGTTCTCAACATTGAAATTGCATTGCGGATAATGTTTCAAATATGAAGTTGTGGATACATTTTTGGAAAGGCTGATGCTTGCACGCTTGTTTGTCGATTTGAGCAACCAAGGGACAGAGCTATATTCTCTTGTTGTCTATCTGATTGAAGGAAAGGGTAACTTATATTTGTTTAGGTTTTGCAATGGGGTGGGGAAAGTATAAATTCCAGACCATCCAGTTCGTAGTAGCACTTTGCCTATCACGTTAGCAATAGTAGTAGTCCTTGAAAAAAACAGACCAGAAGTTTCGGAAACGGAATCCACATATTAATGGTTTCTTCTGGAAATGTTGGAATAGATCTCAGAGTAAAAAATACGTAAATTTTAGTAATGCAAACAATCATTTTTTTAGTTTAAATTCCGCTCACTTTTGCACGGTTTAAAAGTGATTAAAAGTTAGGGTTTGATTTTTATGATTTTATTTTGAGTAAGGAGGATCAGCTCGTTATTTTATCAGTAGACGTGAGAGGTGTGTAACAGTAATAAGGGATGATTTTACTTTGATTTGATTTTATCAGTAGTCAAAACTATTAAGCTAATAAGAGAAGTGTGTTATTTTAATTTTGTGGCTTTTTTTTAGGGGAAAATTGCATGAAAAGTCATCATATTTGACACTCTTTGTCATTGTGTGTAGCGAACTATTTTTTTTCTTATTGTGACACAAACCTTTTTACATCGTGCTATTGTGTGTATCGGTGACTTGTTTTACCTGTTGGAGCCGGTCATGTTAACGACCGTTAATTTTTTTATTGCACCGTTAGTCCTTTTCGCCGCTTTAACCGCAATTATATTATTGCACCGTTAGTCATTTTCGCCCGCTTTTACATCGCCTCTGCTTTTACACTTTTCCGCCCGCTTTTGCACGGTTTCGTCCGCTTTTACACGCTTTTGTTCGCTTTACACGCTTTCATTCGCTTTACACCTTTTGTTCATTTTACACGCTTTCGCCTCTGTTTTACACCTTTTTTTACACGCCATCCGCTTTACACGCTTTTGTTCGCTTTACAAGTTTTTGCACGTTTTAATACGCCGCCCTTACAGCTTTACACGCTGCTTTTTGTTTTGCCCGCTTTACACCTTTTGTTAATTGCCACCGCTTTACACGGTTTTTACACGTTGCCCGCTTACACGCTTTTGTTCGCTTTACACACGCTGCCAGTGTCCGCTTTTACGCCCGCTTTGCTAACGCGTTGTCGCTTACACGTTGGCCCGCTTTTACACGTTTCGCTCGTTTTGTTCGAGTTTTACATCCGCCTGCTTTTTGTTCGCTTTACACGCTGCTAGTGTAAAACGACTAAACTGCGCAAAAACAAAAAGTGCAAAACGGATAAAACGTATAAAATGGAAGAAAACGTGCAAAACGGATAAAAACGTGATAAAAATTGACGAAAACGCGTAAAAACGGATGAAAACGTGTAAAACGGACGAAAACGGGTAAAACGCATTTAATACATGTAAAAACGCACGAAAACGAAAAACGGTAAAACCGAATTTAAAACGCGGTAAAAACGGACTAAAACGTAAAAGTGAACAAAACGAGCGAAAACGTAAAAAACGAACGAAAACGGTAAAACCGCGAAAACATGTAAAACGAACAAAACGAAAACGGTAAAACGGACGAAAAGGTGTAAAACGACAAAAACGGTTTAAAACGGTAAAACGACTAAAACCGCAAAACGGACGAAAAAGTGTAAAACGGACTAAAACGCGTAAAAAGGGGCTTAAAATGACTAATCTGCAATAATATAATAACGACGTTAAAAATGATCTAAAAGGACTAACGGTGCAATAAAACAATTAACGGTCGTTAACATGACCGGCTCTAACAGGTAAAACAAGTCACCGATAAACACAATAGCACGATCTAAAAAGGTTTGTGTCACAATAAGAAAAAAAATAGTTCGTTACACACAATGACGAAGAGTGTCAAGTATGATGATGACTTTTCATGCAAATTTCCCTTTTTTTTATAGGGATAATTCCATATATCCCCAACTTAAACCTTATAATGCTATATTTGCCCAACCAAAACCCATAATGACATATATACCCAATATAAACAACAATTTGTCATATTTACCCAATTTTTTTATAAAACTAGTTTAAATTTAATTTTTGTTATTAAATTCCCATTATACCCCTAATAACTTCTTAATAAATAAATTGATCCTAAATATATTCTTATCATCATACCTGATGATACCATCAAGTAATCACGTCCTTTTATTCTGTTTGTGGGCAAACTGTTGTAATACATGATAAATTTTAGAGGCAAAAACAAGGGAATTGTTGAGTTGTTGATACTATAGTGTAATCGTATAGTTATGCGGTCATAAGCATTTAGTATCTACCATATGATGGTATATGAATTGAGGCACCTTAGTACTTGTTGACTTGTTGAAACTATATGAAAATGGCACTCGGGTGCATTGATATTTATTTATATAATACTTGTATATTTAATCAAATCTTTTACCAAATCATTACATAGAGAATAGACTTGTGTTATTGTATAACAGTATTAGTTTTTCACGTTTAAAAATGTAAAAGCATTTACTGACGATGGATTTGTGTAGTCCCACTCATTAATAAGGGTATAATAGTCAACAGAATTTTTAAAAATAATTTTTATTAATTTTATAAATCTTAAAAATGATTGAGTTAGTAATATGGGTAAATATGACAAATTATTATTTAGATTGAGTATATATGTCATTATGAGTTTTGATTGGGTAAATGTGGCAATATAAGGTTTAAGATGGGGATATATGGAATTATCCATTTTTTATAAGTGTAGCTTTTGTTTACACAATTATAAATGTGGCTTTTTTGTGTAGTTATTTTTACATTTTTAAATGTAGCATTTTTAAAGTGTTTTCTTACACTTATAAGTGCGGCTTTTTAAAAATTTGTTTTATTTCAATTATAAATGTGGCGTTGTTGTAATTGTCCACACTTATAAACGTAGAGTATTTTTTAATAAATTTGTGACACTTATAAATGTAGCAAAGTTTTGATTTATATAAAAAAAAAAGTACACGGTTGACTATATCGTGGAGAAATAAGTGTGGAGAATTCAACTTTTTTTTGTAGTGTTGACTTCTCCTTCGAAACGCTCAACCGCCCACCCCCCTTAGATACCAGCAACATTGTCGTTAATAAAGTTGAACTAGTTGTTAAGCATAGGTTTGATTATAACGTTGCTAGGAAACAGCTCATAGTTGTCACGCCGACTTATACCCGCTGCCTGCCGCTTATTTGAATCGCTTGGTCATGTCCTCGAGGCTTGTGCCTCCGCCTGCCTCGGTGGATTGTGGAGATGAATTCGGCGTCTACGGAGACGGCGGATGTTTTGAGAGGGATGGGGATTATGTATCGGCATTTGGTTTGTGGGAAGAATTTGACGGATATTAAGGATAGGGGTGTGCATCAGAGGAATACGGCGCTTGAGCATATTGAGCATCATAAGCTTGACGGGATTGTTTATTTTGCCGATGATGATAATGTCTATTCGCTCGAGCTGTTTGAAGCGTTGAGAGATATCAGGTACTTCTTTTTTTGCTTTGTTTTCTATCTAATAATGTCGTCGTTCTGCTTCTTACGATGTATACTTATTACTTTTGCTATTACTAACAACAACAACAACAACAACATACCCAATCCCGCCGAGGCAGGGTATGGGGGAGGTAGAATGTAGACAGTGCCTACCCCTACCCTGTGGATAAACCCGGGTAAGGAGATCGCTTCCAATGAGACCTCCGGCTAGTGCACGGGCGGGTGATAAAGAGGAGAACATAGAGCAAAAGGGCATAAAGGCAAAGAAACAAAAGCAAAGAAGGGCACTCAAACACGCACAAACGCCAAACAAAAGCACACAAAGAAACCGTAAACGAAACCAACCCTAAGGGCACAAGGCAACCTACGGTAAACCAAAAGCAAAGCAAAGGCGTGTAAACCTGGGGAGCAAAACAAAGGAAGACGATGCCTAAAGCGAAGGCAAAAAGGCAACATAATGGGGCAACAAAGGGCAAAAGCAAACACTAAGGGCCAAAACTAAGGCAGGGCATTTAAAAAAAAAAAAAAAAGCACCTAAAACCTATCCCAACTACCCGCAAATCCTAATTCTATCTCCACAAATTCCTATCTGAGGTCATGTCCTCGGACAAGAGCAGCTCCTTCCTGTCGAGCTTAAGTCTATCATCCCACCTGAGTTTGGGTCTACCCCTTCTTCTCACACCATCAACTACTAGCGCTTCGACTCTTCTTACAAGCGCTGATTGTGGCTCTCTCCTCGACATGGCGAACCACCTCAGCCTCCCTCTCTCATCTTCTCGATAATATTCCCGACCTCAAGTTTGCTTCGAAAACACCGTTGGGATCATGTCAAGCAAGGTCTTCCCACAAGTCCATCTTAACATTCTCAATTCCGCCACCTCTACTCTATTAGCATGCGCCTTGGAGATGGGCCAACACTCGGACCCATACGCAAAGATCGCCGGTCTAATCGCACCTTGTAAAATTTTTCCTTTAACTTACAAGGGACGCCTTATCACAAAGGACTCCCGACGCCGCCCTCCATCTTGCCCATCCAGCTTAATCCGATGGGTCACGCCTCGTCTATTCTCCCTGATCTGTGGATCATCGATCCTAGATATCTAAAAGATTCTTTAGGTGGTAGGATCTGGTCACCGATGCGGATCTCCAAATCTTCCTGGTGCTCTGATTCGATCCTCCCAAACTCACATTCATATATTCAGCCTTCTCTCTCGGCCGACCAAGACCCTTATCTTCGCGCTTCCTCCATTGCTCCAGCCTGATGTTTAACCCTTCCGCCAAGTCCGCCACCAGAACAATGTCGGCCAAGATCATGCTCCACGGATGCCCTTGAATCCCTCTAGATAACTCATCCAAGATCACAAATAATAGGTAAGGACTAATGGCGATCCTTGGTGGAGCCCAACTTCTACAGGAGAACTCGAGATCCCCTTATTGTCGACCGCACGCGGGTCTTAGCCCCTTCGCACATATCCTTAATGACTCTCACATATCTCCTTGGTGTTCCTTTATCAATAAGAGAGACCTGTGATCACCATCGGGACATCTGCCATATGCCTTTTCTAGGTCAATGAACGCCTATATGCAGTTCCTCTCGTTTTCACTTCGCATTCTCCATGAGGCTTCAGAGGTGGATAGCCCTGATCGATGACCTTCCCCGCATAAAACCAAATTGGTTCTCGACACCCTTTGTCTCCCCTTCTTAACCTTCGGCCAATAACTTTCTCCCAAAGCTTCATGGTGTGGCTAAGGAGCTTAATGCCCTATAATTGCTACACACTCGCATACCCCCTTGTTCTTGTAGATGGGGATGACTTCACCGAAGTCCCCATTCGTCCGCATCTTAGCACCGAGAAGATCTTGTTGAATAGGCAGTCACCAAATGAGTCCTCATCTC